>CM034469.1:26770682-26853689 GCA_019925255.1 Litchi chinensis | reverse complement strand
AATATATTTTCACATCTTTTCTCCTTATTGTCCTCCCTCTATATCTTATATTGAGGAGAAAAGCTAGCAAAAAAGTACCACCAGGTTCCTGGGGACTGCCCTTTTTCGGCCAAAGCCTAAGCTTTGTACATGCTTTGCGTGCAAACACAGGAGAAAGATGGGTTCAAGAGAGGATCAGGAAATATGGTCCAGTTTCAAAGTTTAACTTCCTGGGAACACCAACGGTGTTGTTACATGGGCAGGCGGCGAACAAGTTCATATACACTTGTGATGGAAACATTCTTGCCAATTCGCAACCAACTTCCATCAGGAGGATTATTGGTGAGAGGAATATAACTGAGTTGAGTGGCAATGATCACAAGCGTGTGAGAGGAGCACTAGTGTCTTTTTTGAAGCCTGAAGTGTTGAAGCTGTATGTTGGGAGGATGGATGAAGAGGTCAGGAAACATTTGGAGATGCATTGGCATGGTAAAGATCAGGTTCAGGTATGTCAAACTCATTGGAATATTTGGTCTCAATTAGTGTTTACATTCACTAAAATATATAGACCATGAAAGAACATGAATTATATGTGTATTCGATCACCTCTATTGTGATTGTATTAATTTCTTGTTCTTTTTACGTTATTGTTTGATGGCTAGTTAAGTGTTTTACTCTAATGATCTAACACAATAACAGAACTAGTTTTACCAAGAAATTAATCTTGAATTTGAATTTCCTTGTGCTCATTGTAGAAAATATATATTTTTTTCACAATATGTATTATAGACAACTTATCACATGAGATAAATACCTCTATGGCTGACCCTCGGTCTATGCTGGGAGGGGTGACCGCCCCCAAGCCATTATTTTGGGACCCCAAATTTTGTAAATGCCCTATAGTTAAATGGGGTTCAAAGCTGAATCTATAAATAATTGAATCTACAATTAGTTTTACTTTGTGCTAACTGCTAAATGATGCTCATATTTAAAAAAATTATTGATTTGAACAATGAGGCTCATCATTTTATTTTCGCGCTGGGTTCTTGAAAAGTCAGAAATGGCATCGGACACCTCATTACATAGTTTATTGACACATCACCATATATCTATAGATGTTAAGTTATAGATACCTCACTGTATCTGAGAATGCATGCGGATAAATATTAAGGGGCTTTGTACCACTTAATAAGACATTAAAACATTGTTTCCATGTCAAGTTCTTAGAACTCTATAGTTTGCTCTCTAACTTTGTTTGTGATTTCATCTTATGTGTAGCCAAATTGTATAATTACACTTTTGTTATTACATGCATTTATAATGCAAATTGAATGTCAAGGTGTTAGAAAACTTTACATCATTGTGTTTTTTTACGCGATGACACAGGTAATGCCCTTGATGAAGACACTCACTTTCAGCATAATGAGCTCACTTATATTTGGGATAGAACAAGGAGCAAGAAAAGATGCATTTGTAGGGCTTTTCAGAAATCTAATGGATGGGATGCTATCAATGCCAGTAAATCTGCCCTTCACACGCTTCAACCGAGACCTCCAGGCAAGCCGAAGAATCAGAGCTATGGTGAGGGAGCTTATATGCGAAAAGCGGGAAGCATTGAAGCAACAGAGCACTGCTTCTGCTAATCAAGACCTCATCAGTTGCTTGCTTAGCCTTCGAAACGAAGACAATTCGATATTATTGTCCGAAGAAGAAATCATAGACAATGCCATTGTTATAATGGTTGCAGGACATGACACATCCTCCATACTCATCACATTCATGATCAGACTCCTAGCAAGCGATCCATCTGTTTGTGCCACCATTGTTCAAGGTATTATTTTTTCATATTGAAATTACAAAGTTAGTAACTCAACTATCAACCCGTTATTAAAACTAGTAAGAATGGCACCCTGGGATACTTGTAACTAATAAATTAAGTTGAAATTTTTTGTAGAACAAGAGGAGATAGCCAAGAGCAAGGCTTCAGGGGAGCTTCTCACATGGGATGACCTAGCCCAAATGAAGTACACATGGAGAGTAGCTATGGAGACTCTAAGGGTGACCCCTCCTGTGTTTTGTTCCTTCAGGAGAGTCCTCAGAGATTTTGAATTTGAAGGGTACATTATTCCCAAAGGCTGGCAAGTATGTCATTATAGATTCCTTCTTGATTGAATAGTCCTCCAAAATGTACTGTAGTATTATCAGGACAACTGATAGACACTGGATTGCATTCATGTAAATCAATCTAATGATCTCTGATATCGTAATCTTGACATGCTTTTGGTGGCGTTTTTTAGGTGATGTGGGCCGCGTGCATGACACACATGGATGAAAAAATCTTCCCTCATCCATCAGAGTTTGACGCAACACGTTTCGAGAAACAAGCACCATGTCCACCCTTCAGCTTTGTAGCATTTGGAGGAGGAGCCAGGTCGTGTCCTGGGAACGAGTTCGCAAGAATCGAAACTCTAGTCACCATCCATTACTTGGTATCCAAATTTACATGGAATCTGTGTTGCAAGGATAACTCTTTCTACAGAGATCCAATGCCAAGTTTCAAGCATGGACTGCCGATTCAAATCAAGCCAAAGAAACCGTGACATGCACAAGAGTGCCAGTTTATTTATATATGGTTTCATATATTGGTTCTGTTTCAATTCTTTCTAAACTCAGTACTTCTGTTACAACAGTGTGATTGTTGTAATCTTGTATGATATTCTATAATCAAATAGTTTCAACGAGTGATCACCAAGTAGTCTCCCTCACACTTTTTAACAGCTTGATAACTATTAACTAATCCATCAAACAAAAGAAAATCAAATAGAAAACTTAAAAAGAAGAAACAAAAAACAACTTTTTATCAGCTTATAGAATCAAAGGTATTAAATTCAATATTGATGAAAAAAAAAGGAGTAAAATTTCAGTGCACAAATATAATGTATCTAGACAATGAAATCATATCTTGCTGCACTGACAACTATTTAATTAGTAATTCTTATTGTACCAATATAGCATCATATCATTCGAAATAATGTATTACGTTATTATATAAAAGTTTTTCTCTACTTATAAATGGAAATATAATTTATATTAGTAAAGAGAAATCTCATAATGGGGGGAAGGTTGCAATCAATGCTTATAATAAAAAGCATAGCTATAATTAAATAGAGGTTTGATTATTTTATTGGTTCGATCAATAACAATTGATAGATTGATTGTAAAAATATTTATTGAAAGATATTTAAATATTGTTATTAATAAATAATTTTATCTAATTCATAAAACAATCAAACCCGATTGGTAATGATAAAATGTATTTTAAAAGTTTACAATATGACAATTTTCATAATACATTTACGATCAACCCATTTAAGTTTTTATCGTGGAATGAATTTTTAACTTCATAACTCAAAATATATTTAAATCAATTTAAAAAACACATGCAAACAACACCGAACTGGGTTTTTAATTAATTGTACTTTTTCATTAAAACCAAAATTTTCTTTTTCTCTTTCCAAAATTAAAAATGAAAAACGCAAACCAGAGTGATAAATCGTCATCAAAAACCACATCGTTGGTTCGTGTATACCACTCGCTCTCCCATTGGTCCTTGCTTGTCATTCAAGAGACTTCAAAATAATTAGCTGACACACAGACAATAAAAACACTCTTGTCTCCTTCATTTTGCTGTGCCTCAAAAAAAAAAAAAAAAAAAAAAGATAAAAGAAAATATCCACCGACCTTCCGATCAAAAGCCCTTGTTTTTATTCTTCACTCGAAATCATTCAATCCAACAAACAAATTGAATCTTTTCATCTTCTGGGTTCCAACAGATTCTCTTGATAAATCAGTGTGTTCAACTTTTTATTAAAAAAAAAAAAGAAGAAAAGGGAAGAAAACAAAAATGGCCCAAGCTGTTGAAGATTGGTACAAGCAGATGCCGATCATCACCCGCACTTATCTCACCGCCGCAATTGTTACCACCGTCGGCTGCTCTCTCGATGTAAAAATATAATCTCTCTCTCTCTCTCTCTTTGTTGTTTTATTATGTTATGTTTCGAATTTATCTGGGGATTTGGGATTTTTATGTTGTAGGGTTCTTTTGGGGTTTGATGTTATAATGTTTGTTGATTTTGTTTCTCTGCAAATGGGGTTGTTTGTTTTGAGCGGATTTCAACTGGGTTTGTTGCAAGATTGAGTTTTGTTGTGTTTTCACTTGGTTTTGAAATGTTGGTAGGTTGTTTATGTGTATGTGTATGAGTGTGTGCGTGTGTGTTTTATGATTGATTGGATGTTGGAGAAGATTGGAAGTTGGTTTTTGTTTTTTTTTTGTTTATTGAGAATGATTTGTGATCAGTTAGGTGAGAAGTGAATTTGATTGTTTTTGGGATTTGTGTCTCGTTAGGGAGTGCATGGAGGTTCAATAGTACTGTTGATTGTGGATTCTAATTGGTGTTCTCATTTGTTGTTGAAATTTTTGTAGATAATATCTCCTCTTAATTTGTGCCTGCACCCGACACTTGTGGTTAAGAATTACCAATTCTGGCGCCTCATCACCAATTTTCTTTTCTTCCGGAAAATGGGTAAGTTTTGGAATTAGAGACTTGATAATGTCTTCGTCTTGTTTTGATGGTTTAAGTTCATTGTGGATTGTCTCTTTTGCATCTTCCGTGGTTTGAAATTTATTGTTTGTTGGACCTGGTAATGTAGTTTAGAAATTACCATTGGTTTGCATATGGGCACTCCCTTTTAGCTGGTGAAAGTGGTTGAATTCAAACTATTGCACAGTAAGTAAAACAACTGTCCAGTGCTGGGAAGTTTGCAGCTTTAGTTGTCACAGTGATTGTTCAGTAATGGACTGAGTTTATAGTGCCAATTAATCATGCTAATCAAGCAAAATGAGAGTTAACATTTAACTCCTAATCTTGGACATGCTAGTATAGAAGAAAGTGATTGAATACATGTCAGGATACCTTTGTTTTTGGATTTTTTTTGAGCCAAGCTTACTGATATTAAAACGTTATGAATTTTTGCTATATGATGATAAGCTGTGATGTTTAATTCATTTCCTGACATGAATATTTAATTGTTTGTAAATTCATAAAAATTTTTGTGACTGATTATTGTCTTAAATAACACTGTTTATTTCCATGTAATGCCAGATTTAGACTTTTTGTTCCATATGTTCTTTCTTGCTCGATACTGCAAGCTTCTTGAAGAGAACTCTTTCAGGGGAAGGACCGCGGATTTCTTTTATATGCTTCTATTTGGAGCCACTTTTTTAACTGGCACTGTTCTTGTTGGGGGAATGATACCTTATTTGTCAGAATCATTCGCGAAAATTATATTCCTTAGCAACTCGTTAACACTCATGATGGTTTGTTTGCCTTACAAACTATCCCAATTGTTTAATTGCTTAAATTGTTGCAAACAGCAGTTTTCCAAACCTTATCACCTTTTAAAATATGCAGGTTTATGTGTGGAGCAAACAAAATCCTTTCATCCATATGAGTTTCTTGGGCCTGTTTACCTTTACTGCTGCTTACCTACCATGGGTGAGTACAGTTCTATTTGATGTATGCGTTCCTGATAATGAACTTTTAGTATATGGTTTTCATTTCACTTGCATTTGTTTGTTTTTCCAATCATTCGATAATAACCCAATATAGAAATTACGCTGCCCTTTTTGCTTCTCTTGTACACTATATTTGTACTAGGGGATGTCATATAAGTCCTAGTATTAATTCTTTTCATTAAAGAAAATATTGAATGTTATGGTTAGTTTTCTGCAGCTCATGACATTGTTAGCTTCAACCCCTATTTCTTGTCACGGCCAAGAGTAACTCTAATGCTTTGCTTTCCCTGCAGGTGCTTCTGGGATTTTCCATCTTTGTTGGTGCTAGTGCATGGGTGGATCTCTTGGTGAGTGTTTATTAAAGAAGCCTTACGGTAAAGCCAAAGACATATGATATTTCATACACAACATTTTTGCTTGGTCTAACAACATGTGCTTAAAGGATTATTTGAAGTTAAAACAATGTTCATGCTCATAGGACTGTGAAGAGTCTGAAGACGGACCTTATCAAAATCATATGCGTCTCACCATCATGATTACATCATTTCATGAATGTGTAGCGTTATTTTCTTCCTTTTCCCTGTCCAACTAAAACCTTTTGTAATACAGGGAATGATAGCTGGTCATGCCTACTATTTTCTTGAAGATGTGTATCCACGAATGACAGGTCGTCGGCCTCTAAAAACCCCATCCTTCATCAAAGCACTTTTCGCAGACGAGGCTGTAGTGGTAGCACGGCCTGCAAATGTGAGATTCGCACCACCACCAGTTGAGGAAGTTCCCCAAGATTAAAAGCCAAACAACTTTGGAGAATGAGACCCTGGTGAAGAGTGATACATTTTGGTTTTAATACCCGCCTAACTTATGGATTTTGCGAAAAGTAATTGACCCTTGTCTTGAAAACATATCTAGTCACTGTCTTGACTTCAATTGAAGTTAACTTTTGTATATGATGTTGCTAGATCTGTGTCTTGTCTTGGAGTTGAGGATGAGTTTTGTACTGTAGTATAGAAGACTTGTGGTATCAGTATATACAATGCCTCCTGGGAAGTTACATATCTGAAGCTTTAGCATACAGATACATAAGCCAATGTTCTTTCTTTATTTCCCTAAATTTGATTTCAATTTCTTGTGGCTAGTCGTTCTCTTATGGATTCAAAACATGGAATGAGTTGCAACTTCGTTGAGTGTTTTGGTCAGGAGTTATGTAATTGATCAAGCAAAAAAAGAACCAAAAAGGTTACATTTCCTTTTTATTCGACCAACATTACAAAGGAATCAACTAGCTCCACATCAATCCAATTTCTACAATAATAATCGAGCAGGTAATGGCCAGCAGGGGGGCAAAATGGGAACAAACAAAAAAGCGTTATCATTTCAATCGACCTTTTGACACACCACAATGCCTACAACTACCACAGGAGATAACAGAAAGAGCTTCCCTTTTTAGAATGTTGAACCAAATAAATTATACATCAACTAATCAATTCCTTCACTAGCAGTGAAGATATCAATTAAAAAATCTTCTCCTTCTACAGCTGTAAATGGCTTCATCATCTGCGGAAAATAAATGCCGATGCCATGAGCTCGCTAAAATAATACATCCGGATTGTCTTTGCAGCTTTGGTTCTACTGCACAATTCCAGTTGCGTCTAACTCTCAAACACCACTACTACAAAACCCTTTCTTGAGGTTGGGAGGGGGAATGACACGAGAAGAGAGAAGCATGGGGCTATCGGATGGGGTGATATTGGGCTGAAATTCTCTTGGGAGGCAACTTGCGTAGGATGTAGAGGACAAGAGCAGAAGGTAGGATCTCAACCAGCTGTTGTTTGAACCAATCCCACGTTTAGACAGATAAATCCATATAAACGAAATAATAGAATATAAATTAGGTAGCATACCATGTAGTAGATCAAATTCAGAACAGGGTGATCCAAAACATCCAGTGATGCATCTTTATCAACAGCAGATAAAACAACCTGCATTTTAATAATTGAGTTAATAGCATATCAGAAGATAGAACCAGTGCATCAGAATGAGAAATGAACAAACATTATGGCAGATCTCAGTGCTCTGCATCGCACATGAACAAACTATCTTAAAGGACATACTGTCTTCCATGACTGTTAACCTAAGTGGGTCAGCCAGTGTTCTTCATTGCATTTGAATTAATTGAAGGACTCCCAACTTTAGCTTATGAAGCATCTATTTCACGCTCGATGATATCCCAAGCTCAAATTGCATTACCTATTGTGTTTTGCAAATTTGAAGTACTTAAACAACCACTATCATCTTCTAGACAAAAATTAATTGTTGAATTCTCGGGACTTGTTTTTTTAATTCTTAATCATGAAATCAGAACAACACTAAAAGCCCAAGAGGTTCTCCCTTTTTGTGTACTTCATTAGGATTAGAAAAAGGGAAAAACATATTGTATCTTCTCTCCAACGTATTTTACACAAGAAGAAGAAACTATTGCCATTCGTATTTAACATTATTGCCATTTGTATTTAACATTCTACTTCTTCAAAAGGGCAGGATACCCAGTTAGCGGCTGGTGCATTTGCAGGATATTATGTCTTAATAAATTTGGTTAAATTAAGACATGTAAGTAGAAAACTCCAATATGCTAACCGGCCCCAAGATATGACAATAAATTTGTAACTTTGATCCAGTTAAAACAACATAAATAATGAGCATGACAAGTATGAGGCAGGCAGAGAAGTATTAGTTTCCTTTAGCACTAATATTATAGAGAATTCTCGACAGCACAAGAAGATACTTTTATTAAAATCACCAGAATGGCTGGTGCAATATAGTTAGAAACATACCACAAAGCATCGTATCAGGAAGCAGGTGAAACAGATGGCTGTAACTGATCCAACCTGCGAAAGAAGCACTTACATCAATGATACTACTTTAAGCTTGGTCAACTTCCAAGCATGTCTTCTTTATCTGAAAATGGACACAAGCTAGCTAGCTGCAGTGACAGGAACGTTAATGCAGCCGCTAGCAGACCTGTGTAGTGAATGAAAGATGATTCCTTTTGTTCCCTTGATTCCAACATATATATCTTCATGATGCAATGAAAAGGTAGGATATACATCCTGCTTATGTTTTCAGTGCCACAGTAATGGTACTATCATAGCACAATAGTGATCCAAGCTCTCTCTCACTAAATTTGGACATGATAATTTTACCAAAGCAAACATCAAGCAACAAGATGAATGTCATGAAAAGATCCAGTGATGGCCACAGTTGGTTAAATTCCTTTTCTCCATAGCAAATAGGATGCACATGGCCACAAGCCCATCATACTAAGATAAGAAAGCATCCAAGCAGATTTTCAGCAATCAAGAGTGAAATAATATGATCCAATTGAAGAAGATGAAGAAAAGGCACAGACCTCGTGTAGCTTCTTTCTTCTCCCTTTTGATTCAATAGGGAAGCGTCGCAGCATGAAAAATAATCTAAAAGACATAATGAATGGGTGTAAAAACAATGTAAACAGCTTTGATTCTGAAAAACCACATTCCCATTTTAACAAGAGGTGAATACTCACCTTCCTCCATACAGCAAGAAACCTAATGCAGCGATAAATGACACCACTGGAAAAGAAAATAACACCATAAGTGTGCACATTTAAATGCAAGAAGTAGTACTTGGAATGCTTAAATGATCCGATAAAAAGGATGACAAAATGAAGTGCTGATCTCCAGAATGGACCACATAAACTTAGTTAAGGATTAAATACAGGAACTGACCTGCAATAAATATCTTTCCGATGGACTCCACCGCACTAGTGTCATCTACCCAGATGATTATCCAGATGCAAACCTTATATGACAACATAACATCATGTCGGCAACACTTTACAGAGAACTTACATTGGTAAAACAATAAAGTGCAATACTATGGGCTTGGTCACAGTATGTATGGATCGTTGGACTTCAATCTGTACTGCTAAGAATATTCTCCTTTTTACCATAATCAGTGTTTCAAATCATTTTAGGATCATTTTTCAGGAATGATAATAATAGCAACAAGACTTTACATTTCAATCTTCCCTTCCAAACACATAAAACATAAATTGACAAACAGATCATTCATACAGTCCATTAGACATTTTTCAACATTTCACCTCTACTTTTCCTTTAAAAGAACATGATGCCTAAATGCTTAGAAATCTCATAAGGAATCCCCAGGGCGTTTTCGTGCTAGCGAATATGCACTTAGGCAATCTGACATTTTCAATTGACCAGTGAGTGGGCACAGCCTACCATGTCATGCGGAGTCAAATTAACAGAACGTGTATACAATAAAGCCTCCAAGAAGCAATAACAAAACAGAAGTTATACTTGATGTAGTCAATCCCAAGAATCACCAAGCTTATTATATGTACAGTACAATTCTAAAACTGCTGAAGAAAAATAAGAGAATGTTAAAAAGAGCATACCTGTATAAAGTATATTGCACCATTGATTGAGATATAAAATATCCTGAGTTTATCAGTTGGTAAACTTCTTGCCTGGTCATGAATAAAAATTTGAAGAGTTTCTTCAATAGTGTCAAGGAAATACCAGCATTTACAATACTGCAGGTATCACTAATAAAGCAAAGGACCATACAACAATTAAATAATAATAACCCTTGTTCTGAGATATTATCAAGCATATTTACTTGCCTGGTGATATATCTCTGCCCAAAAGAGGACAAGTAGTGTGTATGTAGAGAAAAACAGTAGTCCCGGAAGATCCAATAATATTAACGTCAGTACCTGGTTGAATATAAAGCAGCAGTATGGTTAAGCCTTAGCCCTTAAGACACCCTTGACACAATTTGGTGCAGAAAATTTGAGATGTCATCCAATTCCATTTCAACAAAGTGATCGAACAACTCTATGATCACCAACATTCTCGAAACTTAGGAAGTAAGAAATTTGCAACTAATAACAGATTAAAATTATTTGAACTCGACAGAACTTTAAACAGAAATTGATATATCTTATATTCTTTCTTTTTTCCTTCACCCGTATCCCCAAAATTAATCATAAAGCTTTTCACAAGGAAAGAATAGGAAGGTCTTTAATGCAATTTTTGTTTATTATAGTATCATCTAAGAAGCAATCATACAAGCATTTTAAGACAAAGTTTACTTATGTACTAAAAGGATCTGCAAACTGTCAACGTGTACACACTATTAAATCTGTTTTACTACTTCTGGTGAGGCATCTGTAGATATCTAAATCATAGTATATGTATTGTGAAGAAGGCTATTTGGCTTTACTCCTTAGTTTTTCTTTTCAATCCAAGAGGAAGGGGTGTGCCTATAGCATTATTGTCAGATTTCAGTATGTTAGAATGGGTTAATAGTTTTATATTTTAATCGAATCAAATTCGATTGGAATTAGATATTAAGCATAAGATAAGTACGCGGAAAATACAAAGAAAGCAAGAATAAATAAGGGGAACAAGGGATTCTAAAAGGTATTATTCCTATAAATATTCTGGTCTTGGATTCGTGACTAGTCGTAACATCTTGAAATATGAATAGAGAAGAGAGGGAGAGGATAGGCCCATTACTTAAAAAAATAAATAAATAAGAGAATTTCCCTCCATACTTAAATAGTTTAAGTAATTGAGTATGAGAGCCAAATGAATCGAGAAATTCATGTTTGGTTCGAGAAGAAATCAAGCAAATTCGAGATGAATGAAAAGATAATCCACCTTCATAAGTGATTTATTAAATAATCGAAAACCGAGGATCCTAAATACTATTCAAACTTCACAAAAACTGCATTGGGGGGCCATCGAACGGATGGAAAAACACCCATGCGTATCGTGAGCATATTAAAATATATCCTAGCTCCTTTTTTTAAAAAGTATATTTTGACTTTACGAAAATGAATTGACAGTGTTAATTTCATACCATAAGCTTTTATAAACTCCTTTCACTCCATGACCATCTCAAAACTACTCTACATTAATTTATCGAATAACACAAAAATTAAAGAACAACAAAGTGCTAAATGACCGTTCATATTCGCGCTAAAAACACCAACCCATCGTTTTCAATACCGTTCACACCTTTTTCTCTCTCAAAACATTCAAAACATAACCGAAATCCAACGACCTCCAAGCAAACTAACCACCAAATAACTACTTAATGATAACGTATTCTTCATCATTGAAATCACATGAAAACTAACCTTGGGAGACAACAAGAATACTTGCTTGTGAAATCCAAACACAATCGCGCGAACTACAACATAAAACACAAAAACAAAAACAAACAAGCAAAAATCAAAACACAAAATAATAATAATAATAAATAAATAAATAATAAAGTCAATATCTATCAATAAATTCCAGCAACAACAATTTGACATAACAACAAAGAGACTCCAAAATCTTTAATCACCTCCATTAACAATAAAGTTCATTAAATGAAAAACCTTCTGCGTCGTCCATCCATACTCCGGCACTCTCAACTCGATCCTTATCAATTGTATCTGCACACATCATCACATCACAATCACCGACTCAAGATTCTTTTCGTGTTGATTAAACATTCATTTCAAATAATCTTCAAAATCAACAAACTACAATGTCATTCATTGAATTCAAATTCTTAGAAAACAAACATAAAATCGAGAAATCGAGATTGTTTAAAGACAGAAAGAGAGAGAGAGAGAGAGGTGACCAGAGCGACGGAGGAGACGAGAGCGTAAGCGGCGCAAAGAGTGAAGAAGATCCCGTCCTGCCACCGAGTCGACTCGTTGATCTCGTCCCACCAACTCGTCACCATACCTACAACCTCCAAAAACGACGTCGTTAAACTCCACGAGCTGGAGCCGAGCTTCTCCAGTGGCATTTCCGTAATTATCGTCCTCATTTTTATTCTCTCTCAAAGAGAAAAAGTCAAAACACTAAAGCACACACACTGGCCTCTAAAGAGAGAAAGAAGCCGAGCAACCAAAACAAACAACAAAAGAAAAAAAATTAAATTAAAATTAAAAAAGGCGAAACGAGAGAGGATGTGGTGGCTTGGGTTTGCTAGTAGAGTGTGTTGCCCGTGGGTCTCCTACCAGATGGTCACGGTGGCTACTTACCTACGGTTCCACGAGATCCAACGGATGTGGTTAGTTGTTATTGGCGCGGTCTTAACTCTCTCACATTTGTTGTTGGTTGGTGATCTTATTGTTCGTTTGCCACGTGTTTCTGTTGCGGCTATTAGATTATTGGCTTTTTTTTTTCTTTTTTTAGTTATGTAATACAGGTGTTCGAAAATTTGTTTGGTCAGATTGCGGGAAGGCTCGCGTGTGATTAGGCGGCAAATATATTTTATTTTACCGCCTTTTATATATTCGCATTACTATAGTCTATATACATTTATCATTATCAATAGCTAATTTTATTTTCTTCCTTTTTTTTTTTTTGACATGCTACATATTATAAGTATATTCATCGTTGTCGAACTCTCTTGATTTAGGATATATAGGCACAATCCCGATTTAGACTCTTAAAAGAGATAATATATGCAAACTCCAGAATACAGAACGTGAAAAAGTTGTCCACAAATCTAAATGGATAAATATAGTTGAAACTTCAAACGAAGCTCAAGAGAAGCAACATCTAATAGAGTGGATAAATATATTTTACTATTATTGGATTAGATTTTCCTACTACACTTAAATTGTTATTATAACAGAATTTACCCACATTAAATGACATATCTATAATATTGAAATTTATTACTGTAAAATCGAAACTCTTCACATATATCGAGCAATCTAAACATTTACTTCTATAATATTTAAATTCTCTCATACATATATATAAAGTAACTCAAACTTTTATTATAAAGGTGAGAAAAAAGATATTTGAACTATGGATAAATATGTATGATAAAGTATTTTATTATATCATTGAATAAGCTTTTTAAAACCGTCCAACAACATACTTCAGGGATTTTTAGGATGCATTACATTGTTTTGACGTGAATGTTCACACTACTCAATGATATTTTTGAAAACATAGCCAAATGTGGTCCCAGATGACCCATACCTTTTTTCAGTTTTGTTTTCGTATTTAATAAAAAAGAAATGTTAGATTTTTTAAAATATTTTACCAATTAATATAATATATAAATTATCAGAATCTTATTATAAAATAAAATGATAATTAATAAAATTTTGATGATTTATCTATCATATCATTTGAGTATAAATTTAGGTAAAATATTTGAAAAATTTGATATTACTTTTAATGATATTTTTTAAAAGAATGTTATATTAATAATATAATATAGTTTAATCAATATAATATTTTTCAAGAATAGTTGTTTTTATTACTAAATAAATAATTAAAAATATATAATTTAGATACTTTTAATCTGTTTCTTATCAATTTTTTTAAAAAAATTATTTTCTAAAATTAAATTTTTTTTTTTTTAAAATTTTAAAATTAAAATATAATAGAGGCCAGGACGCGCAGGTGAAGAGGTCCCCGCAACCGAATGTTTGAGAGGAGCAGTACTATATTAACAGGTTGTGACCCGAAGTTTCCTCACTGACAAACGTCACCGTTAAAGATTGGACGGTTAGCCGGTTTGTCGGGTTTGGTTTGTGGGTTTTGTCTGTCTTACCCAGGTTGTTCAGTTTTCATGTATGATTTCTAAATTACTATGTTGGCAATGTATAATCGGCTCATTATATTAGAATTAAATGTGTTTTGGACTATGATTATATATTTGCAATTAACTTATTGTATTTAAAGATGAAAGTAATGATATAAGAACATAATAAGAATGAGAGAACTAAGCACCCTCTCTTAATTAATGGGTCTCTTGTCCATCCAATCGGTTTTATCAAATTTCCAGATATCACCAATTTTATCTAACTCGTCGATTTAATTGTTTCACCAACTTAACTGATTTTATCAATTTAATTAATTTCATCGATTCCATTAATTTAATCAACTTCATTGAATTTTATTGAATTTATCAATTTTATCGATCGATTTTGCCGAGCTCTAACTTCATTAAATTTTCTAACCTTACTAACTTCATTGGTTGATTTTTTATTATTTTTTTTACCGAGTTTACCAGTTTAACTGTTTTACCAACTTAATATGACGTACATTAAATTTTGATTAGGAAAGTTGGATAATGTTGATTCATACTTGTCCTTAGTTGAATAATTGTATTAACAATGACGGTGATAATTACAGGTATAAACATGTAGAATGTTTGTTATCTTTGTAATTATAGTCATTATTAATGGATCTTTCTTCGAACTTCCAGGATGTTCCAGGTGAAATATACTTTATACCTTAACCAGCATAATTGCATACCAGTCTCTACTTTCTTTGTTTATTTATTTATTTTTTGAAATCTAAAAATTTATTAATATTTTCCCAAATTTGAGTACAACAATTGTACAACCACTAATCTCATAGACAAATTAGGGAACACATAAACAAAACTCACACAATATCCAGATTACATCTTTAAAGAGGAAGAATAAAAAAGGTCCAAATGGATTGTCAGGTAATTCCTAAACACATAAATGGTTTAATATCACTGTATCTAACTCGTCCACTTAAAGCTAAAAACATTGTTTACATCATGAAACACGGAAGAAAAAAATCAAAACAACATCAACAACACAAAAGAAGTCACCACAAATGACCCCTTTGCACCAAGGCCAGTAGCAACATCAGATTTATAATAGAAAACTAACAAAGTTTTGGATACAACCACCACAATAGCTCACTTTCAGACACCGATTTTGCAGTTATATCTATAAAAAAAGTTTCAAAAGTCGTTGATAATTATGGCCGTTAAGGAAGCCTTTGTTGACCATTGATCTTAAGTAAAATGTTATCATTGATTTTCGATCCTCCTAAAAGAGGCGAAGAGAAGGAAGAAAATAAAAAAAGGCCCAACCGATGCTCTAAGGAATCTTATCTGTATAAAGATTCGGTTTTTAAAAGTTGAATTTAGATAAAACTCTAGTCCTAACCCTTCCTTTAAAAACCTAAGATCTAAAAGAAAACAAAGAGAAAATTATGAGAACAAGAGAAGAACAACGAAAAAATATGAGATCATATTTGACCAAATAAATCTACTTCTACGAAGCTTTCTCTTGCTAGAGTTTAAGAGAGTCTCTCTCTATAGAGAGAGACTTCAAGAAGACTCTTTGTCTATCTTATTTATGTGGAAACTAAAATCCAACAAATCAAAATTCTTTCAAGACTGCTGAAATCAATTGCTATTTAGAAAGTTGAATATTTACTCTGCTGCCACAGTTGAAAGAAATTTATTTCCGTAAAGAGTAAAAAATTCCCCAACACATATAAAATTGTGATCGTGAGATTCAAAACCATTAAAATAGATAAGAAGATATACAACTATTTAAACTAACCGATAACATGCATGCAGTATCCAATTTATTGGTCACTGCATTATCACATACGTATATATGTTGTCGCGATTACTTTTTTTTTCTAGCAACTGCTTCTAAATTTCTTGCCAGTGTGTGCAGTTCTGGATATACGTGGGAGGTTTTCAGGAGCACTCATAACGGCTGAAGCTAATAAATAGGGTACGGGGTGCATGTTCATGATGACGGGACTTCATCATGCATGCTAAGCAAAGATATGATAGTGATGAAGATATGAAGATGATGAGGACAGTGGCAACGACGCGACATTGTGACAATGACAAAGATAATGAAGACAACCAATTACACTATCCGACAAGATCCGATTAGAAAAAGAAAGATGATTCCATGAATGAATTTACAAAAACTCAACCAGTACTTCTAGCTAGAGAACAGCCAAAACTACTAGTGGAGCTTCCATGAAAGCATCCTTTGTTGGAATTGTTTGTTGTAATAATAATACGGCATGGGATTATAAATTCTTTGGACTGTTTCAGAGATTGTAATTTATATATATGGAAATGGATAATGATACGTGCTATATATACATGGATAAGAATGAAAGATACGTACTATTGTTCTCGTCCAAATATAAATGGATTAATCTTTATTACTATATAATTAATTAAGATGGCAAATACAAACAATCGGATCCGTGGCGCAATGGTAGCGCGTCTGACTCCAGATCAGAAGGTTGCGTGTTCGATTCACGTCGGGTTCAATCCCCTTAACCGGATCAATTTTTATTTTCAAAATTTCTTTGCAATATAGGAGATTTTCAAGAACAACCTCGAGGTTTAATAATCTATAAAAGTGAGAATTTATTATATTGTTAATAAATTTATTTGAAAATTTCATCAAAATAATAAAATCAATCATATTGATTATAAAATAATGTTTTGATAATTTGGTAACAACTCATTATAGGAAACTAAACGTCCAATAATACACGAACCAATCGGGGATTATGCTCGTTAATATTGAAGAATTTTCACACTCTTTTGATTAAATAAGTTATACGATTCACTATAGGAGATTAATGGTCCAATCCAATGACATATAAAATAGTTGGAGATTATGCTTGTTAATATCCAAGAATTTAGAGAAAGTGCCTTTGGAATTGTATGAAAAAGATACTCTATTAAGAGAAAAACAAGTCATCTGCTTAACGAAAAAGTTTAACTGGTGGTGTTCAAGTTAAATGCATGCATTATAGTAAGAG
Source organism: Litchi chinensis (assembly GCA_019925255.1). Taxonomy (NCBI): domain Eukaryota; kingdom Viridiplantae; phylum Streptophyta; class Magnoliopsida; order Sapindales; family Sapindaceae; genus Litchi; species Litchi chinensis. Next base: position 26,836,466 of record CM034469.1, on the reverse strand, counting down.
GACTCTACAAGGGCCTATAAACACATCATATCATGGTGAAAAAACAATTTTTTTTTTTTATTATTTCAATATAGCACCATAAAAAATAATCACATATTGAACATTTAAAGAATCTAACTCAAGTATGAGAAGACGTTTTTTATGCCAATCACCATGAAATTCATGATGAATATATTCGTCTTGCAAGTAGGTAGTATCGAACATACATGATCGGCATGAACCATCTATATGTATGGATAAAAACAAAATAATCAAGTAATGATATCGTGTTTTTTAAAACCAATGAAATTATTTTTTATAATGAACCAAATTTAAAAGCTTTTAAATTAGTTTTTCTTTTTTGAAAAACATATTAAATGATTGAGTTTTTCAAATAGAAGTAAAACAAAATTAACCCACTATATCTAATAAAAATAAAATATATGCATACTATTCACCAAATAACAATGGTTTTCACAAAAATTTGAAATTACAGGTTTAGGTTTAGAAATAGATCAAACCTGAAGGGTCGCATTTAAAAATATCCCTTCTTCTAAAACCCAAAACCCTAGCCTTCCCTTCACATTTCCATTATTATTATTATTTTTTTTTTCCGATCAAAGACATCGAAACAACCACCATGGCCTTGTTGTCTCGCCTCCGCACCAATCCAAGCCTAAACCAACTACTAAACCACCGCACCTTCTCTATCCTCTCCTCCAACAACGCGCCACTAACAAGCAAACAAAAGACACGCGCCGCTCTCTCCCTCCTCAAATCGGAATCCAACCCGGAACGCATCCTCGACATCTGCCGCGCCGCCTCCCTCACTCCCGAATCTCATCTCGACCGCATCGCGTTCTCCGTCGCAATCTCCAAGCTCTCCGAAGCCAACCACTTCTCCGGTATATCCACCTACCTCGAAGAGCTCAAGACCCGATCTGACCTGTGCCGATCCGACCGGTTCATCTCCCACTCCATCGTCCTCTACGGCCAAGCCAACATGATCGACCACGCCATCCGCTCCTTCGAAGAAATGGATAGGTACGGCGTCTCTCAATCCGTCAAGTCGTTGAATTCATTGCTCTTTGCTTGCGTTTTAGCTAAAGATTATAAACAAGTGAAGCGTATATTTCTAGAATTCCCTAAAATGTATGCAATCGAACCGAATTTGGAGACTTATAATACTGTTATCAAGGCGTTTTGTGAGTCTGGTGATTCGAGTTCGTGCTATTCGATTTTAGCTGAGATGGATAGGAAATTAGTGAGGCCGAATGCAACGAGTTTTGGGGTTATGCTTGCGGGGTTTTATAGGGAGGAGAGGTTTGAAGACGTTGGGAAAGTTTTGAAATTGATGGAGAAATATGGGATCAAGACGGGGTTGAGTACTTATAATATTAGGATTTTGAGTTTGTGTAAATTGGGGAAGTGCGTGGAGGCTAAGGCATTGTTTGATGGGATGGTGTCGAGAGGGACTAAGCCTAATTCAGAGAGTTATAATCATTTGATTCATGGGTTTTGTAAGGTGGGGGATTTGGAGGAAGCAAAGAGGTTGTTTAGGAGGATGGTGGGGAGTGGGTGTTCGCCAAGTAGTGAGTGTTATTTTGCATTGGTGCATTTTCTTTGTAAGGGTGGGGATTATGTGACGGCTTTGGAGGTTTGTGAGGAGAGTATGAAGAAGGGGTGGGTGCCAAATTTTGGGACTATGAAGATGCTTGTGAATGGGTTGGCTGGGGTTTCGAAAGTGGGGGAGGCAAAGGAGCTCGTGGGGCAGATGAAGGAGAAGTTTACAAGGAATGTTGATTTGTGGAACGAGGTTGAGGCGGGGTTGCCTCAATAGTGGTGGCGGAGAAGACGTGGTATGCGGGTTTTGTTTAAATAAGTAGGACTCAAGGAAATTTTGTATGAAAAAAGTTGCATTTTGTATTCTAGAGAACTTTTCTTGTTTTTGTTTTGTTGAATCATTGAACTACAATAAAGGGATAGAAAATCTTGTTTTGATGCTGCTGATTGTGGAGTTATGGCTTCTTTTTTTTTCTTTTCTGTTCCTTTTGGATATATCTCTATTTTCACTTGATTTATGTGTAAATGATCGTTTGTTGTTGACATTATCCGTTGGTGCTTTGTTGAATATGGTTCCAAGCTAGTGAACATTTGCCTTGAAACTGTTTTTGTGGCATTTATAGACCTATTATATGCCTCCGGGATCGTAATTATGAACCTTTGATGTTATACTATGATCTTATTTAAAAATCATTCATGTCCTCCATCGCCTCTCTGTGGTCCAAGAAATCAAAGGGAAGGAGAGACTGCCTCTAAGATGCATGATGATTATTATATCAATGTACCTAGTATGATCATATTGGTGAAAATGAAAGACATCTTTGTCATACCAATTGAAAAGGAACCACATTATCTCAGAATAATGTGTTTAAATAGTTAAAAAGAGCTAACCTTCCTATTTCGAAGCCAAATTCTTTGTTCATTTCTTCGAAATTCCATGGGCATGATTGTTATGTTGTAAACCCTTAAAGAGTTCATGAACCTACGTTACTAAATTCGCTCTATGAGATTGTCTTGATAATTAACGGCGCAGGAGTTTGTTATTTTTACTATAAGCAGTGTAGCCGTTTAAACATAGACTCTCTACCTTCAAATCTTATTGGTCGATGATAACTGCTCAAGGATTGATGTGTTATGAAATAAACCTTTCAAAACACCGGATTAATGAAACGATAAAATAATGTGAGAATAATAACGAAATAAAACAGACAAAAAAAAAAAAAATTATGGTTCACCTAAAGTAGGTTAAAATTTACGTGGTTCACTTAAAGTAGACTACGTTTACGGAACTGTTGCGGATCTTCATTATAAAGAGAAAATAACAAGTGTTTACAAACACTCGAACCTCATAATCCAGATCCCAATTATACTCAAGAGAATAATAATTCTCTAACACTCAAGTGAATCTTATTTTTCCCTCAAAGAGCTACGCCACTCTTTTTCTCTTAATTTTGAGATGAATGAAACAATGATAAGAGAGACTTTTATATAGACATCTTTAGGCTCCCCCTCATCAATTACCATTAATGTATTTCCTTTTAATCATGCATCAACTGTTTTATATTCACCCTCAAAATTCTTCCTCAATTTCTAAAAACAAAGAATTATTGAGTTTTCTTATTCTCTATTGTCAAAATAGAAATTAATAAATTTCCTTATTTTGGGAATTAATTCTTTTTAGGAATCTAATATGATGTAACCATGTGTTGCTTTCGAAAGAAATACCAAGGTCCAATTTTAAGTTTTGGAATGAGAAGAAATCTTTAGTCAGTTTGCCATGAATTATTTTAGTTCTCAATAGACAATGTGATAATTTCTCAATCTGTCTTCGGTTCAGTGTCGTAAAAATTATCGATTACTAGCGATTTTTCGTTGATTATTCACTGATTGGCACCCAGCTGGTTTGATAACCCCTAGATCGAAAATTCTTATTGCCAGAGGTGAGTAATCGACCAAGTTGTAGAGTAATCGGCCCAACTTGGCACAAACCGAACAAAAAAAAACCCAAAACCACAAAAAAAAAAGTAAAAATTAGTCATCAAGATCCAAACAAGAAACAAAATATGATTGTTAAATCAAAGACTAACAGTTGCACTATAAAATCAAGCAAATGACTAGTGAAGGTGATGTTGTCGTTGAAGGAATCGTCCCTCAAGAATGAGAGAGATTAGAGAGGGAGAAAAAGAGACTTGGTTGTGGTTACTGCATGGGTGGATGAGGTCAGGGTCGTCATCGTTGTCGCCCTCGTTGCTGGTTGTTGTCTCCAAATCTGATGGATAAGGTTGCCGTCACCAACACACACGAGATTGACAGGAGAAGAAGAAGAACGCCGATCAAAGAAGAAGAAGAAAGGAGAAAAGAGAGGTGTGCAGCGACAGTGAGTGATTGAGAATGGTGAGGGTTTTTGTGTGTGTGTGTGTATATATATAGATATATATATATATATATATATATATGTTAGGACAAATTACACAAATGACCCCAAGTTTGATAAAATTATACCATGATCTGAATTTTAGCCCCTTATGCTTAGAAAAATATCAATTTACTTCTTTAGATTTCAAAAAATAATAATTTTCCCCTAAAACAATATTTATTGATTAATCCCCGATTACTCACTGAATAACCGATAAATCGCTAACCACTACCTCGCTAGTCAATTAGCGAGTAGCGATTTCTGCAAGATTGCTTTGACTCCTCCTTGGAAGCCATAATCACAATTCAGCTAGAAAATGTGATAAATTGGTCATTAATGTGATTTGGTATAACAACAGCAACGTAAAATATTGATGCATTTGAAATCAATGTTTCACAATTATACCATGGACTATGAAAAGTGAGACTTTAAGGAAATTTTCTCATTTACTACTCTTTGGTTGAATTAAGTACAGATTCTACCAGTCTCATTTATGCTATACAAATTAATCTCTTCAAAATGGAAGCTTTTGTCCATAGTTTCAACAAGTTCACATATGCTCCCGAGCTTTTTATATCATACACAAGCAATGTTTATATTAATGAGCTAGATAGATCGAGGTTCAACCGTGAAGGTGGTGAAGCAACATGAGGCCTAAAATAGAGATGACCTTGAGAAATTTACTGAGAATTTGTCCTCAACGTCTTTGCATGGGTGCCTCGACCGCAATTCACTAAACTCTGTTTTATGCATGGTAACTCCAAAAAATTGGCATCCAAGAGTATTTGATAATCACTCTCCATGACATTCCAGCAAATCTTATGTGAAGTTCGTGCTATAAAAAATCAAACTATGAGGGTCCTGCGAACAAGATGGATCTCTTCCTCATGTATAGTGCACCATATGCTGCAGTAGATGCCACTGTAGTCGAAGCCACCAACATACTGCCCCAAAATATATGAAAACAAACACTTGCTTAAATGTACCAAATGTTAAAAGCTAAACCAAAGTACCTTAAAGCGGTGGTGGTTATTGAATTACCTCAAGTATGTTATGTATGATTGGGTTTCTGGGGTTCCAAACTCTGGTTGAAGAAGAGCTGCAGCAACCAAAACCAACTGGAAAACTGTATTAACCTGTCATCAATTGTAGTCCTTGTCAGACGCCATTAGGGTTTTTTTTAACTATTGCGAACCATAACAGCCATATAATCAGATGGGGGTTAAGAAAATTTTTATATGCAGCTTACTTTGCTTAGAAAGAGAGGCTCAACTTTCTGTGGACAGGCTCCATCAAGATTGAAGAAATCAATCCAGCTTTTCCACTTGAAGAAGAAATTTAAAATTTTCAGTCAGGAGTTATAGCTACCTAAGTTTGTAATTCAATATATATATAAATATATATATTTTTTTTTTTTTTTATAAAAAAGTTTAAGTTCCAATTTTGGAAATCTTACTTTCCATCCCAAGCTACTAGCTCTTTGATAAACTGCACCACCGACTAGGGCAACATCACGCAATACAACGAGTCCAACAAGTCCGGCTTTACGACAGAAAGAAAAAGAACAGAATTGGTTATGATAAACAATGCAATATACTATGTGATAAAAATTACATAAATGTTATATGAAGCCAAGTTTTCATCAGTCACACTAAACCAAACTTGCAAACAGAAGAAATACAGCTATGTTGTATATGTATACACACCAATGAAACTATTCATTAATTGCATTAAGCCAATCTCTCAACAATAGCTGGGCAGAAAGACTAGGAATATCATATAATGCCATGGGCTAAAATACGAAGCTAAAAGTTGATACAAAACAGATATTTAATATAACAACAGCAAAGCTGGAAATGTTGCTCTTTGTGAAAGCAACTACTTTCCATACTCTAACGCTTTGTTTGGTACAGCTTCTCTAGATAGATCTTTTAAAAGTCGATCTTTTAGAAGTAGATATTTTATAAGTAGAGTTTTTAAAAAGAAGTTATTATTTGTTTAGTTGTCAATTCAAAAAAATATTTTAAATTATAAATTTACCAAAAAGGATTTAGTTTTAAGGGTATAATAATATTGATAAGGTTATATTAGATATTTTAATTTTTTTAAAAGTTCAAAAGGATCTATTTGGAAAAGTTCAAATTTTGAGCTTCTCTAAGTAAATCTTTTTCAACCTTTTTAATTACACAAAAGCTCTATTGGAATAACAACCAAACGATGCAAAAAAAATCAAATAGAGTTTTGGGTATTAAAAATGTACTTTCAATCAGTAGATAAGTCGTATCAAATGTACACTAAAGCGCTTATCTTCTACATTCTTTTTCGTACTCATTTATCAAACCATATGATGATAACATCACCGATGTGTATTTGCATTCAAAGACTGAAAGAGGGTGATAGAGAAAGAGAGAATTCATATCCTAAGAATGAAAGTCTGAGAAACACAAATTACACAAGCTAATACCATTATGGAAAACTTCTATTTTCCACTTAAAATGAGCTCATAATCCGCAATTTTTCAACCACAAGAAAAAGCCAAGAAATCTTACAGTGCAGCAGATCCATATGTACCATTGCCACACCAACACATCCAATAAGAACCTGTATCAACACAACCATAAATCATCACCCCAAAAAAAAAAAAAAAAAAAAAAAAAAAAAACAGTGCCCAATGATAAAAAATTACTAAGTATCACTAGGCATGGAAAGACTTTTACCTTGTCAGCAAGGGGATCAAGGTAGGAACCCACTACAGAATCAATTTTCATCCTCCTAGCCAAATATCCATCTAGCTACATTATGAAAGACAAAACAGAATCAAAATCCTATTCTTGAAAAAACAATAATTTACTCTCACATATGAAAAAACTGTCATGAGCATATACCCAGTCAGTTGCTCCAGATATAGCCAACGCCACAAACGCAGAAGAATACGTTTCGTTCATGATCATCCTGAAAAAGAAAGTTGTTATACATGAATCACCCTTTCATTCAAAAGTGAAAACGTAAGACAGTTACTAAAAAGTACAGATAATAAAGTAGAGAGTTCTCATGCACAACACACTTTGACAACCATATACATCACGACGGAAGTGACAAAAGGTTTGAATATCTATGGAAGTTGAATTCAATATCAAGTTCCATAGGCTAATGTCGAGCTCATCTAATGCTGAATTCACTTAAATTAGTAATTGTAAACAGCCAAACTCCAATGATCTACTCGTTTGTTGTTTACAAGACTTCCCGAGCTGAAAATTAATCAAAAACAAGCACTACATTGTTCCAAAAAAATAACATCCAAACAACCAACCAACAACAAGCCCTACATTGCCTCAAAAAATTGGATCCGAATCCAACTTCAAGTAATTTTACTTTCTATCTCCAAACTACAATTTTGTTTACTACTTGCTATTCTTTTCACATCGATCAACCAAACAAACAAGTAACAATAAAAAGTAAATCTTTTATCATCAAACAACAAGAAATCACATAAAAGCAGTAAAAAAAAAAAAAAAAAAAAAATTTTACCATCCAATTAAGGGACCAGAAATCAAACGACCAACAGAGACCAAATTTGGCAAATTCACGAAACTTTTCACCAACCCATTTCTCGCAACGTCATCCTCTTCCTTCGACTCAACACGGTCCACCAAATTCGGTCGGATCAAACGCGACCCGAAACCCAACTTGGAAGAAAAGCCAGTCCTTTCCCGGATCAAGTCCAGATTCAAGGCCTGGACTTTCCTCAAGACGACGCCGTTGAGGGGGGTGGCGGACTGCGAGAGCTTCCATGGAGGCGACGCGAGAAAGAGGGGCCCCTGGAACTGGAACGGAGCGATCCATTTGGAGAGATGCGCGGTCCGGCGAGAGAATGGAGGGGTGTTGTAGTAGAGAGGCGGATTGAGGAAGAGTGTGGTGGGTGTGATCACGGTGCTGGTGGTGCCGGCGGCGGTGAAGAAGTGTCGGGTTCGGATTCCGGTTTTGGTGTTTTCGGTGATTAGAGTTTTCAGTAACTTGAAAATCGCCATTGTTGTGGGATTTTGCTTCGGGGCTTTTGAGTCTGGACATTTGAAATTCTAACAAGGGTTTAGTGGACACACGTGTTTGAGTTTTAGAGCTACACGTGGCAAACATCAGGAATTTTTATTTTACTTTTAAGTTGACATGAGACCATAATTAAGAATTTTGTCGAGATTGCCAAAAGCCTGTTGGTGCAATAACACCAGCAATACCTTACCCATTGTCCCATTCACAGGCTTAGACACAAAAATTATGGATGAATTTCCCACTAAAAATATGGATGGATCTCTCCTGATTTTTGAAAATAGTATTCCGAATCATATAATAGAGTCATATTTTAATTATGTATCAGTAGTCGTCCAACCTAATAATTAATATCAAGAGGTAAAAAAAAAAAATTGTAGAGATTTGATAAGTATTAGGATTTAAATCCTCTCAATAAAATGCAACACCAATTTAATTAGGAGTCAATGTACTTTGTTGAGAAAATTAACTCATCAATTTGTAGCAAATAATCTAAGGTCAATACTTGAATGTAGATCGCTGCCTTCAATCAAGAAAATTTAGTTGATAGAAATTGGGATATATTATATATATTGAGTATTTTGATAATGTACATAATTTGTATAGTTGAGTAGAGTTTTTGTTTTTTTTTTTTTTTTTAAAGAAATAGAGAATTATTTTTAATCATCATTTTTAAAGTATTTATTTATTTTAATGGATATCAGATTTGTAAGAATATTACTAGACATGTAGATAGCATGATCTAATAATTTTAATAATGAGTAATTAAGATATATATTGTTCTAGATTTTTTATTAAGTGATTATAAGTCATAAACATGTTAGGTAAAAGTTTAAAGAGAAAACTTCATTTTAGTCCTTGAGGTTTTAAAAAATATCAAAATTTTAAATGTCTTTTTAAAACAGTTTTTTTCATCCCAAACTTTTCCAAAACTCTTTAAAATAAACAAACTATCAGTTAATTTACAGTCAATAGCAACAGAATGGATAAAAAAAATATTGTTATCCTTAATGGTTGTTAGTAATACAAAAATTATTGGATTACTTCTTATAAAATAATGAATTTATAAGTAAAATTGTCAAAAACGTCTCTAACTTTAAATTATTAAATTATAATTTAATCTAAACCACTTTATTTATTATGAAGATATTTTTACCAAAATACCCTTGTTTGTAGCTGATTTTTTAGTGACATGGGTCTAAGTACCTCTCACATAAAAAGACCAATTTACCCTTCTTGCTTAGGCTATTTGTTATTATTGACCATCAGTTGATTTATAGTCTAGATTATTTTGAAGAGTTTTGAAAAAATTAGAAATGAAAAAAACTATTTCCAAAAGATGTTTAAAAATTTGATAGTTTTTGAAACTTCAAGGATTAAAATGAAGTTTTCCCAATTTTAAAATCAAATTATGACTCATGAGTGGTTTAAAAATCAAAGTTCTATGTATAAATATTATAATAAAACCTACCATTGTCCAATTATGGAATAAATTACTTGTAGTTACTTAAAGCATAAACTATAGAACTGTTTAAGAGCAAAACAGGAAGTTGAAAACGCAACTAAATTTAGTAAAACCAATCAACACCACTACTGGTGAAGCTCAGAACTGTGCTATAATATCCATATTTAATGTTCATAATCATAGCTGTTCATGAAGTATGATCAATAATTCTGGTTTCTAACACTGTTTGCTTTAAAGGGTATTTATGTTGGGTTTTGTGCCCTAAGAGCTTGTAATTATGTAAACGGTTTTAATAAATAATAATAAAGTATTTATTTTGTTCAATTTATATGCATTTATGAAATGTATGCTTCATACAAATATCATGTAACATCCATGATTACTTATGTAATCTCAAACTAAGTATATAAGTGTTATATACAAGAGGATTTAGTTTGAGATAAGTAATCTAAAAAGTCCGTAGAAAGCAAACAAAGCTGGGTACTTTGTTTGTGGTAAATCTACAGTTGAGGTCCATTTTGTATTTGATGCGATGATCTTATCCGAGATCGTTCATGTGACGACATGAAAATGGAGGCACCTTATATGATAGAGATTATATAGGACTGGACCACGATAAAATGAATTTTTTATTAATATCCGTTAAATAAAGAAATTTATATTTATCAACTAGATGATCATATATGGATTGATCTTAATCCTGAGTGTTTTATGGACTCCTATTTGTTGAGTCATATCTTTTGATTTACATGGGTGAGACTGTTATAGATTTACGGTCAATAAGTTTCGTACTTTGGAGATATGATTTAATAAATGGCTGAGAACATTCTATACAATAATGGAATCCACTCCTTCTTGCGAGAAGTAGATGAGTAATTCCCTTAAAATGTTGATTCGGGTCTTGAACAATAAGAATGCTCGACTTTCTGTTTATGAGCAAACAGAAAGATAAATTCATAAGTTGTTATGGATATATTGTTCATTAGAGAATCAATGGTACTTATTGGAATAAGATATAATTAGAGAGGTATAACGGACTTTAATGACCTAGTTCTAATTATGAACTACTTCTAAAGGATCGAACCATATGAAATGATTAAATCGATGGACACTAAAAATTCAGATTGTGTAAAACATCTACAATTTTGAGAGTGCAACCTTGGGTTTTTAGTGGAGTAACTTTGAGGTTAATAATAGTGAATTATTTAATTAAAGAGTTTAATTAATAATTCCAATATTATTGGAGCTCAAATTGTAGGTCCATTTGGTCCCCTTGCTAGCTCACAACCACATAAAGAAATAAATGAAAGAATATAATTGGATTGTCCAATTATTAATGTCACATGGACATGTTCACGAATTATTTAAATAATTTGATTATTTAAATATATGTAATTATTTAATTAAGTGTTAATTATTTAATTATCTATAGAGATTATGAGTTCAATTTTAAATAGTATCATTAAATTATTTATGATTTAGAATCATTTAATTTAATGAAAAAAAATTTAATTAATGGAAATAGTAATTTAATTTAATTGGAATTAGATTCCATATTAAATTGAATTAAAGAAGTTTTAATAGGAATTAGATTCCATATTAAATTAAAAGTAAAGAGTTCTTGACTAATAAGGAATTTGATTCCATATTGGATATGAACTATGTTTTCTAATTTAAATAGGAAATTGTATTCCTTGTTAAATTAGAAAACTCTAACTTACTATTATAAAATGGTCTTTTATGTTAGTAACTAGGATGATGAATTTTTTGGCTACTTGAACCAAAAATTTCCATTAATTAAAAACACCAAATTACTCCATCTCATATAATAATCTTTCATAAAAGATTTCGTGATTTGATTCGAGATTATGCCCACACACAGTTTCTTTTGTGAAGAGTCATAGTAAGGAAGATCGAATGGTGAAGAATTTGCGAATCAAAAAGGATCAATTCAATATTCATGCAAGGTAAGATTCGATCTTATTAATTTAATTATTGAATTGTTATTACTAGCATCGATCGGGTATGTTTTTGTTTGGAAAAATTTTTAAAATCCACGTTTCCGCATTAAATTCAAAATTGATTTTTCCCTTCAATTTACTACTTTATTTAGTTGTACAAAATTTGAAGAGGAAGAGGAGGGAGGGAGAGAAAGAGAGAGAGAGAGATCAGATCATGGACTGCTACTTCTACTCATGTTGTAGTACTGTTTCTTGCCAAACAAGTATGTTAATGTTTTTTTTTTAAAAAAAAGTGTTAATGTTATTGTTAATAATATATCAATTTGTTGTTTATCTTGGAAAATTTTTGACTCTGTATCGTAAAGTTTGAGTTAATGTGTGATTTCTGTCGCCTATAGTTTTTAGTTTGCATTGATCAACAGGTCACAGAATTTGAAAAGCTCATTACCTTTTTTATGGCTATAAGGTTATTGCTCCCTGGTATCAAAGTTTGGACTAAAATTTGTATTGGAATCTCTAATTTAGGTGTGAAGTGACTTCTGCAGGAAGCAGCAAGAAGAGTAATATAAAGGCTGAGATACTAGAAGTTGGAAAGGCAAAGAATACTTGCATTGTTTTCACATATCAGGACCTGGTTACTGCAACCAACAACTTCAATCCTTTATGTATAGTCGGCGAAGGAGGATTTGGGAGGGTGTATAAAGGATACATTGAGAGCATTGATCAGGTCTCTTCTTTCTTTCTTTATCAAATGTTATTCTGTTTTTTTGCAAAAAAGGTTGTGTATATATGGTTTGACTGATTGTTTTTTCTTTTCAGGTAGTGGCTGTGAAGCCACTAGAGAGGAATAGAAATCAAGGAAACAGAGAATTCTTTGCAGAAGTTGTGTTGTTGAGTCTGGTTCAACACCAGAACCTTGTCAATCTGATTGGTGATTGTGTAGAGGGTGATCAAAGAATTTTGGTTTATGAGTACATGTCTAATGGATCTCTAGAGAACCACTTTCTTTGTATTGTGTAGATAGCTTTAATGGCTTGCCAGACAAGCAAGGTGTATTTGTGAGATATTCTGATTACAGTTTCTGAATTTCAGATTTACCACCAAATAAGGAGCCTCTAGATTGGACTACGAGGATGAAAATAGCAGCAGGAGCAGCAAGAGGATTGGAATGATGTTGCTGATCCGCCAATCATTTTTCATGATGACCAAGCATCTAACATACTATTAGACTCAGAATTCAATCTGAAACTATCTGATTTTGGACTTGCTAAGATAGGTCCTACTGGAGGCAAGGACCATGTGTCTACAAGGGTGATGGGGACTGATGGTTACTGTGCTCCAGAGTATGCCAAGTCAGGTCAGCTAACAAAAAAGTCCGATGTCTATAGTTTTGGAGTCATGTTCCCAGAGCTTATCACTGGTAGGAGTGCCACTGATAAGTCAAGAGAACCTGAAGACCTGAAGAGCAAAACCTTATCACATGGGTATGTTTATGTTACTTTCTTAAAATGGTATCCAAGTCGGAAACCCTCCTTGTAATTGACCTTGTGTTTGTCACCTTTACTTGTTTCCGCATCTGAATTTGCTCATTTCAAGTTCATAAATAAGCATTTCAATCAATTTCTATTCACATATATTGCAGGCAGAGCCATTGTTAAGGGACAAGAAAATTTTCACATTGATGGCTGATCCATTGCTTGAAGGAAAGTTCCCTTTAAAGGGTCTATATCAAGCTCTTGCCATGGCAGCAATGTGTATCCAAGAGGAAGCTGATATGAGGCCTATTATTGGTGATGTTGTAACTGCTCTTGAGTATCTAGCCAAGCGAGATATTGATGAGAAATGTGTTAGAGATGCATCAATGAAAACTTGTCAGCATCTCAACACTGTGAAAAGAGGAAATGTCAATGGCATCCGAGAGCTCTAGTGTCTAGACATCATTCTTAGATTGGTAGTTTACGTGCCACGCGAAACCAAACTTTTCTATATTGAATTGCTCCTTGTTTCAAGGCATGTTACCATGTATTGCATCCTAAAACTATTTCTGATATAGCAGTTAGGCAGCTGAACCTATTCGGCTGCGAATGTGGCACATTATAAAATATATACACCGATTCGTCTTATGATAGCAGTTTTTAGTTGTTCTTAATCCTTGTTAAGATCTAAATTTAGCAGTAAATGAGAAAATGACTACTTTTATTTTCTCTTTTTCGAATGATGTAAAACTTTTACAGATGGGATATACTATACACAAACTAGCCTTACAACTTCTTCAGTAATTAATCAGCTGGAAAAGTTCGAATTCTGTCTGTACTTTCGTGGAAAGATCTTGCTAGACACCAGAAGGCAGAAGCTAAAGCTGGCAGAGACTCCATCAGAAGTCGGAATTTTTCCTGAGGCAAAAGGGATTTCAAGAATTTACTAAAAGCTGTATCATAGGTTTTTAATAGAAGCATAAACAAAATAACTTCAGTAGATTACTTTAAGTCTTTAACACCAAAGAGCATATGAGCATTCCATATGCTCATCCCTGACAATTTTCCTGAAAAGAACAAGGAGAAGGAAACGGGACGAGACAATCTGATAGAATTGATTGAAGGTATGGAACTTAAATATTGCATGACTGTGTTGAGATCCATGATTGAGTGGTGAATAACACAGGCTTCAAAAGAGCTGAACTTAGCTCTTCAACAAGGCAGACTAAATGTGCAAGTTATTCGCTTCACTCTTCAGGATCCTGTAACTGAATCCAGGTATGCCGTTCAACCGATCTCTATCTGCTACTTCTGAAGCAGAACAAATCCTTGGTAAGAACCCGCTGGTGCCGCTTCTTCGCTTCTTCCTTTTCCAGCTCATTATCATGAACCAAAAACCATGCCTGGAGTGACCACTCCTGCAGCCCAAATCAACAATCTGTCCCTCAGTTTTTCGAAAACTACTAGTATGTCGTTCCAGCTCGAATTTACTGAAATACTCAATTTCCCTCCTGACAAGGGATCCTACCGTGCCCCGAGTACCAATAGCAACAGGAGCAGCAGCTGCAGCTGCAGCCATCTTCTCAGGAATCCTGGTGCTTGTGGCGCTCACTTTAGACTGCATTATTTTATAATATTAGCAAGGTACAAATTGAAGTGGTGGTGTAGAGAGGCTTCTAGTTGAAGAAAGAAGGTGGCCCCAAGTCATTGTCTAGGTGGGAGGATTTTCTTTATAATTATCTTATTGAAGTTTGCTTTATTAAAGAGGACAGCATGAATTTTTGCATGATTGGTGCCTTGGATAGACATATAAAACACCCATCATGTTATTCCTGTGATGCTTTTCACTTTCCATCAAAATATTCTTCCTGTGTTCGCAATGGAAAACATGCATGTTTTCCGGGACAAAACTTTTCACCCTCTCAATTAACCAAGCCATGTAATTAGTTCTGTGCTTTTGCTTATACTTAGTAGAAGTTAGGTTAATCATGATTAGGGTGTATGGCCGGTTCGAATTTTAGGTGAGAACATTATAGAATGCTATTGATGGTTGTTCATTAATTAACTCGGTAAATCACTAAGAAACTTTATAAATCATGGAGTTTGGTAGTCTTGGGAGGTGATTTCTTCCCTTTCATTTTTCACTTTTCATGCATTGACCAATTTTTTATCTTTAAACACATCATGGGAGGTTTACTTGATTAAATTATGTTTAGGGTAGTGACAGGAATCATTTTTCTTCACTCTCTCATAGGAGAATTAGGATAATCTTTGAAGGTTTGAAAAAGTTTTAAGTGGTTATGGTGGAACTGCACATGATGTGTTTAAGGATTAGGTTAAGACGTCATTTAGATAAGAAAGGCCCCATGTCCAAAGCTATCTAATTAGCAATGGAAAATTAAATTCAAGATTCACTATCAATGAACACGATGGAATAAGGTTAGAGTCATCTCATCTAGCCACCTTCACGTTCTGAATTTATTATAATAATTAAAAATATATACTCACCATCAATGATGTATCCATCTATTGACAGAAGTATGCATGCATCAACTTTACATAAGTTAATGCATGAATAAAGAAATGCTCTTTTAGTTTGAATATGTAACCATGGTACAACATAATTTCAGACGTACTTCTAGACTAATTATTAGTTGATCAAGTCATTGCAACAACTAGTTCATTGATGCGGATGCATCTTTTTTTATTGGAATCGTCTTTCTATAAACTCAAAGTTCCACATACGGATGTGATAATCTTGCTCCGAGAAAGATCGATCAGAAGATACAAGGGGAAAAAATTGAATTTGTATATCTCATGATTGAAAAATGAGAGCAAATATACTCATGTTCATGTAATTAAATAACAGACAACATAACTTTTAAAGCCTCAAAATTGGATGTCCTCTCTTATTTTTCTGTAATTATTCACATTCCTCTATATTCATATTTCTTTTTTCCTTTCTTTATCTTCATTTGCATTTTTCTGTTTCTATTCATTTTTATTTTTATTTGTTCTTTGGTTTTCTTCTTGTTGTATGAGACTTATTTGATCTACTACCTACCGGGAAGATGGCATACGTAGCTCAGTTTCCGATGAGAGGCCAGAGCATTCTGTAAGGCAGTATCCACTCTTGCACCTTCCCGAAACAATAGGTCATAAAAAAGACAGATGAATTGTGACAATTCCTCCTCGTCGTCATCCCAAAGACCCATCAGATGGTCCCCATTCTTGTCTGTTTCACTATCTTCCCAGTCACTCATTGGGCTAGAAGAATCAACATCTTCGTCTTCTGCCTCATCCTCCCCGATCTCAAACCTCCCATTTTCCTGAAAATGGAACTCTCCTGATCCATGGAATGTCGTCAGTGGCATTTCCTGCGGTTCAGCTGAAGGGCATATGACAGCTTTGGCACCGGAGTCCAGTAGGGCCTTGAGTAAAATTGGAGTAAGCCCGTACATCCCTGTGAAAATTATGATCCTTTCCCTCCAAGCTCCAATCTAAAATTACACAAGACAGAAATATCAGATGCATCATCCCAAATCTTCAAACAAAAGGAAACTCTTGATTTCTTATCACAACAAAGACTACAAAAATCGAACAGAACCTCTTCCTCATCGAGGAAACTATAAAATGGTGCAGATAGACAAGTGTCTCACAGGACAACGAAAGATAATTTAGTTAAAGTACATACCATCCAACGAACATCATCAGGCGTTAAGTGCATCGAAGGGACAGTTCTTCGGAACATATATGCTGCAAATTCTTGGTCATCTTCCATAACCTTCAGAAAACATGGAGAACAATCATGACAAAGTGTAGTAATATGGTACCTCCCCTTACAAATAATGCAAGTGACTATCTATGAAAAGAAAATGCAAAGGATGCGTACTTGGGTCTGGCGTCCAATATAACGGTGGACAACATTTCCAACTTGGAAGTAGGGTCTACAGCGAACAAGGTCGGCAATAGTTGATATATTGGCAAGAAGTGATGCAGCCTTTCTGCGGTTGGTCCGCGTCACAGATAACAAACTATATTTAACACTCTGAAGAAACTTATCAGCAAGTTCTCCAGGTTCAGCAACCACAAATACATCATTCTGCCAGCTAAATAAGCAAAAGCAGGTTAGGATTAGGAGCCAGAACAACATTGACACGAAACAAGACAACAATTTAAGAACAATAGATAGCATCTTGACCTTAATATTGAGCCAACGGAGTCGTTTTGAAGAGCCATATGTATTATGCCTACTTGGGGTAAATTTTGTAATTTCTCATGCAACGCTCGGACTTGTAAAGAGAGTTGCCTGTGACCCTTAGGTGACATTGGTGGCGATGAAAATGACTTTACAGTATGTGATCCATCCAAGCTTAAAGGCGGAACCATATCAATTCGGCCAACCCTCTGGGAGCCAAAATCAGGACTGTATAGATGTGGGCTTGTCGGTAGACTTCCAGTGATTAAAGGAGAGGTAAATGGCGTCGGAAATGCTGTTCCAGGTGTGCTCTTCCAAACTCCAGATATCCAATGCATAAGTGATAACCTTATTCCATGGCGTTCGCAAAATGACTCAAATGCCCTAGCATGGTACCCAACTCTCCCTGAATCAGGACTATGCATAGCTTCAACAAGTAGTACATTACGTCTCCATCCTAAAGATACGCCACTCTCATCTGGAATAGCGGGAAATTAGGGTTCAGTACAATATATATACATATATATATATGTATAAACAACTAGAGAATCGTTTAGAAATGCACCTTCATTTGTCACCTTTGCCTTCTCTGACCGCTTATCATCATGTTGGAATGGTAGAAGTAGTCTTTCACAAACGTTTTTGAAAGACTCTGAATTCTTTTGGATGTAATCATCAACAGCAGCTTCCAATTTCAGCCAGATTGCAGGATCAGTTTCATCCAGCTCCATATCACATCGTTCATCAACTGCCAAGGCAAATCACATGGAACACTAACTTAGGAGTTACAGTATTTTCACAAAATGGAAGTCTTATTACAATTTCCTAGATCAATAAAAGAGATCCAAGAAACAAATAACAAGGTAAATTATTTTTGAATTATTTGAAGTGCAAGTAGAGGAGAAAGTCATTCGCATTATGTGCTCAAATCAAATACAAGTAACTCCAAATATAATACCTGGATTAAACCGATAGTAATTTATCTCAGCAAGCATAGGCAGCAACGTGTTTAAAGCTTCCTCCACTCGATCCACAGAGCATGCACTCTCGATTAATACTTGCCCAGTATCTAGATAACGCCAACCGCCTTTCCGTATCTACAAAACATTTATGAATCAAATAATACAAAAATACTATGTCCAATATGATAAAAATACAAACCATAAAATTAAAAAAATCAGAAGCACTAGTTTGTTATTTCCTATCAAGTATAAGTAGGAAGCCTAGAAACACCAGTATATAAAAATTTATTTGCAACTTCACATACAGACAGAAGCCTTTGCATTTGTCTTGTATTAAAATTTTCATGAGTCTAGTATTATAGTTAAATCCTACAATGACCATTATCTCAGCACTTCTTGCGAATGCTAAGTTGAAATGAGGACTTCCAATGCATCAGAAGAAATTTATGAGTAGTTCCAGTGAGAAATTCTCTACCAGGACAAGTCCACTCACAAAACAAGGTGTAAATTGCTAGGATAACATGCACATAATTAAGGGTTTTGCAATTTGATAAACGAAGTTAAATTTCAGACAGAATAAAAAACCTCCAGCAGCATCTCCATAAATTAGTTCATATAATGATTCTTCAGAAAGAAAATACTCCTATGAAATATGCAGGCTCTTCCAAGAAAGAGTAACTTCAAAACTTGTCTAATTATCTGTATGTAGTTCTTCATTACTAGTCAGCAATGACTCAGTGGTACCAGAAGACTTCCCAAATGACGTTTGAAGAGGTTGGAAACCTCAAGCCTAATAAATGTACCATTACTCACCATAGAACTAGAGAAAAGAAAATACTGAGACTGAAAGCCAGAACTTAATGATTAGCCCTTTAAAAAAATAAGAGCAGCAAGACACTGGTTACCTTTGTCGGAACAGTGCCGCAACCAATAGAAACTAAGCAGTCAATTTTTGTGTCAGGCCATAGAAGTTGTGCTTCTCTTATGGAAAATATAGTAGGATTATTTGCTACTATTGCACCGTCTTGCCAGCGGTACACATCTGTGGCACATATACAATTAGAACACGATACTGGTAAGATGTCAAAGTAAGACTTGTACCCCAAAAAGAAAACAAAGAATTACAATGGCAAGCATTGAACTAATATAAAAGAGCACAAGAAATGATACCGTCTGAGTAATCATCAAGATAATAAGGAGCAGCAGAAGATGCTCTTATAGCTTGCCATACATTATGCTTACAACTTCCTAGAAAAGCACTGCGTCTATAGCCAGCTTGAGCACCTGTAGTAGGTGATCCTAGCATACTGATTCCAGAATTTTCTGCAACTGAAAGTGGCACTTCTGGTGTTCCAGCAGGGTACTGCATGTAGAGTGCAAAGAGAAAAAGATCAGAAACAATAACTAAATCACTGCTGAAAATAATCATCCTGATAAGTACAACTATTGTAATCTACGCCAACATAACAGAATAGACAAATCTGGCAGTAACGTCATGTGTCCACACTAAAATGGGAAGGAAGTTTCGGCATAAAACCTGATAATTGCGGAATACGAATGGCTGAGCTGGCATCACACTCACCAAAGTCGATACAACAAAAACTTTGGGGATATTTTTCACTGCTGACTCTATCAACAAATTTCCATCCTCATCTGCACACATTTCCTTCAACAACCTCTCAAACTGATCTGCACTGTGCTGCAAGACAATATGTAAGTTTCTAATTCCAAGGCATTTGGTGTCCTAGTAGTTATTGGTATCACCCTATTTGAACTATGGCTTTATTGGGGGAGCACTACAAAGCTTCATACACCAATTAAAATATAAAAGATCAAGGTTCACAACTGTTTTGTACAGTAGAGACAGATTGCTTATAGACATAACAACTTCCTATACCAAACAACGAGAGGTCTAGAGAGAAGAAATAATGTTCTTGATTCCATTGGAGAAAAAATGCTAATTTGAGGAATTGTCTATGTAAACATTTATTTACAAGAATCTGTGTGCATGTGAACTGCAAATATTCTGAAGTAACAGGAAAGCATCAATAGTGGTATTGAATAAGGCAAAACAAATAAAAAGAATCTTCCTTACTTTAGATCCATGTACAACAACTCTGAAACTCTGTGACGAACTTTTATAAAGTTGATCCAGCTTTTCTCTCCAAGTTGCAGCTTCATTGTCCTTGACAAAAGGTTCGGCAAAAACAAGTTTTCCTAAACGACCATATTTACAGAATGAGATTAGTAAATGTTTGCAATAAACAAAGGTTTCTTAGATACTATTTGTTGATGCATCATACTCACCAAGATTTTTGTATATCTCTTCACATTGATCCAAGCTCATTAGCTTAATACCAAGGGCAATAGCTAGCATGCCACCTGTTGATGTGCCACATATAAGGTCGAACAACTCATGTATCCGCTTTCCAGTTCCTTTTTCAATTTGTTTAAGAATTTGCACTGTTGCCAGACCTTTCATGCCACCTCCATCCATTGAGAGTATGCGCAGTCCCTTCTTTGGAACTTGTCTCCCTCTTATGGCACGCCGCAAAATTTCATTTTCTCCTATACAGGCACAAGAAAATGAGACCTTATTAGGTCAAACAAAATCAAAATGCAGCAAAAATCATTTTTAAACCAAAAATTAAAAAAGTTACCCAGAATTGCCAAAGCCCGAGCTGCAGCTTTATTTACGCGGGGTTCACGCGCGACAGTCAAACGCAACAAAAGATCTAGCAAACTTTCAGAAGTAACCAAAATTCGGCGATTCTCCAAACAGAAACCCAAATTTCCAACAGCCAGCAGAGCTAACCTTTGTACCTAATGGATGAAAAGTGTTTCAACTTTCAAGATTAGATGATACCAAAAAGAGGAAAGTAAACTTGTACACTACAAAGAATGAAGGAGTTGCCTCAGGGTTCTTGTGGGCGCATAACACTTTTAATGACCTCAACACATCTTTGGTCAGCATCTTCTGAGCTACAGTATCAGATGTAAAAGCCAACTGTACCACAACTTGCAGCACGGAAATTAGCTCTTCTGGAGGAAATGATTTAAGTACTGTTTCAATAGGCTGCATGATATCACATTTCATCAACTGCATTGCTACAGAAACATCTCCTGCCAGAGATGATAGAGCAGAACATGCTTGCTCAACCTGCCAGCAGTCAAATCTATTAACAAAGTGCCAAACATAAGGGAAAAAATACCTTAATTTTAAACATAATAGCAAGGATGACAGATTTACCACATGTTGATTGTCGCTACTTATCATACTAATAAGCTGCCGGACAGCATTTTCATCTTTGCCAACGACTACACGGTTTCCTGGGTCTTGCATGATCTTTGCAAGGGCAGATGCTAATAAAGGGTGATGACAAGAAGAGAAACGGAATATAAGAGAGAAGAAAGCACTTAGCTTGTCTCTAGATGCACCAAAATAAGAATTATTCTCCATCTGCAATCACACAAAAAAGGTCTACAACTTAGTATCTATATTAAGCTTGAAAGCATAATGCCAAAATTTGCCAAAAAGCTTCCATCAAACAGTACCTCTATTTCGACATTCACTGATCTCAGGTTTTCATCAGCCACAATTCTGATATTTGCAAGAGACAAGTGGCGAAGTTTATGCAGTGGCAAAATTTCAGGAAGAAATTCAAGAGGGTTACCAAATAACCTAAGAATTCTCAACTCTGCCATAGCCCTGCCATTCAACTGGAGAAAAACATTAGAGACAGAGAAAATTATAGACTTTATCAACAGTACAAAAAACAAGTTAACAAAACCACAAACAGAACAAAATATTAAATTGTTGTTAATTGACCTGAAATCAAGAAGAGGTCGAACAAGCTTGTTGTGCTCCAGTGACAACTCCACCAATTTCACACACTCTCTCAATTCCACTGTTTACAATTTCAAAAACAAACCCAATTAAACAAACACATCACAGAAAGAACCTAGAATAACCTACATAATCACATCACAAAACAAAATCCTTTCTTCTCTCAAGAAACTCAATATAATTAAACAAAGATACAAGAACACACCACCTGAGACATACAGACCAGCCCATACTTACCAGGAACAGAAACAAGCATGTTGTTATCAACACTAAGAACTTTCAAATTTTTCAGCTGACCAAGCTCCGGTGGCAAAACCGATAACCTATTATTATCAAGGTAGAGTTTCTCAAGAAGCGGCAACCGGGTACATTCAACAGGCAACACCTGCCAACAAACAAACACGCAACAACACATCAAAACGCTTACTATGCATCCCACAACCTCCACTAACATTTCAATCATCACAATTCAAACCTACGTTTCAACAATCAATCTTCAAATCATTAAACATAACTACTAACACGTTATAATGCATAAAAAATCATTGAACATAAATAATTGCGATCTTATAGAGAATCAAAAGCTCTCACCGTTAAACCGAGTCCACAGAGACTGACCAAAGTGACAGTCTTCCAATGCTCACTGCACCCAGGAGCCGCCCCGTCCTCCGGCCCACAAGTAGCCAAGTCGGATCTCAAAAGCCGGGTCAAAACACCGACTCCATCGCTCTGTTGACCCGACCCGGCACTTCTCCACAGAACCGCCCCTCTCAATGGCTCCCTCCTTTTCACCACTCTCATTGCCACTCCTACATTCACCTCCTCCTCCACCGAAGATAGCTCCACCACCACCGTGTCCTGCGGCGACGGTGCCGCCACGATAAGCTGCGACTGCAACCTCAACGCCACTTGCTCCTCCTCCTCCCCGCTATTCCACTCCAGCTCCACTCTGAACCCCAATTCCGGATCTCTCACCGCCGTCGTCGTCGCAGCAGAAGACGGCGAAAACATGGCGCGGTTGAGATCCTCCTCCGACTCCTCTGTTCCATAACTCAACCTCAATTTAAAGACCTCCAATGGCCGCTTCCAGCCCAAGCCCCAAGACATTGTGATCGGCTACGATCAAATCAACCGTCGATCTGATCGGAAGGTTACACCGATCCGTTTATTGTCTCACATTAGAATGATCATCTTAGACGTTGAAAAATTTTAGTGTAAAAGATGAGATTTTGTTTACACGTTAAATTAAATTATTTTAAAAAATGAATAAAGATTAGAATTTTAAGGTCAAAAATCGAAAATTGGAGATGAAATTAGGGTTTTTAAAGAAGAAAAAAGCGATAATGAGAGTTAATGGCGGGATTTGAGAGCCCAAGTGATGGCGGTCCGTTTTGGTTTTATTGTTTGTGTTTTGCTGTTAATGATGTCTCTGGAGCCTAATTTTGCCTTTTTTTAATTGACATAGTGCTGTTGAAGTTAGGTGGTTTAAACGATGTCGTTTGTGTTCAATAATAGCAGTCTTGAATTTGTTTTTTTTTAAGTTAATTTTAAAAATATCATAGAACTATTGAAACATATATGCATCACTAGCCACTTGTATATCTCGACTATTAGGACTTGTTGAGAATATAAAGATCAATCATGCTGTTAATTAAATTTGGAACGATTATCGAGATCTATTGAGATCAATTATTGCTTTCATGATCTAAATATCTACTCCTACAGTGACTTGCAAGACTTGTTGAGATCTATTATAAGTTTGTATTATTTACATATACTCTTAAACCCATATTTTTTTAAAAAAAAATCTGTTTATATTATTTATAAAATATGCGTAACTTACGAATAAAGATATGATGGAAATACATAGGGAGAAAGCAAAAGATCGTGACCAAAATAATGGTCACTTGTCCACCATTAATTATCATTGCTTTCTTTGATCATGAGAGCCAAATCACTAGATTTAACCTATAATTACTTTAATTATAATGGTGAAGAAGATTACCCCACAAATTTCTATATTTATAGACCAACACCAATGTAAACTAACACAACTAAAATAGTTATAGCACGTTAAAATACCACCAGGAAAGGGTCAATGATACAAACATCACAAAATTTTATATTGCACTGGTCTGGTCACTGACCTGATGCTAAGATTTTTCACATTTCAATTACGTGTCTGTCTTGATTTGGTAACTTCTTGCTTTTATGTGGTTTTAACCCTCGATTGTGCCACCTGTTTGTGTCCTGACTCCATTTTGTCACATATTCAACTCAATATCTTGAAACTTTGGAGTTTAGACAAAATTGTACAGAAGCTTCTGTCAATTGATTATTCAACAATGGCAGTTCCTACTAACAATTGAATTCAGTCATTTTCAGTAGCACGTGAATCAGTTCATTTTCCACTGAAAAAGAGTTAAATGAAAGATCAGGTTTTATTCATGTCACTAGGCATCAAATTTTGTTCATAATGCAGAATGAGATGTTCACATGTGTCACTCTCAACTTCCATGGAATTGTACATCTAAATTGATAAAAGATTAGAGAAAGGACATGGAAGCATAGTCATATCTGATCTCCATAATCCAATTGTTCATAGTTCCAGCTTCTCTGCAGCCAATGCAAAAATTGCTTCCAAATCCTGCTTCACAACATCATCCGCGAATATGAAATCAACTGCGGTTTTTGCTAGCTGAAACATTTCCCTCTTTCCGATACCTTTGAAATGTTGATAAAAAAAAAAGATTAGTATGGTTAGGCATTGGATCTAGTTTTATGGTCACAAAAAGTGTTAAACATAGCAGCACCCACCAAATGTTGAAGCAGCAAGATGGTACTCATCAGATAGGGTGGTGGAGAAAACTCCTGTGTCATCAGTGCACAAAACTAGAGGATGTTTTGCCTTGTAAAGATCAGCTGCATCACCAACACGCAATGTGTTACACAGTATATCTATCAATATGGTACATATTAGAGAGCTTACACGCTATTGTTAATTCTTTACATGGTATCAAAGTTTGATTTGTCCCAGGAGTCGTAAATTCGAACCTCCCATGTGATAAAATTTGAATTTGTTATTTGTTACATGAATTTGTTGTGTGTTTGCATTTGGATTTAAGACACATGACAAGCCCAGTTGATCTTGCTTGTGATGGGGCATTAAGAGAATTATTTTCTATCAACTTAAGCTTTTGGGCCTATTGGTTACTAACAGTCAGAAGGAAATTTTGTTTATTTAAATCCACATATTGAAATAGAAACCGAGGAGAAGATCTAACCAAAATGGTGAATATCTATCGAAGAAATAGTATTTGTCCTGATGTTGGATGTCAAACAGATCTCAACCTGCAAAACAAGTAAAACCTTATAAGTGAATCTACTTAAGACTAACAACACTAACAAAATTTCGACATTTGTTGTCAATTTTTAAGGTTAATGACAAGAATTTTTCGTTGGAACACGTGACAATATAATTTGCTGCCAATGAACATAAAAGTACAGGTGTTATAAGAGACTATATATCGATTATGTTAGGAGAATTTGATTGATCAGCAAGATACGATCTCTCGTTGAACGATATACAGATGTATACAACCTTCAATATGTATCTGGTGAAGAAACTCTACAAGGAATTGGGTAGATTTATAGACCATGAGGATTTTGGCCTTCTTGCGTTGAATGGAAGTTCAAAAGACAATGTTTATCACTCTATTACAATGAAAAGCTATTATTAAGAAATAATTATAAAAAACTAACCGGTACGTTAGACGTATCCGGTAGAAGAACACTCTACAAGGAATTGGGTAGATTTATAGACCATTAGGATTTTGGCCTTCTTACGTTGAATGGAAGTTCAAAAGACAATGTTTATCACTCTATTACAATGAAAAACTACTATTAAGAAATAATTATAAAAAACTAACCGGTATCTTAGATGATTTCAACTTTTGCCATTCATCCTCTTCAAAGTAACAAGCATGGCCAACTCTCTGGGGAAGAAAGTCCAACATATTATTGATCTCCTTCTTCTTAGGTACCTACAAGCACTAAGTTACGAAGATAGACTATTCAGGATCCTGTTAATAACAGAAACACATAAATCAAGTAGCGTTAGTAGGCCTTCAAAAGACAAACGCACCTCTCCGCAATGAAGAGTTATTCGGAGGCCTTGTTCCCTGGCAAATTCTAGCGCTGGCAAGAAAGTAGACCTACCTCGGATGCAAAGACAATTTGCAATTTGTAAGACATTGATAACAAATAAAAGATTTTAATGATTTAATTAGTATAATGAACTATTGATAGATGATGATTGATGACGTACCATTCACCCACAATGGGATTTCCAGAGAGGTCAATACCAAGCACCCCTAAATCCCTCATTTCCAATGCAAGCTTAACCTGTGAAGAACCAAGGAAGAACAATAAGTTCCCGTATCACTTGGACAATATACAAAACATCACTGAAGACCACAATTTGCGAACATACAGTTTCCATAGCAGCCTCAGTAGTCTCACGACGGTCAATGCTGAGAAGAAGTCTAACATATATCCTTTTTCTTGTAGTATCATTACATATGTTATTCACGTTATGAGGACCAAAATCAACATCTACTGCACTGACAGCCCTAAAACCAGCCAACACCGCTTCCATGTAAGAACGTTTGCTCATTCCAATTGCATCATTTCTCTGTACAAAACGAAACCCAAAACCTTCCTCTATCAACCCAAACGCTAAAATGTTAACAATGTTCTACCGATAAAATAACGAAAACCTCCTAAAACAACAAAACTCAAAAGTAAAAACCTTTGGAGTCGTTCGTAACTCAAGATACACAACATTCTCAGAAGCAAAATCTTCAACCACCTGCTTCCACAAAATTTTCCAGGAAAAACAAATGGTGAATCAGCACAAAGCCTAGGCGGGCAAAATAAAATCATAAAATCCAACAACAGTTTGTCGTACATACTTCTTTAGTAATTCTTGTCACAGTTGCGTGGTCAGTGGTGATAATATGGATCAAGTCAAATAACTTAAACACTTCATGTAATGATCTGTCATCTGAATTGACCAAAAATCAGGTAAAATTTTCAATAATAATCTCTAATAATAGTCCAAATTATGTACTTAAAAAGGAAAAAAAAAATCAAAACTTTGAGACAACTGACAAGGTACATACTTTTCATGATAACATGCTCCACATCTGAAAAAACAATGACACCCTTTTCACCCAACACTCTAGCTAATTCTCTGTGAAAAAAATATCGTCAAACAAGTCTACATCTATAAACAACAACAATCAAGCCTTGAATAATCCAAACAAATAAAAATAAAATCTTTCCAGCTTAATGTACTACTAGCAAGCGAAACATGAACAAATATGATAACATGTTCCGTCATATATAACTAAATATAACCACATGAAAACACAAAACGAACCAAAAACAAAAACAAAGATACAAAATTTTTACAGTAAAGTGGAGTCTCTGATGGAGCCATTGAGATGGGCGTGTAGTTCAACTTTGGGCAAAGACAGCAGCCACTCCATGTCCATGTCTACTGCTTCTTTGATCTCTGTTGGTGTTAAGGGAGTGTGTTGTTGGAGTGTGAACTTCGTTGTTTGACTAGATGGGGCTGTTTGTTGTTGTGTTAGCATTAGTGGGTGTTTGGTACTTTAGGAATCTGGTTTTGTCTTCTCTTGCCTGCTAACTGGTAAATGGGACACCACATGCATCAGTGTCCTTCTGTCATCCAGCCAATACCCGAAACCAACACGCAATCCTTGCAAGGACAATTTAATGGGCCTGATGGTGGGCCGGTGTTCTGTTATCTGGCCCATGTCATGAAGAAAACATGTAGATGGGCGTTTGAGAACCCAAAAACCTAAACATTTTGGTTCAGTTTTAGTGTACGTTTGATACAGCTTATCTATTGACTCAAAATACTTTTGTAATGCTAAAAGCTCTATCTTTTATTATGTCATTTGGTTTGTATCCCAATAAAGTTTTTGATGAATTAAAAAAGTTAAAAAATATATATATACTTGGAAAAGCTCAAATTTTGAGCTTTTTCAAGTAAATATTTTTAAGTTTATTTTAAAAGATTACAATATCTAATCTATCCTTATTTTATTTTATTAATATCTCTTAACCCTATTACAAGTTTTTTTTATAAATATATACACGTAACCTCCACTTTTATTCATTTTTTATTTCATAAAAAATCTAAAAACTCCTTTTTAACCAATAAATTTTATATATTTTATGTTTTTTTTAATTGATTTTGGCTAATAAAACAATTTTTCTGATTATTGGGTCATTGTTATATATATACTGCAATTGGTTTTTTTATTGGTTCATTAATATATATACACTACAATTGGTTTTGTTATTGGTTCATTAATATATATATATATATATATATTGCAATTGATTTTGTTATTAGTTTAATAATATATATGTATACACTGCAGTTGGTATAAGTGGAAAAAAAAAAAGAAAAAGAAACAAAATCATTTTATTGCTTTTGAAAAAAAAAAAGAGAAAAAAATCAGCCCACTAGTCTAAAATAAGTATAAGTGAACTTTGCGAGAGCTAGGAAATTGATAAAAAAAGAGTAGAGAAATACAACTTTTTTATTTTTTGAGGCTAATCGAACTAAAAGCGAAAATATGACAAAAAGTAATAAAATCTTTATTGCTACTACGGTAAATTAATTTTTTATAGTTGAAGATAAAACAATTACATTCATATAATGAATATCTTACTCCTCTCTCTTATATCTTTTTTGGTAAATTAATAATCTAAAAATACTTTAAAAATAATTTAATCAAATAATTTATAATTTAAAAAATATATATTTTATTGACAACTAAACAATCAATAATTTTCTTCCAAAATATCTATTTCTAAAAAATCTACTTAAATAAATTATAGTAAACAAAGCCTTACTCAATTCATCCTATTCATAATTTTTTTTTAGACATTATAATTACAATTACAACTATCGAAATCTCTTGAAATCAAACTCTAAGACATAACTTGAAACTTTATTATCGATAGATAAGAGAGGACTATCCATATAAAATAAAAAAATTACTCATATATCAGTAGGACTTGTACTCTACTCATGCTCCAACTTATTACTCCGTTCGAAAGAAACAAAGGCAGGCTGCACCACTCTACTAGCGAGCCTGTTCATAGCAAATTTTGTTTGGATTGCTTCGCACTGCCCTGTACTGTATTAGTGATAGAAGTTAGAGTCACACTTCATTTATAGAATAAAATAAAAGCTTGGATATTGTATTATGGGAGCATTGCTGGATCCTTGAATTGGGTTCGGTGTCGGTTTCGAAAAATATGAGAACATCTTGGGTGGAGTAGGGACCTAATGTTTTGGGCGTGCGCACCACGTGTTACAGGTGCATGCATTTTTTTCTGAATGGTACATATATTATTCATGTACCATTGGATGAACATATGGTGCTTTTGCATGTTATGGGTGCATGCGTCCACGTACTTATAGTATATCACATAACAACAAAGATCATATAATCAAGAGATATTCTCAAAATATTTCCTAAAAATAATGTGTAACTATTCATTTTTATGTAAAAAAGGTATGGTTTAGTAATATTATTTTCTATTTTCGAAGTTTTTTAATTTTTTTTTCCTAATAATATGTTATCGAATAGGTTTATTATGTCAATGTCACATCCTGCCCAATATTTTTGTCCGCAGATAGTTTGAAAATCATGCTATAATTTAGAGATGTCTATGTATACAGTCACAAAATGGAAACATCTAATTATGAAATGACGTTGTTATTTTTTTTATTTTTTATTTTTTTGCATTTCAAATATATATCGCAAGTAGTTGAGATCTATAGACTAGTATTATACCTAAACCAAATACGTTTGGATTATTTCATTTAAAACAGTTTATGTATCTCTGATTTTTTATTAATTGTTTGACAAACTTATACGAATTATATTTTATGCATGTGAGCACTCGACCGAATATGTTTTCGTTTCATGTTCCGGTCCCATGCTTGCAAAATGTAAACATCAATTTATTCGTTAAAAATCGTGATTGTATTATGCACAATAAGCGTGTCTTGTTAATTGTGACAAGTTATTGATTAGTAGTATTGTGTTTTGGCCCTACAAAATTAACTCTCACCGTTTACTGGTTTACCTACTCCACATTCGAGCCTTAACTGCAGCCAACGGCTTCACGTATAATATTCATTGGCTTGGGTTATGGCTATAAATACAAAAATAAAAAAATAAATAATAAATAATTAAGAAACTTGCGCTGAGTTGGTTCGAGTTTAATTGCTCGTGAAAGTCATGCCTTATCACTCTCCATTTTTATAGAAATCGATTTTATAACATCATAAAGTTATGCAACCTTGTGTTACTTAATTGAAATTCTGCACAAGATATTAAGTAAAATCTAGCTAGCATCTAATAATGAATTTATAAATTAAGAAGACCTATCTTTTGGCACGAAATGAAACAAGATTTTAAGCTGCCTCGTGCAAATATTAAGTTTTATCGTTTACACATATTTAGTTACACTTTATTAAAATTTAAATTTAAAATGCTGTATAAATTTTTAAGGTGGTATATTGTTACCTATATATTTTATTTTCCGTCACATCTTAACTCTAACGTGGATGCAATCTAATCATGATTGTTATACGGAATGTATTATTTAATCATTAATTTATACATAAGATCTATTATTTAATATAGAAATTTTCATCATAAAACATACTTAAAAAATATCACCTTCGACAATATTCGAGGGAATAATATATATATATATAGAGAGAGAGAGAGAGAATTGTAACTCCTTTTGTTTCCCAAAAAAAAAAAAAAAAATCTTTAATGGCAACTATTTTGTCGGTTGAATTACAGATAGTGTTTTTGTAGTTGAATAACTTTTACTAAGCAATATGAGGCCCCTTTGCCAATCTGGATGCCAAATTGATTTTGTCCATGAATTTTTACTCTTCTTCAGTGCCAAATTGATTTTGTCCATGAATATTTACTCTTCGTCAGAGCCCAAGTTTTCAAAGATAAGAGAAGAGTCAAAAGTCTCAAAAACAGTAAATGTGTAACCATCACGTTTTGTAACCATCACATTTCAATGTTGACAAAGGAAAATATATACATATACTTCAAAAACAAAAAAAAAAAACAAAAAAACAAAATATATACATGAATATTTTGGCGCAGACTTTCAGTATTTTATTTTTCTTGGATAAAGATCATTAATGCAAGAGACATCTTTTTGTCAACTTGTCTCTTACTTTTAAGACCAAAACAAATAAAGAAGGACTTCAATTTTATATATACATGTAGACGACTTATTAGGCACTAGATCCTATATGTTCTTACAGTCAATGGTTACAGAGTCCGAATGCTACACGAGGACATGCACCCATTGTAAAACCATTCACGCAATCCAACAGCCAAACCCATTTAAAAGAAAAGGTACGGAGGTAAACGTAATTAATAGAATTTATTGACGGGTATGGCTCGTTTGATCAATCACATTTACAAATCCAAACTACCTTGCATTAAATGCCCTGTGGTCATGCAGTAATGGCCAGCCAGTGCTTTTAACCATTTTCACAGCTACAGTTGGCTCGAATCTGTAGTCACCTTTATTTCTTTTTATTTTTTATTTTTTTATTTTTTTCAACAAATTTGTACATCAGAAAAATAAAACGGGTCCCATAAGTTTGGACAATTTCTGAGGAGAATCAAACATTACTGTGTTAAGGATTGGTTGATTATGTATAGTTGCCACAAATTCGGACAATAATCGATAGTTATATGCTTGCATTGATAAACATAAAGGAAATTAATGTCATTTAATCTTGGTTTTAACCTTTTTAATGCCTAATCATCTTCATTTTATGTATTAATTATTGGTACAAGTTGAGCAACTAATTAAATAGTTATGGGCAGCACATCAATATAATGTATATTTTTAAACAAAATTTTATTTTCTTCTTTAAATATAAATCTTCGTCGTCATGATGTGATTCTATAGTTTAGATGACATGTTTAATAGTATGTAACTATTTTTTGTTAAAGCAAAGTAACTAATTAAACTTTAAGTAACTTTAAACTTGGTTAATGACCAAGAATGTCTTCATCATCACAATACTATATGTTATGAGTGTTTTTGGGACTAAAAAAATGGGCTGATAAAAACTCAAAGAATCAATCCAATTAAACTGACCCAGCTCTTAGCTTGCAGGTCGAGGTCGCAGCTCTCAACTAGCAGGATGGAGCTCTCAGCTCTCAGATCTCAGACCTCAAGTCAACTCTCAACTCCCAGGTCGAGCTCGCAGCTCTCAGCTAACAGGATGGAGCTCTCAACTCTCAGATCTCAGACCTCAAGTCAGCTCTCAGCTCGCAGGTCGAGCTCGCAGCTCTCAGCTAGCAGGATGGAGCTCTCAACTAGCAGGATGGAGCTCCCAGCTCAAATCAACATCCAGCTCGTAGTTAGCTACCTCGAAGCTCTCAGCTCTCGGATCTGAGGCAGCAATATCAAATCCCAAGGGGCAATTAATGTCGTATGATTATAACAGAGTTGTTGGTCAATGCAATAAATACTATGTTAGAGTAGTTGATTTCTTTACGTGTACTACACTCAATTGTAAATCTCTCTCTATAAATAAATACGAGTGAAAATTATTTGTAGAAGAGAGAGCAAAAATTACTAGTATTACAGTCACTCTGCATAAAAATATATTGAGAGTGATCTGTGGATGTAGGCACCATTGCCGAACCACGTAAAAATCTCTATGCAATCTCCATTGTTCTTCATCTCTCCTCTCTTTTGTCTGTTTTTTGCTCTTTGATTGCAGGTATTGGGCCTAGAATCTCCGGTCTACCAATTCCACGCATCGACACCATATATACCACATGATAATAGATACAAGTTTTTGTATAGATTGCTGCATCAAGTACAATACATGGAAAACGAAAGACATTTCAAATTAAAATTAATAGTACTAAAATAGAATATAATTTAAACAAGTAATATGTTCTTTAATGATCACTAAATAATTAAGGTTACAATAAACATTATCACTCACAAAAGAGAACCATAATTATATATAAACTTTATAACTTTCTTTATTACATTACTTGAGAATTAATGAGAAAATTCAAAATTACCCATATTCAAAAACAAAAAGTTGTTTTTAGCTCATTCCAAAAAAAAAAAAAATTGTTTTTAATCCCTCAAATAAATTAATTACATTCAATACCGCTATTAAACAAAATATCTTTGAGCATGACAGGAGACAAACATGCCAGGAGATTCTCCTATCACACTCCACCTATCATGGGTTTTTTAAAATTTTAGTAACATGGATATTTTGGAAATTATAGGGTATTAAGTGTAATTTATTTATTTGAGGGGCAAAACAAATTTTATTTTGTAAGGGTAAAACGGTTTTTGGTTTTGAAATAAGGGTACGTTTTGAAATTTCCACAGAATTAATTCATTTTATCTAGCAACTATAGCAGCCTTGAGAGAATTTTTCATCACAACAGTGAAAGCATAAGTCTCAGTTGGGTCGGGTGGAGAACCCGGAACGGGCAACCACTTGAAAGCTTGAACCATCTTTGCAAGCATCAAATTGATATGCAACATGCCCAAACTCCAAGCCGGGCAGATCCGCCTACCCGCCCCAAACGGAACCATCTTCACGCCCCGTGTCCCTGTCACATCAACCCCCACTCCGTCACCATCCAAAAACCTCTCGGGTCGGAATTCACCAGGATCCGACCAAAGATCCGGATTTTCAGTCACCCACGCTGTGTAAAACTCCACGTAAACACCGGCAGGAATTGCATAACCACCAAGCTCAGTGTCCTCCACAGCTGCATGCGACAGCAGAAAGTGCCCCGGTGGGTGTCGCCGGAGAGTCTCCTTCACGATGGCGTCAAGATAGGGCATTTTTTCGACATCTTCCTCCGAAATCGACCTGTCTTTGCCAACACAACCAACAATTTCCTTGTAGAGCCTCTCTTGTATCTCTTGGTTCAACACCAAGTGTAATAGAGCCCACTCCACCGTGGTGGCGCTCGTGTCGGTTCCGGCGCTGATAACCTCCGAGCACAATGTCACGAACTCCTCCTCCCCCAGCTGCCCTCTCTCAGCCGGTTTGAGCCCAAACAACGAGTCTATATAGGCTGCACCAACCGGACTCACCATCTCCATATTAGGGTTTTCGTTTTTTTCCACAAATGCCCTCCTGTTCCTTATAAGAGGAACCAAGCACTCCATCTGCTTCCTCCTTAGCCCTTTCGCTTCCTTCATTTGCCGGCGAAACAACGGCGTCAGAACTGGCAGGAAATCCGGCAGCTGTGGTGACGTAATCAACATCACTTCTTTGAGGATATTCTCTATGTGTTTGATTCTCTCTTCGGATATTTTGGCTCCAAAACACAAACATATCAAAATACTACATATCGTGAGCCTACAGTTGCTCATCACTTCCACGAAGCCCTTGTCCGCGGCTTCGTTCTTGATCCTTATCATTTGGTTCGTCATGGCCCATTTTCGTATCCAGCTACACTGTTTGACTCTTGTAGGGGTTATGAGCTCAGTGACGAGGTTCCTCCTTAGGGTCCGCCAGAGGGGGCCGTATTCGGCAGAGTTGATGGCGCATTTCCCTACGCTGAAGACCAGCCTGATTGGAGAGTCTGCCGGGCGGGAGGCGAATGCAGGGCCACGCTGGACTAGGGCTTCGTGTATGAGCTTGGAGTCGGTGACGATAACCATTGTACGTTGCCCCATTTGCATGGTGAAGATTGGACCGTACTTTTTACGCAACTCACGTACTATAAAGATGAAATGGCGCCGTTGGAGGATGACCTGGATTAGGTTTCCGACCAGTGGCCACCCACGGGGACCTGGGGGGAGGTTCTTCTGTCGACCACGGGTGGTGGTGGACCAGTGTCGCCACCAGGTACGGAAAAGGAGGAAGGCGGATAAGAGGATGACGAGATCTATCAACTCCATTTGAATGAAATAAAATAGATAAGAGGTGCAAGTACTGAGTTCGGAGATGCAGGGAAAGATATATAGCTACGATTGATTTTATAGTCGATGAAGTTGGGGAGTGAATGAGTTTGGTCCAACAACTTATCCTTGTATTAAATTTTTTATCGGAGACATTTATAATTTATTGCAAGTACGGCTATAGATATATGGTTAAGTGAATGCATGTGTATATGTCATTATTTTGTGTATATTGATAAGCTAAATTATTTTACTACTATCTGAGTATTTTTTTTCTAGTTAGCATATATCCTATAACTATTTTTGGAACTGGCATGCTCCAATGTGTATTTGATTTTACACTTGTGCGAGTACATCTAGCAGTTCTAAAAAAATTTTAGAACCATATTAGAAAAAGAAAAGGACTGTGGTAAAGACGCGGTGTCATAGTACTAGTAGGGCTTTATTGATTTATAATCATATATGCCGGTCTTTAATATTTGATAACTAATAATTGAGAATTACTTGTGAAAATGTACAATTTGAAGAACTTGATTAATGTTGTTTGTAAAATTGCTGCTTTTTGAGCAAATGATAGACATAGACTTGTCTAACCTAATTTGAAAAGTTATAAGTAGAGATCCCCCTTATAGGTTAATAACATACGTGCCGTAGACGATTTAACTTCGATTTTGCAATTGAAGCCTGCCTTAGAACGTGAATGGTACTGTGGTTTTGTAATTTTCGGCCCCTAAATTACATATTATTGTGCAAGATTTTGGACCATGTAAGTATTAAATTGGCCACACAAGGTTTGGGACATGGCATGTGACTTCTTTCATGCACCCTCGCGCAGGAACAGTGAATTCTGAATTATTGTACCTCACGGCTGTTAGATGTCTTGCATGACCTTAACTTGACCTAAAACTACAAAGCGCCCGTGGACGTATGCATTGAGTTGAATACTTTTCAACTTAGAATTTTGTATTTGTGAAACTATAGCTAGGGTGGTAATTCATGCTGTGCTTTTTGTTGTCTATTCAAACACATTTCGTTTCATTTTGGTCAACCCAAAGATAGCTGTAACACCTTAATTGTTGTGTTGGTTTTATATCAAAAGATATTTTTTGCCGAAAAAAAAAAAAGACCAATTTTAAAAATATCACTGAATAACCAAAATGAGTTGTTATAATATTATTAGTGTTTGCGGACAAATAACTTAAAAGAATCATAGTTCACAGATTTCGTTTGCGAACTATTGCTTTTATTCATGACTATTGATTGTGTTAAAACAACTAATTATTTCAATTTTCTGGTAACATTTTCTAAACTCGATCGTCCTATTTTATGGTGCTATTTTATACGATTTTCACATATTCGAAATTGTCAATCCTAAGTATTCACTACAACAAAATAGGATATCTATACCGGGATATCCACACCGAACACTAAAAGCTCGATATGAATACCAATTATCTATACCGGGCATTAAAAGCCCGTTATGGATATTATTTTTTTATTACTAAATTTGATTATCCATATTGGACAATAATAATCTGATATAGATAATAATATAAAAAATTTTTATTTGATTATCCATACCAGCCATAAATGGCCCAGTATGGATAATCTTTTTTTCTTTTTAGTTTTTAAAAAAGAACTTTTAACATCCATACCGAATGGGACCCGCTCGGTATGGATAGGGTATAGTATCCATATCAAGCGGGTCGGATGCCCGATATCGATAGTCCACTTAAAAAAAAATAAAAAATCGAGTATTCATACTGGATGGGTCGAACGCCTTGTGTGGATAATAAAATTTAAAATAAAAATAAAAAATCGATTATCCATACCGGGCATTCAACCCGTCCGATATAGATAATTTGGGTTAATACCTTTCACCCGATTCTCTTCTCCCCTACTTCTCCGTTTTCTTTCTCTCTCTATCACTTTCTCTCATATCACCTCTCTTCCAAACCCTAACCGCCCCCTTCCACTTGGTTGCCTGTTCGCCATACCTGTAGCTTGCCATTCACCACTTACCACCCCCGTCATCAATTTGTCGTCGTATGTACACTCTCTCTTTCTTCTTCTTCTTCTTTTCTTCTTTTTTTTTTTTTTTTTTTTTTTCGGTATTTGATTTTGGTGATGAGAACTTTGCAACAGTTGAATTAAATATTGAGGAGACTTTCAAGAGACTTGTGGAAGAACTTAAGAAGTCTCCTTAGGAAATCCTCAATGCTCTGAAGAGTCAAACTGTAGATTTGGTGTTCATTGCTCATCTTACGTAGTCAGTTTGTAGATCTTTGCTTCAGAAGCATGCAAGGTTTTTTTTTTTTTTTTTGGTTTTCTTTCTTTTTGTACTTTTTTATTGGAGTTGTTGTAAACTTTTCTTAAGAGATTTTAGTGGTTGAGTGTAGCTAACATGTGCAAACAAATTGATTCACTCTTTTGAACATTGATAGTTTTATTGAGGCTGGTTCAAACTGTTATTTTTGTTCTCCCGCTTTTCTTATAGTTGTATGCCAAAGATATTACTCGTGATGATAAGCAGGAGCTTGACGAGGCTCTTCAGCAAGAGGTAAATTCCAATGTGTTTGTTTGTCTTTATTCAAAGGCTTCTGCTCCCATTATGAATATGTTTAACAAAGTCATCACATAGTTTAGATAGTGGTAGACTATCATAGTTATTACTAAAGAAGCTGTGGACCTATGCCTGCCTACATTTATTATTAAACAAATTGTTCTTACTTAATTTGTGCTTATTTTATCATAACTGTATTTTATAATCCATCCATATACACGATAATAAGACTTTTAGTTGACGAAGGTTTTTTTAATTATATTATGTTTTACTAGTAATTTTCTCTCCAAATTTGTTAACTTGATTGTGTTGAGGCTTCTTTTTCCTTAAATTTATGTTTCGCTTGTATTTGGTGGTTGACTTATACAACCTTGTAAAGCTTCTTGTATTGCACTTGGAAGGAGAGTATGGTGGCTACTTTGCAGTACAAGACTATTTTTGTCAATTCATAATTTATCAACTAGCAATTAGTCGGGAAATGGACTAACTTAACATTAGGTGAGGTGTCCATAAGAAGATTTTAATAATTTCATGTTATTATTAAATGATGGGGTTAGG
Organism: Litchi chinensis; assembly: GCA_019925255.1. NCBI lineage: Eukaryota > Viridiplantae > Streptophyta > Magnoliopsida > Sapindales > Sapindaceae > Litchi > Litchi chinensis. The sequence continues at coordinate 26,798,373 of CM034469.1, read as the reverse complement.
GTTGGCAAGATGTTTTTGTTTTACATGACAATTGCAAAGAAGGTTGTATAAGTTGTTGATCACTTAATTGCTCTCCAATAGACGTAATTGGAGTTTCGTGCTAGAGGTGCTGCAAAATGTCTACTAAAAATTCCTTCTTTTTGCAGCATTCCTTTCTTGCTATGCAAAGTTAAGTTAGTTGATAATTTTGCATATTTAAGCTATTTTAGCTTCCACTTGTGTAGAGAGAGCAAGTAATATTTTTTTTCATTCAAACTTGATATAATATGTTGACTAAACATAAACCATAATATAATGCTTTAGTTGACAACATGATTGATATTAATTAATTTTATTCATTCTTTTCTTTTCCCTTTAGATTCAAGCCGCATTCCTGCTTGATTTTTTGTAGTAGGTATTATTGATTGGAGTGGTCCATGTCCAATGGAAACTATAAAATATAGAGGTCCCCTCACTCACCCTCTCACTCCTAGTCTAATATATGGTTAATATGAAATACAAGTAAGCTGAGGGTAACACTTGAGGTCACAAAAGATGTTTGCTTACTAACTAAAATGATGGCTACTAGGGGTGGGCAACACCATGTTCAGATCGATTTTGACTGGATCCGATCCGAACATGGTAAATTTACGGATCGCCATTTTTGGATCCGAACATGATCCATCAAGGGGAAGGAACCGATCCGATTCGAACATCCAGTCTGCGGATCAGATTTGATCGGTTTCCATGTTTGAACACCTACTTTCAATTTCAACATGCTTTAATTTTTCAATTTAAAGAAGAAAAAATCAACATGGCTTGAAAGTGCACATCCACAAAATAAACAAAATAAACAAACCAACAGTCCATATGAATCTCAAGCCAACATTCCACATAAAAAAAAAAAACTAAAAATAAATAAAATAAACAAGCCAACGGTCCAGATTTTGACTTTTTCCAATCGAACCAACATCATCAATATCAAATTCAGACTTCTCACCACTCTCTATACTTGTCCCTATCTATTCATAACAACAATAATATACATATATAAAATTAACAAGTGATATATGTAACTCAACAACAGAAAACAACAAACGGGCATAGAAATCATCAAAACACTAACACACAATCATGTAAATATCAAGCTAAAACTGCAAATAGACTCACCGAGTGAAAAGAGTTGAGAGTTGACAACGAATCGGTGATGAAGAACAAATGGCATTGTTGAGCTACTGAAATGAGAGATAAGAGTTGAGTGAGAGCTGTCGTCGATGAAGAAGAAATGTCGGCACTGCTGAGTGTTGAAATGAAAGGCACGAGCTGATAGTTGACGACGAATTAGTGATGATGAAGAATCGAGCTGTCATGTTGTTGAGATGAGAGTTGTCGGTGTCGACGATGAAGAAGAAATGGGTGGGGTTGTCGAGCTGAGATGAGAGGTGAGAGTCGAGAGGCACAAGCTGAGTGCTAGAGATGAGAGCCGAGAGGCACGAGCTGAGAGCTGACAGTGAATCGACAATGAAGAAGAAATCGAGTTGCTGGGCTATTGAGTGAGAGCTGTCGGTGTTAGTTTTGAAGAATAAATGAGTGGGGTTATCGAGCTAAGAGTGAGAGATGGATGTTAGAGTTAGCTTAAGTGGACTTTATATATGGGCATGCGAAATTATGCATGTATCCCTATTCACGAATTGAATTGGTTTTGGATACCCCAATCCGATTCGATCCGTGAAATATGATGTTTTCACAGGTGAGGATTCAAACACCTTACCTTTGAACATGTGATCCAATCCGAACACCCATTGATTGGATTGGATCAGGTCGTTCGGACTAGATCCATGTTTTTGTGCCCTACTAACTTGTACTATTCCCAAATTGAAGATCTAATTTTTGAGGTATATGCCATAGATTTTGTGTACCACTCTTGTTTTAAAGAAATTTATGTCCGCATTGTAAGATTTCCTCTTCGCCATACTTGGTGCTTTATGGTGTCATCATTCTGATAAGTTTCTGTGCTGATTTTTCCTTTTCGCCATACTCTGTAATATTGTAATATTAAATTATTTAACAATTAGTTTTATTGTGATATTAAATTATATATTTTTAATTTAATTTTTTAAATTAAAATATTTTTCATACCGAGCAGAAGCCTAGTATAGATAAAATTAACTATACCGGACCGTCCAGTATAGATAATTACTCATTCTGGGCACCAACTCATGATGGACAAAGGTATTTATACCTGGTTGGAGCTCAAAATAGGTATAAATATTCATACTGGGCGGGCATCCGGTATGAATAATTACCCATTCTGGGCACCAACTCAGGATGGACAAAGGTATTTATACTGGTTGGAGCTCAAAATAGGTATAAATATTCATATTGGACGGGCACTCGGTATTGATAATTGATATCCATACCGAGCATCGGCCCGATATGATATTGGACAGGTTACAGGTTGACCCACTTAAACATATCTATACGGGTACCGCCCGGTAGCCCATCCGGTATGGATACTGTCAATATCCATATTGATAGCATACACGCCAAGCTAGTTGTTCGGCATGGTTAGTCAATCATACCTAGCCTTGTTTTGTTGTAGTGATTATTTTTGTAAGTATTGTTTTCAAGGTTTGCTAGTGAGTTATGTCAATAATTGTCATCTCTATTTATGAGAACCAATATATTTAGTTGAGTCTGAGTTTTCAATCAATGTATTGAAATGTGTCGACGTGTGAACTTGGTTGACTGAAGTTCTAAGTCCAATACCTGTAATTAAAGAGAAACAAAGCAGAATAAAGAGAAAAAAATGAGAGGAAGAACAGTGTTTGCACAAAGGATTTTTACGTGGTTCGGCTAGAACAATGATTACGTCAATGACTGTGTTTTTTGTTATTTTGGTAGAGTCACAATATATTATTAAGTATTATCTGTTTATAATGAAATTGCAGCCTCTATTTATAGCGTGGGCATTACAATTTGAATAAAATTAAAATAGGAAAGAATTTCAATTAATTATACTTCCAAAACCGAAGTTCCACCACATCAGGGATAAATTCCGCCATATAAGGGATCGATTCTATTAACATAAGAATTTGAATTTATTTTCGATTCTAGTGGTTGACTTCTTCTCAATTTGGGTTGTTGCAATTCTGGAAAATTTCCTTAACTGGTGCTTTAATCTGCGAGCTGAAGCTTGTCTTGGATGACTTCAAGCTAGCATAAGGCGAGCTGGATTATGATTGACCAACGACCTGAGGATTGTATTAGCAAACTGCGAGCTCGTATGTGCGAACTGGATCTTCATCTACTTGGTCAATCCATTAGATTAGTTCCTTAGACTTTTACTAGCCCATTTACATGGTCCCAAATATATCCACAACAAAATGTCTTCAAGGTAATAACTCAATTGGGTTTGTTTGATTCAAAATGTAGGTATAATTATTTGAAAACTTCAAACTTATTTATTTATTTAAGTGCGACACAAAAATTCCCAAATTAGATATATAAATAGTAATTAGTCTATATATAAATGTGCAAATTAAATGTTTGCTTTCTTCCATGGTGATGTAGTTTGCTTCTATGTTAATTATGTAGTGTCTTGTATTCTTTCTTGCATTAGTGTGTGTTGATGTGCAGTCCTCGTATTATAATTAATTAATTAGGTGATGTGATGTTATAAACTCGACTCGTGTATACTTTTCACAAAAGGCACTGTATTGACTATGTTCAAACTTCAAACTATATATGTTCTTTTATTTTTGTTCAGGGGACAACTATATAATATATATATATATATATATATATAAATTTATGTCAGGTATATGTACGTGAACGTGATATCAACTACTTTTATCTCTTTGTATCACATTCATCTTTTGATCAATAATTTAATTTTAACTTTTATATCATGCATGTATCCTTCACTAATTTTCAAAATTTTGTACTTAATTTATAATTTATATACATATGTAGAGAGAGAGAGAGAGAGAGAGAGAGAGCAATGTTTTATACTTTTTACTACCTAAAATTACCATCAAATAAGATTGTGAATGTCAATAGATAGAATTTTCATTACTATATATATTTTAGTGTACCGAACTATGCATATGTTACTGTAAGTTGTAAGTAATTGGATAGAACCAGCTTGCCAATGCTAGTAAAATAATATTTATGTGGCAACTGTCTTTGGCTACTGTATTTAATTGAAAGAGAACAAGTGCGAGCAGACGATTTCTCAAAAAGATAAAATTGAAAAAGGGAAAAAATGTAAAATAAAAGTACAATTCATCCCGACATGCGTCTAGCTGGCTTCACAGGGCTCACCGCCAAAACTTAAAGAACACAAATTATTTCTGTTTGGTCAGCTGGAAAAAGTTGGAATCCTCGACTCTTTATCAACTATTTGCATTTTAATGATTTACATATAAAAGCAGATCATCAGACATTAAAAAAGCTAAAAATGAATTTTAGAGTTAGTGAAAACATGAATGTAGATCATTCTCTTTATCAGGATTTGAACTTCCATTTGAATTTAATTTTAATTTATGACTATAATTGTCTAATAATGGATCATATATATGATCATTATAGTAATGATAATAATTGTAAGGGTGGCTCTATTGCCACCTAAAAATTCCTTACTACACCCAATTAATTACTTTATAATAAACCCATATTAAAATATCAAAATTAAATTTTTAGTTTCCACATCCTTTAAAATGCCAAAGCTATCCTTCAACATTAAAAATAATTTTAATCATGTATTTTTTCTCATTACACCCATTGTATACTCATTTAAAACACAATTTTATATCTTTTTTTTTTTAATTTTAATTTGGATGTGATTGAGATTTTTATATGTGTTATTGTTCTTACTTCCTTCGTTATTTTTTCTTCTTCCTTATCTCTTGTTCAATTTATTTTTTCATGTTCATTTGGTTTGCCTTTCTTTTTAATGATTTATTTATAATAATGATTACAGTGATGAGACTAATTCTTTATTTTTTTGAAAAAAAAATGTAGAGTGATGAAACTATACATGTGATTTATTTATGTGTTTGATGAAATGCTTCAAAGAAAAAGTGAAGTCGCAAAATTGTTTAACAATAGTAGTTTCGGTTTCTGATTTTATTAGTGTTAATTATATATGTGTTAAATGAAATACCTCAAAAAAATGTTTAAAAAAGAAAGTCTTTACATCTTTTTAAATATTTTTATACCACTTTTTTCTTTTTCTTGTTTTTGTGCATATTATGTGTGTTTGAAAACTTAAGAAACAAAATGGATTTCTTTAAACAAAATAAATTTTCATTCCATCTGAAACTAGTATTTTTGGTTTAAATACAAATATATATTTTTTCATTTGCCATAAAGAAAATCATAAAGAAGTTAACACCATCAAACATACATTTATACAAATTCATCGTTCAAATAATGTATTGATTTTATGTGTTATTATCACATCATCAATATATAATCCCACAATTAATATCATAACTACAAACCAATTTGTCAATTTTGAAAAGTGAAGTATTACTCTATATTTATATAGGGACACTTAAATATGAAAATGGATTTTTTAAACATAAAAGTAGGTGAATTGTGAACTCTTATCTTTATTTATAAACTATTATTATTATTATTATTTTTTATAGCTATTTCTTTTGTTAGTGGATTAATTCACTTGAGAAATATTTTCTTTGTTCAGGAAGTATTGTCTTGGCTCGTAAATTAATTTTTAAAGATATGGAGTACGTTTTAATGAAGGATATAGTGGATAATTTCCAACTTTGGTCTTAAAATGACTCATTTTCATTATTCGGTGTCAATTATAACAGTCTTACTAAGTTAGTGCTACTTGATGATCTTATGACAATATAATTATAAAAATGAAAGTAAATAATATAAGTAATTATAAAGTACTGAATACATTACATCAAATGGCCTAAATTTAGACATAATTTCCAATGTAGAAAGGCTAGAAATTTCTCCGATTCCATGAAATAAATATAGATTTAAATTTTACGAAACCAGACTAGTTTCAATCAATACAATGTTGCAAGTCGCACTGAACCGAAGAGGTGTGAAATTGACAGACTGATCAGAGGAGAACCAACAGGGGCATAGACAACATTTACGTTAATGAAGTACTTGTGTTGTTAGGAATTCTTATGACTGGCCTGCTATGGCCACATATATGCATTTAATGTGCTGCATTTCTAGGCATGCCAGGTGGTCCTTATACGGTAACAATGTGAAAATATTCAAATTTTATCCATAGTTTTATTGTTTCTTTTTTTTCAGGACAACTAGTAGTGCATGATAAACAATTTACGAGTATACTAGCTAGGGCGTAGATTAGGATTATTTACGATTATTCTAATTCGATCCGTTCAAACTATATTCAATTGAGGACAGTTTTGAAAGTTTTTGTGGTGTTGAATTAGATTGGTACATTGGAAGTTGACTCGACGTGATTGATACCATTAGTTGAATTATTATTCAATATAATTCACATAAAATTGAAGTGGGGGGTTGGCCTAAAAATTGTATAAATAGATAAACCTTTTTGAAAGATTGTTAATGTTTAATATGTTTACATTTTTCTTATTGTTTATGTGTTGCCAATTCTTCTCTCTCAAGTTGCTTCCTAATGTTATTAAAAAGAAAAAAGGAACTTCTTTCAAATGGGTAAAACAGAATAACAATCAGAATCATGTATACTTTACATGCATGAATCACCTTTTAAGAAGGTTATTGATTATTTGCAAGTTGTCAATTAATTGAGATGAATCATATCTTTTCTCATGTTATTTTGTTCTCCAGCACATTTGCTTTCAACCCCCACCCCCCACACCCCAACCAAGTACCTAATTTCTAATCTGACTTTGATCCAATCTGAAAATTCAGACATAAGATATATTTAGGAACCACGACCATAAATTGGACAAAAAGAAAATTGGGAATTAATATGCTCAATAAGATTTTTATTTGAAATGAGAAGTGTAATAAATAAAATGTCATGAAGATACTTTTGAATTTTAATATTTTTAGAGTTCAAAATGCTCTATTGGAAAAAGTCTAAAATTTAAGATTTTTCTAGTAGATATAAAACACACATTTTTTTAATTACCTAAAAGCTCAAAGTACTAATCAAACGATATAGAAAAGAGTAATGCTAGACTTTTCAAATATTTAGTCTAAATTCATATAGTATGTGAGTTATCAATATCTTATAAATTATGAGATAATGTGATAATTAAAACATGGATAGTGTTTTTGGGGTTGAAAAAGCTGTTTTTATACCCCATAAGCAAACTCTACCGAACGTGGAAAAAGCCCTCAGTTTTTAAGATAACCGCACAACATCAAGTTTTAAATGGGCCAATCACCAAACCCACTTAAATCTGGGCCCAAGTCCGGCCCAACTACCCGAATACATAACATATATAAAATTTATCTTTCGACGGCAATCTTGGGGCAAGAACAAAAATGGCTTCAATGAGTAGTCTCTCTTCACTCTTTACGAACAACTGCAGGAGCCTGGGACCTGTCTCTGTTCTACGAACTCTAGCTTCAACACACGTGTCTTGTCTGAACAACAACAATACCAACAACGTTGCTGTCTTGTCTTGCTGTTCCAACAAGAAAGCTTTTACTTTTAAGTCCTCCAAACAAATTGTTGCTGCTGCTACTGCTGATACAGCTTCTTCAAGTTTCTCTACTAAAGGGTACTCTCAAAATCACCTATTTTCTTCATTTTCATTGATGGGTGTGTGTGTGTGATTGAATTTAAGCCTGTTGTTGTTGACATGAAGTTGTGTGTAGCTAGACTTTTGTCTTTTGTAGTTGGTACATTTGACAACTTGACATGATGCTAGTCTTTTTGTGTTTTTAATGTGTACTTCCATAATGTTTATGTATATACTGTGTGGTTTTGTGTTCGAGGCTTGTCTAATTTTTTGGTTCTACTTGTATGAGAACTGCATTGTACCAAACATTTCGATTTCTTAGGACTTCTAGAGTTGTTTTGAATCTTTTGATAGTGCGGTCGTGTATTAAGCTTGATTTGTATTCGCTTTAGTGTTATAATTCTTTGTGCTAGAAGTGAAACTCTATGTTTTGTCTTTTGTTATATTTGTTAATGCCTTATTTTCTAGCTCGTTGATTTTGATAATTTTGTTGTCTCAGCAGCCCTGAATATCATCGCTTGCTTCCATGTCCATCACAAAATGGTCCACCGAGAGTTGAACATTTAGTTGTTTCTGAAGGAGGGCCTGTTCTGGAATACATCAGTAAAGCACTGGATCTTCCTCCTCCGTGAGTGCTGCTCTGTTATAATATCCTTTGTTTCAAATTGATGATTTAACATGTGATTGCTGGATTTGCTTAGTTTTATCAATCAGGTTGGAATGATATATAAAAAATTTCATTCTTTGAAGGTTTGTTGCAGATCTCATCCATTTTGGAGCTGTGTATTATGCTCTTGTGTGTCCACAGCCTCCTTCAAGTGCAACCCCAGAACAAATCAAGATATTTAAAGAAGTTACCGCACCATCAGTTCTCAAAAAGAGAGCTTCTATCAAAGGGAAAACGGTACGAGAAGCCCAGAAAACTTTCCGTATAACTCATGTTGACCAGTTTGTTGAAGCTGGAACATACTTACGTGTCCATGTACACCCAAAACGGTTTCCGAGGTAAAACATGTTTGAACAGATTTTTTTTATTTTTTTTATTTTTTAATTTTAATTTTTTATTTTGAAGAGAATGTTTGAACAGACTTTTTACTATCACTTTTGACAAGCATTATACTTATTGACTTAAACTTTGTTCAGGTGCTATGAAATTGACTGGAAATCAAGAGTTATAGCAGTGACTGAATCATATGTTGTTTTGGACAAACCTGCTGGGACATCTGTATGTAATTGATATTGTTAAAATATTCGTTGAGATTGCTTTTGATTGCTTTGTCTAACTAGTCAATTTGTAAGTTATGCATCTATGATGTATGTCAACTTTGGATAGGTAGGAGGAACTACTGACAATATAGAAGAAAGCTGTGCAACATTCGCTACTCGTGCCTTGGAATTAACAACTTCACTATATACCACCCATCAGATTGATAACTGCACAGAGGGCTGGTATTGTAATCTTTTAGAATATTGTTATTGTTTGCATCATCATCATTTTTGACATTGAGAGTAATCAGTGGCCAATAAATCTATTTCAGTGTTGTGTTAGCTAGGACTAAGGAGTACTGCTCAGTTTTTCATGGAAAGATCAGAGTAAGTATGTAATTTCAATTCTTGGCATCAAGGCAAGTTTCTTGCGACAGGGCAGTCTAATAACATGCCTTGCAATGAGATTGTTTCCTTTCATGGGGTCATGAAAAAACTGCACAAATTGATCATCATCTCCCAAGATCCTTTTTCTGAAATCATAAGTTTTCTCTTGCATTAGGAGAAAAAAGTGAAGAAGCTTTATCTTGCTCTTGCTGCTGCTCCTTTGCCAGTTGGATTAATCACCCATTACATGCGTCCTGTTAATATTGCTCCAAGACTTGTTTCAGAAGGTATATAAACTCTTTTAGCCTGTAGTGTAGGAATATGTAGAAATTAGAAAACCATTACTCTTAGATGATAAGGTTTTGGTGGGGTATCTTTTTGGATGTGGCGTAACTAAGTCACTACAAAGCTTTAGCCAATTCTTGTATATTTTTTCTCTATCACTTGAATAAAATGATGCTGATTTTACATTTTAGATTATTGTTAGTCAACCCAGTCATCAGAAATTCACTCAAAGCATTGTCATACCTACTGTGATATAGTAGGTAAAATTTTACGTTCCAAAATATGCTTGCTTAAGTCATTCTTTATACAATTACCAAGGATTAAGCAAGACTCTTTTCTGTTTTTTATTTGGGATAATTAACATGGATTGGACCTAAAACATGTATGTATGCAGATTTTTTTAAAGGTTGGCAGTTATGTCAACTTGAGGTCTTGGAATGCAAAGAGGTTCCCTGGCCAGATATTAGTATTGAAGAGAAGTATCGTGTTGAAGACTGTGGGTGGCCCTCAAAGGATTATGCATATGAGTGTAAAATCAACCTGTTAACTGGACGGACTCATCAGGTTTTTTAGCTGTTCATATGCTACTTGGTTTTGCTGGTTTTGGTTATTACTATTCTTTATTTATCCTATAATCATGTGCCATGGCATGGTAGTTTGCATTGATTTTTCTTGTAAAATCATCAGTTCACTTATTACTTTGCTATTTATTCCCTATAAATCTGAAATATGCCTTAAATTTTAGCTTGTCGATTGGTACTGCCTTGGAGGAATGTGTGCTTTTAACTATAGCTTTGATAAGGGCTGCCCTTGGTCTTAAAGTGTCAGATGTAGTCGATTAAAGAATAGTGCTACAAAAATAGAGTTGTGATGTTGGGTTTATAACTCAAAGGATATGATCCCACTAATAATGATTCAATCGGTATGGCATTTTCTTAATTAAATTATCCAAAAATTACCTGGAATATATGACCAGATTTATTGGGGAAAACTGGAAAATCCAGTTGGCTTGTTCTTAAATGTTGATAGGAGCTTATCTTCTCCCAGCAAAGTGTTTTACTTTACTAGAGATGATAGCTGCAATCACAACTTTGTTATGTTATAAGATTCTGGTAAAAGAACGGAGTTGAAAAAAATGAGCTTTCATTTACTTGGTTAAAACATAAGTAAAAGGAGCTAATTTGTTACTTATGATGCAGATTCGAGCACAACTGGCTGCCTATGGTGCACCAGTAGTGGGTGACTCAATGTACATGCCAGCCGCAATTGCAGAGATGTCTAGTCCTGGGCTTAATCCCTTTGGCAAACACAAGAAACAGTATGCAACTGAGGATGATAAAGAAATGGCTATTACAGAATGGATTTCATGGCATGGAAAGGAGCCTAGTATTGCTGTTGGTCTTCAGGCATGCCAAATTTCATGGGATGATGGTGAGTATTTTTATGAAGCTGGATCTCCATGGTGGAGGAAAGTGTAGATTGTGTTCTGAATTATAAAGATCAAAAGATAAAAGTCAGTTATTCTTCCATTGCTGAAGGTAAATTGTCTCTTAGATCACTCTATTGAAGTTCTGATTTGATCCGACAAGCAGTTTTTATAAATTTATGATATTTGAGTTGCATCTTATAGGCAGACATAGCATGTCAAAGGGCAGCATTCAAACTCTATGCAGATTGAATTGGAGCTAAAGTTCATAGTGTTTTAAGGAGAAGATAAAGCAAGAGTAGTGGTTAGAGGGAAAATTTAGATTGGTATATACTGGAAGGCAAATAGAAGCTTGTGTTGTACCACAGATCATCCCTGTTTCTCTCTTTTCTTCTCTTTCTTGAATCTTATTGTTTTTTGATGATTTTGATTGGTGATGATATTATTCACAATGTTTCTAGAAAATATGATAGCATAGCTTAGTGAATTTCAATTTTATTGCTCTCTGTGTGACATTGAACTTGGTATAATATATAATGAAATTTTGTGTTGGTTCAACCTTCATTGTTTTCAATTAAATTATCCTTGATTTTTACATTGACTTTTGTGAGATAGCCATGCAGCATTCAAAGAACATTATAGATTGTCAAGCTATTCAAAATAATGTCTATTAGAGTCCATCTGTGAGGGGATATCCCTGCTTCAGATGCATTGTATGAAGTAGCATTTATAAAACTCAAACAACTTCTTATACAAAAGTTGTATTAGAATACAGAGGTACATCATTTTTGGATGCCTTGCATATAATGCTAGACCCGAACTTAAACATTTGTTTATAGTCACATTTGTTGTTTTGACTGAGCAGTGAGCACTCTCAAAAGGGTGAAGTTCATGGATACTCTAGTATTAGAGGTATTGTGGAGTGTGTTCCTGTGTCTTGGATCTGATTACTTGATGCTTTGCTATGAACTGTTTATACCACATTGCTGATAATTTAGGAGTCCTCTTCAGTGTAGCATAATCAACATGGTGAAGTCCTAACCTTACTGTATACCCGTATTTCCATTCGAAATTGTCAAGCAAGGACCAAGCGAAGTACCCTTTGACATCTGCTCCATCCCTGTTTAAATAGGAAATACATGAAATTGTTGACAGTAGGGATCACTTGAGCTAACTTAGATTGCTTAAGACTTGGGGGTTTTATAATGATAGATCACTTGGGTATTTTTCAATTGCTTAAAATTGTTACATGCTTGCACTTCTTACCTCACTGCTTTCAACAATGCTTCTAAGTAGCCAGCCATGTACTCAACCCTTTTGACGTCATGGAGGAGCTCTTCAGTGGTAGAATTTGGAGTGCTGATCTGCCCATACCCTACAAGACAGGATAGATCAATACTAGGACACAGGGATTTTGTGTATGTAAAGACTACAAATTTCTTACCATTTTCTGTGATGAACATGGGTATGTTATTATATCTCCCTTTCACGTAGTTTACGATCTTTTCCATTCCATTTGGGTAAATATTTTGCCAGTCAACAGCAGTCTGCACAGCCAAAAGGCTTCAGCAACTGATTCATGAAATGGGAAATCACAGTTGGTGATAAATTTAGGTTACGTACCGGCTCTCCAATGCAACTCTGCTGGTAAAATCCTTCAGTCTTGGTAACTCCCCTTCCTGGTTCACATACAGAGTAGATACAATCTTTTATGTGGTAACTGGTATAGTGATTTATGCCAATGAAGTCTAGTCCCTTCTTCAATTTCTCCATGTCGTTGCTTGAAAATACTGGTAGGATAGATCCTAATATCCTTTTCATCTCTTCAGGATACTTTCCATGTACAATTGGGTCTAGGAACCTGCATTGAACAAGGATCGGGATGTCTGTTTATAGCATGAAGATAAATATGCATATACACACTTTCAGGGGAGAGTAAGTCATGGAATCAACCAGTTCATGAAGAAGGATTGAGCTCTTTGAACTGCTAACTCATCTGCTGTGGAGTTGCTGATGGGTTCAAGCCATATGGCATGCAAGACAATCCCAATGCTGCCTCCTTGATCTTTCTGGACTTTCGTTACAAAGTAAGTTCACCTCTCTCCCTTTTTTAAAACATTCAAAATAAACTAGTTTCCTTGTCATTGTTCATACTTCAAAAGTGCCTTTACACTTATTTTGTAATGTTTAACTGAATATGGAAAACAACAAAGTGCTTTGAGTTTGTTTAAAGAATTACTTAATAAATGCTCTTCTGGCAAATGCTTTAAGTCAGAAATATTTGAAGTCTTTTCTCTTGTCAAGTGCATTTCATAAAAGCACTTTTGAGTAGAAGACAGATTAGTAGAAGGCATTTCTATAAAAGCACAGTAAAATACGACTTAGTCCCATGTCTCTATTATAGGTTACTACCTGGTATTTTGTTCGGTATATATGGACTGCAGTGGCATGCGAGAGGATAATATTATGAGCTGCCATAAATGGTTCCTTCTCTGAATCTCCCCTGCTGCAATTTCCAAATGGCCTGGAGCAATGAGATGGAGGATATTCACCTGTTCGATAACTGAGGATGACTTGGAGGTTTGGCTCATTGAAGGTAATCCAGTATTTCACCCTGTCTCCAAAGGACTTAAAACATATATCTGCAAAATATCCAAAATCCTCCCTGAAACAGAAGAAAGAACAAACAATAAAATTGATTATTGTTTATCTGAAATGTATTGTTTTTCAATACGCAAAATTTATCAACTAGGGAACTAATGTTTGACCCTATGATCTCCATAGTCAAATGACTTGTCCAAGAGGATATCTATAACGTAGTCTTCTCTCTTCACACGATAAAAATTTTACTTACTGAGATTCAGGATTGAGCCAAGCTCCATATCTGTCTTCAAGTTCTTGTGGACTATCAAAATGAGTCAAAGTTACAAATGGTTGGATTCCTGTAAGTGCACAGACTTAGTTGGTGTGGATTGGACCAGTTTTAGAGTGGAAAAACAATCAATGAAGACAGAATTGAAGCAAACCTTTAATGAGGAGAGCGTCAATGAGCTTGTTGTAGTAGTTGATACCAGCTATATTGACATTTCCATATCTCCCTTCTGTTGAATTGCATGAAATTTTTAATGTAGCATAAGTGTTGGTTACATTTTACATGCAATCGGGTGGTGTTAGAAAAACTCACTTGGCAAAATTCTTGACCATGAAATTGAGAAGCGATAGCTGTTGACTCCAAGGGCGTCCATTAGACTAATGTCCTCCTATTCTTGTCAAAAACTGTGTCAGATAGTTCAAAACATTCTTTTGTTTTTGTGTTTTTATTGAATGAACTTATTTTATAATGTTTGATTGAGATAAATAATTTCCTAAACATATGAATAATTATCTACTGTTCAACTTTTAAATATATGCTTAAGAATCCTTCAGTGTATCACTCAATTAAAATAGTAGAATGAATGTAAGTTTTGAATACATAGCTAATATAATGTTTTTTCCCCGTTGGGATTACAATGGTTTAAGATTTGGGAGAAGAAGACATTAACTAACAATTTTATAGACGTGGGTATGGTAAATTTATTACTGAATTAATTAAGAATCTAAATCCTCTTGTTTATCTGGATTCCAAAATTGGCCATTTGTTTCAAATAACAAGCCCCCAATTATAATATGGTTTTTAGATTTGTGTGAACGCTGGATTCTATGTAATGAGTAAAGACTAGTGAATGTAAAAGCTCTAGTGTTGAAAGTGATTTAAAACTTGTAAATGAAGGTTAAAGCCATTTTTAAAATGTCCCCACCACACCATTAAGAAAACAAACTTTCTAGTTTTATGCAACTCGGTAAAATAAGTCAAAAGTTGATACATACAATAAGTAGTTTATTTGTCATAATCACCCACCATTATTGTATGATGGGTTAGTCCTATGAAACGCTGTTTGCACATGAAGTTCATATTCTGTATTGATTACAATGTTTGAAACAGAGAGAGTGATGTTGATTACCAGGTAACGATGATAATGATCCACAGCAACATCTCCATTACTTCCATCAATTATTTTTCCTGCAACAGCCATTGTCTCTCTATATGTCAAAGACACAAAATTATGAGTACTACATCTATCTACAACATCGGTGACTGTCTGCTGAATAAAGAATGACATGAAACCATATTGAGGACTCCTTGGATAACTATCTCAACTATTGTTAAATTTAGTCTTAAAAAAGATATATATGTGCACATCTATTCAAAGTTTGATCAAGTGCTCATTAAATTTTTCTTTTACATTCATAATTGAGGTTTGAGACTCTTTACTGTGAGGGTAAATATCTCGTAATTATGAAAGTAGATTTTCAAGTCATACATATAATATTTAATTTTAGGAAATTTTGATAGGTTTCTAAATTCTAATAGTTAGTGTTAGATTGGCTTATATATATATATATATATGATGATATTTTATTAAAAAATTTTGGTATTTATATGGACTATTGGTGTAGTACACAATCTCATCGATACGTCTATTTATTAAAAAAAGTATGTGGAACTACATATATTCCAAATCTCGTCGATAATTATATCAACCTTTATGAGATTGATAGTCTTTAAAAAGATACATACATATTAGTATTTTATTAGAAGAATTAATATTTAAGCATCATGATGTGCCATGCGTGTTCTACGGAAGAGTCGAAAGACTTTCTCTTTGTGTATTTGATGCTTCCAATTATGAGAAAGGGAATGAATATAAATGAAAAACAGTCTTGCTGTTTTGTGAGAATTAGAGGGTTACAAATGAGTTGAAAGTTACAATATTTTCTCTAAATGAATACAGACACAAAGCTATTCTCACCAGGTTGGTGGGTGAAAACATCCCAGTTGCTCAAACCTTTCCCTTCACTCAAGTATGCGCCTTCATACTGCCAAAAGTTAAAAAAAAAAAAAAAAAAAAGACAAACTAAATTCTGTATATTGTACAATTATATGCACTGTTAAATTTCATGATAATATAAGATAATCAACCTGATATGAAGAGGAAGCAGTTCCAAAGAGAAAGTTGGGAGGCAGTGGAGATGAATCCAAGCTTTGTTTGAGTGTTTTTGGATGACATGATATGAAGGGAGGTGACAGTAGGATCTCTAAGAGCAAGAGAGCTATGAAAACTGTAGAAATTTTCATGGCAGTGCACTTTAACATTGATCTGCTAATGGTGAGATGGAAATGCTTCAATGCACATACAAGCTATATAACATAAGAGAGAGGGAGGTATTTTGTTCTACTTTTTACATCAGTAGAGGAGCAATCTTTTTCTACTTTGCATCAGGACGAGAGGGAAAGATTTTGATTAAAGGGGCTATCTTTTTCTACTTTGCATCATGACAAAGTCCAGTGGGCCCTTATGCTGATTTGTCAAGATCAAGTCACAGAATCTAGCTTGTTCATCTAGAGGAATCAATAGACCCTTCAAATCCAAGGTACATTGGGGATTTCACTTTTTTAAATTAATTATTGAAATTCTGTTGACAATTTGGCAATTGGCATCTCCAAACAGTCTAATCTAGGATGAGCCGTTGTCAGAAATCAGAAGAAAAAGGTGATGCTTTGAAAATGACTCCCATTACTTGGCCTCTTTTGAAGAGCGAAACTCTGTTCCACCACTTTGTGACTTTAGATGATAAATTTTGTTTTTCTTCAAATGAATGATTTCTTTCATGTGCGCTTAGTTGGAGAACAAAATTCAAGCACATGATTGAGAATATTAATGAATTTTTTGTAGTTTTGTGTAATAAGTTCCAGACAAGTATATAAGCACCCTGAGGAGCCAAAGGCTGATGCCAAAATCAGAAGGTAGATGCACAACATAGCAGAGAGTCCCAAATTCCATCACTTTGGAGAATTCAAGCATGACCAAAACTGGCTCTGATAGCACATGAGAAATTAAAACCTGAAATCCTGTAACAAATATGAAACTGACAGTAAATTAAGTTACCACCAAACCAATAAACCTGAATTTGAAGTTCAGGGCAAAAAACCTGAATTTGAAGTCAAGGTTGAGTGTAAAACCAATATTATTAAGGTCCAACACTGAGACCCCGTAAGATTGATATAGTGGTACTTGACATTAGCTAAAGCCGCATATGGCCCTGATATTCTCAAGATTTAGCAATGCAGAAGAGAATTATAGGCACCAGTTGGACTTGAAAATCCTCTAGCTAGCATCATAAGTTTTGAACATGAAGGCGATTTGGACTAATAACCACACTAGTAGCTACTGCCCCTAGAAGCCTTTGTTATACATAACAGGACGGCCGATGCTATTTTCTGGGGTAGTTAAACATCAACACACCTGCAAACCTTTGCAGGTCTTATGGTTGGCAATGTACTGCTTATACCAAGCTGCAGACCTTTTTTGAGTTCTGTTGAGAGCTGCATAATCGATATGGTAGAGTCCAAACCTGACTGTATATCCATCCCTCCACTCGAAGTTGTCAAGCAATGACCAGACAAAGTATCCTCGCACATCTGCTCCTTCCCTGGTCGTATTTTCAAATATTGTAGATTTTTGGGCCCTTCCATGTATAATTGGAAATGTCTCGTAAATAGGCAAAGGATTTGATTTGAACATAA
Source organism: Litchi chinensis (assembly GCA_019925255.1). Lineage (NCBI taxonomy): Eukaryota > Viridiplantae > Streptophyta > Magnoliopsida > Sapindales > Sapindaceae > Litchi > Litchi chinensis. Next base: position 26,780,771 of record CM034469.1, on the reverse strand, counting down.
CACAGGACAGAAACAGCGCCAAAATACATGTAATGAACGGTGTATGCATACACAAACTCTTAAAACTGTGAATAGTTGAAAATATGACTATATTAATACCTCACTGCTGTTGCTAGAGCATCCAAGTAGCTACTCAAATCGTTCACTCTCCTGACGTCGTTGAGTAGAACTTCAGTGGGCTTGTCCTTCTTGCCAACCCTTCAAGATCAACGAAAAATCATACGTAAAAGTTTGGGAACCAAATGTAAAGGGAACACTTTGAACACCTTGTATCTACTCGCCATTTTCTCTGATGTACATTGGCAAGTTATTGTACCTCTCCTTTATGTATGTTACCATTTTATACATTCCTTGAAGATAGACATATAGCCAGTTGAGATCAGTCTACATTGATGAAACAAGATCAGGTAATGCTCCCCGTGAAAATTAAATTGTGGAGATGGTGTTCAACTGAGATAACATACTGGTTCTCCAAGGAAGACACCATTGTTTTGCGTAGTCAACAGGGTGTAGCCTTCTGGCTTAGAATTTCCTTGTCCCGGTATACATTTGGAGAAAATGCAATCTTGCACATAGAAAGAGGAATACTAGTTGATGCCAATGAAGTCTAGTCCATTGTTCAGCTTCTCCAGGTCATATTTCGAAAATTCAGGTAGACTAGACCCTAGAATTTCATGCATTTTGATACGTGCAGAGGCCATGCTAGGAAAGAGCCTGGGAAAATTGCTTTTAGTTTGCATGGCATGCATGAGGTTGGGAAGTGTTGCTGGTCCACGTGGATTAAATGGTGTTGTTAGTAGACCAGGTCCTGCTCTGTTTTTGTTCTATTGTTCACTTAGAATTAGTGGCTTCAAAGTAGGAGGAGCAGTTTGCTTGAAATAAGGCTACATGTTAGTTTGCATTCCGTTTATTTTGTTAGTGGCAGAGAGCATATCTCTTGCTTGTTTTGTTAGTTGTTATCTTATCTATCATTATTGCATTATAAATTATGAAACTGTTATGGAATAATGCAGGAAGGATTTTATCAACTTTGTCTCCCTGTTTTTCTATCTTCTTCTCTCTAAAGTCTAAACAAAAAAATTTCTCATATCATTTGGTATCAGAGCCAGGTTAGGCTCAAAATGGGCACAAGAAATCAGACTAACGCTGAATTTCGAAGCGAAGTTTAGGACATATTGGAACGTCACGAATCCAACATTGAAGAAATTCATGTAATCTTACAAACTGTTTTAACTGTAATCCAGTCCTTAAAAGTTTCTCAAGGAATGCAACCCACCACTCACAATGCCGCTAACTCAAACATTAATCTCTTTGCTTCTACTGAAAATTCCCACCATGCTTAACCACCAACCACCATGCTCACCAACCCAATCAACCCAATCAACAAACTCAGAACCATCACCTCAAATTAAATTTTCCTAAGTTTAACGGCGACGACCTGCAAGGATGGGTTTATAAAGCCAAACAGTACTTTGACTTTAAGGAAGTAGCTGCCGACCAGCAAGTCCAGTTAGTCTCCTTCTACCTTAAAGGAATCGCACTCCAGTGGCATAGGTGGTACGCTGAGTTTAAAGGACCTGTAACCTGGATAAAATTTACTAAAGCTTTGCTTCTCCATTTCGGTCCCACAGACTACGAGGACCCCTCCGAAGCACTCACCAAACTTAAGCAAGCTACCACTGTTTCATCCTATCAAGAGGAATTCAAAAGACTATCTCATCGGGTGAATGACTTACCAGAAAAGTTTCTAATTGGGTGTTTTGTTGCAGGACTCAAAGACGATATAAGGTTAGATGTGAAAATCAAACAACCTCGCTCTTTAGCAGATGCAATCGGAGTGGCGCAGTTAATAGAGGAATGAAACACTTTGTAGAAAAAGACCAACAGCAGCAACAACAACTCCTTCCGAACACCAAATACAACTCCCTCACAGCAACCTGAAATCAACACCACAGCAGGGCTCCTTGGTTTTCCTCCATCACAGAAAATTCCATCCACAACCAACCCTTCTATTCGTCGCATATCTGAACAAGAAGCCAAAAATCGTCGAGAGAGAGGTCTTTGTTACTATTGTGACGAGCGATACATGTCTGGTCATAGGTGTCAACGACCCCAACTCTTCATGATAGAAGACTGTCCACCATATCCAGAATAAGGGTGAAGACTCATTTTATCTTTGCGGACAAGGATAATTTGAGGGGGATGGAATGATACGTGCAGAAGCCATGCTAGGAAAGGGCCTGAGAAAATTGCTTTTAGTTTGCATGACATGCATGAGGTTGGGAAGTGTTGCTGGTCCACGTGGATTGAATGGTGTTATTAGTAGACCAAGTCTTACTCTGTTTTTGTTCTATTGTTCACTTAGAATTAGTGGCTTCAAAGTAGGAAGAGCAGTTTGCTTGAAATAAGGCTACATGTTAGTTTGCATTCCATTTATTTTGTTAGTGGCAGAGAGCATATCTCTTGCTTGTTTTATTAGTTGTTATCTTATCTATCATTATTGCATTATAAATTGTGAAACTGTTATGAAATAATGCATGGAGGATTTTATCAACTTTGTCTCCTTGTTTTTCTATCTTCTTCTCTCTAAAGTCTAAACAAAAAATTTCTCATATCACATTTCTGCGGGATATTTCCCAAATATTATTGAATCTAAGAACCTGTTGAAGTTTTAAACTTTTCTTGAAGACTCCAAAGCTGTTGCAAGTTGTTCTGTTTTACTTTTGTTGTAAGCTACTGTTGTAGCTTAGTTTTCTGTCAAATGGTTCTAAGTCTAGTTGTAATGAAATGGTCCATGTTTAGTTGTCATTTTTAATGTGTTTAGTTAGTTTTTGATGTAACAAGCTATGTTTAGTCTTTTATATTTAGATTACTTGTAATTTCTATTAATGTTAGTGGGGGTTAGGTAATATTTTGTGATGGCTTAAGCATGCCATCAAGTATGGTTGTTTTATACTGTGATGGATAGCTTTGTATAGTTGTAAAGCTCTTTGTAATCTCATATATATTTCTCTAATGAAACTCTTTTAGTAGGTTAGCAAAAACTGAGTGCATATGTTCTGGTTTTCTCTTTTACAAAGTATGGTTTCATGGATGTGATGATGTTTATGGTATGTTGATGCATTTTGACAATACAACAGTGGTATCAGAGCTGTCTTCTTTAAGGGACTGTGAGGTTGTTTTTCGAGTTTCTTAAGAGTTTAGAGAGGTCAAAATACTTGAGGGTGAGAGACAAACTAAAAAGAGTGAAGGTATGACAACTTAAAGCAATGTTAACTTGCAAGTGCCACAATTTACTGGTGAAAATTATCAAATATGGATTGTCAAAATGAAGTCCTATTTGAAAGCATTTGACTTTTGGGAATATGTTGAGCAAGACAAGCAAGTTCCTCCTTTGAGAACAAATCCAACAATAGCTCAAATGAAGCAACATGAAGAAGAAAGAATGAAGAAGGATAAATTGTGGTGACATGTCTGCATTTAACCTTGTTAGATTCGGTTTTCACTAGCATCATGCATCTTGATACTGCAAAATTGATATGGGATGAGTTGAAGGAGAGATTTGAAGGCAGTGAGAGGGTGCGATTAGTCAAGTTGCTAACTCTCAAAAGGGAGGTTGAAATGTTAAAGATGAAGGAAGGAGAAACTGTCAAGGATTATTCATCAAAGTTGTTAGAATTAGTGAATCAAAAGAGATTCTATGGTGAAGCTACTACTGACTACAAAGTTGTGGAGAAGATGCTGGTCAGTTTGCCAGATAAATTTGAAGCAAAAGTGGCAGCTATTGAAGAGTCTTGTGACCTCAAATCATTGACAATCTCTAAGATGGTTAGTAAGTTACAAGCTTAAGAGCAGAGATTTGCTATAAGAAATAGTGAAGAAATGGAGGGTGCTTTCCAAGCCACATATAAAGGGAATCAACCTTCCAAAAAGGGTCAAAAGAAATAAGGTTTCGGTCCAGAAAATGATGATAAAAAGGAGAAAACAAAGCTGGACAGCAGCTCTGGAAATATTGGCACAAAGAACAAGTTTCCACCTTGTTCTACATGCAAGAGGACTAATCATCTTGCAAATGATTGTTGGTACAAAGAGGAAGTCACAGATTCAATGCAATTATTGGAAGAAATGAAGTCACAAAGAAAGCTACTGTAGAGCTAAACAAAAACAACCTGCAGAGCAAGCAAACTTTACTGATGAACAAACAAAGCTCAAAAGATCATTTATTCATGATAACTCATGTCTACAATGTAGCCTCAAATGAAGGTTGGTATGTGGATAGTGGGTGTACAAGTCACATGACCAAGAATGAAAGTCTCATTTCTTCTCTTGACAAAAATGTCAAAATAAAAGTCAAGCTAGACAATGGTGATATGGTGCAAGCTATAAGAAAAGGAGATATGTAGATTTTCACAAACTCAGATACTAAAATCATCTATTATGTATTGTTTATACCTGATTTGGATCAAAATTTGTTGAGTGTGGCTTAGCTTTTAAGAAAAGGATACTCATTATCCTTTAAAGGTGATTGTTGTGTTGTTGTTGATTGTAATAATATAGAAGTGGCAAGAATTAGAATGCTAAGAAATAGTTTTCCTCTTAACCTTAATGAAGTTAAGTATGCTGCCCTATTGTCCAAGAATGATGACTCAATTTTATGGTAAAAAAAGTTAGGTCACTTCAATGTAAATGCTCTAGTTTATGCATAAACACACAATATGGTGGAAGGTTTGTCTAGAATAAGTAGAATTGATGGAGTGTGCAATGCATGTCAATATGGAAAAATGCATAGAAGACTATTTTCAGTAGCAAAGGTAACTAGAGCCAAGGAAAAACTAGAATTGGTCCACACCGATTTTTATGGTCCAATGAACACACCCTCCTTGAATCAAAATCTATACTTCTTGTTATTTATTGATGACCTTACAAGGATGACATAGATGTACTTTTTGGTAAACAAAGCTCAAATTTTTGATATGTTTAAAAAGTTCAAAACATGGTTGAGATGGAAAGTGGATGCAAGCTCAAAGTACTAAGATCAGACAATGACAAAGAATACACCTCCAACAAGTTCAATGCCTTTGTGAAGATATGAGAATTAAACATCAGCTCATCGTCCCTTATACTCCATAACAAAATGGAGTTTTATAGAGGAAGAATAGGACAATAATTGAGATGGCTAAAAGCCTAATAGCTGAGAAAAAATTGCTTAAGTCTTTTTAGGCAAAATTTGTCTACACATTAATGTACATTTGAACAGACTTGCCATCAAAGTTGTTCAAGATATGACACCTTTGGAGGCCTAGACCGATGTAAAACCTTCTGTGCAGCACCTTAAGATCTTTGCTTCAATATGCTATGTTCATGTAGCTGATGTGAAGGGAATAAAGCTTGATGAAAAGGTTGTTTTGGGGATCTTTATTGGATATGCAGTAAACTTAAAAGGATATAGGGTGTATGGTGTTGAATTTAAGAAGATTTTGGTGAGTAGAGATGTGCAATTTGATGAAGGAGCTTATTAGGATTGGGACAACAAGCAAGTGCAAAGAAATGACAAAAAGATTCAACCTGAAATGGAGGCTGTACAAGCTGAAAATAATAGCCAAAATTTTGATAAAGATGAAGATGCTGACTATAATTCCATAGCTGAATCTGATTCTCATATTCTAAAAATAAAATCTCTAACAAAAATTTATGAAAAGTGTAATATTGTAGTGCAAGAACCTTCTAGCTTTGAAAAAGCATCAAGAATGAAGGAATAGAGGGTTGCAATGTTAGAGGAGTTGAAGATGATTAGCAAGAATGAAACATGGCAGTTGTTCCTAGACCAAGCAACAGATTGGTATTAAATGGATTTTTAGAACGAAATTGAATCCTAATGGTTCTAGAAACAAGTACAAAGCAAGGCTAGTGGTGAAAGGGTACTCACAAGTGGCAGAAGTTGATTTTGGAGACACTTTTGCTCATGTGGCAAGACATGAAATAATTAGATTGCTTGTTGCCTTGTCTGCTCAAAATGGATGGAAGTTGTATCATCTTGATGTCAAGTTAGCATTCCTCAATGGAATTTTTCAAGAAGAAATCTATGTAGAGCAGCCACCAGGGTTTGTGATTGCTAGGCATGAAAGTGATGTTTATAAGCTTCACAAGACCTTATATGCTTTAAAGCAAGCCCTCAGGGGCTGGTATAACAGAATCGATGCTCATCTATTGAAAGTTGGCTTCAAAAGAAGCCAAAACGAGACCACATTGTATGTCAAAATGAATGGAGATAAAAGTAGGATCAAAGTTCCTTGTACCTTGATGATTTGCTAGTTACAAGCAATGATGGTGATGACATTGTCAAATTTAAAGAAAGTATGCTTAAAGAGTTTGAAATGATGGACTTGGGGTCAATGAGTTACTTCCTTGGCATGGAAGTACATCAACTTGATGATGACATCTTTCTATCTTAAAGAAAGTATGCTATAGATGTGCTAAAAAATTTCAAGATGGACAACTATAAGCCTGTTTTAACACCCCTTGCAGTAAATGTGAAGCTAAGCAAGTTAGATGGTGAAGCAAGGGCTGATGAATCAAGCTTTAGAAGTCTAGTTGGAAGCCTTTTATACTTGACGGCAACTAGACCTGATTTGATATTTTCCTCTAGCCTCCTCTCAAGGTTTATGCATTCTCCTAGCCTAACTCATTTTGGTGTTGGGAAAAGAATCTTGAGATACTTGAGAAGAACCTTAGATTATGACATTTGGTATGAAAAGTCATATGGAACTTTGGTCGGCTATGTGGACAGTGATTGGACATGGTCACTTGATGATTCTAAGAGCACAACCGGATATATTTTCTCTTTAGGTAGTGGAACTTTCTCCTGGAACTCCAAAAGCAAGAAGTAGTAGCACAATCAACAACAGAGGCAGAATATATAGCTATTGCAGCAGCAACTAATCAAGCACTTTGGATCACAAAAGTTCTTGGTGATTTAAGTTTTATTCAAGCTGAACCTATTGTGTTGAGGTGTGATAATGTTTCAGTTATCTCTATAGCAAAGAATCCTATCCAACATGAAAGAACTAAGCACATAAATGTCAAGTATTATGCTATCCGAGAAGCTCAAAGAAATGGTGAACTGCAGCTGGTTCACTGTAGATCTGAAGAGCAAATGGCTGATATTTTGACTAAAGCTCTTGCTCTTGGGCAGTTTAATGTGTTGAGGGCAAAGCTTGGAGTCTACAAAAAAAATTTTAAGGAGGAGTGTTGAAGTTTAAAACTTTTCTTGAAGACTCTAAAGTTGTTGCAAGTTATTATTTTGTTTTACTTTTGTTGTAAGCTATTGTTGTAGCTTAGTTTTCTGTCAAATGGTTCCGGGTTTGGTTGTAATGAAATGGTCTATGTTTAGTTGTCATTTTTAATGAGTTTAGTTAGTCTTTGATGTAACAAGCTATGTTTAGTATTTTATATTTAGATTACTCGTAATTTCTATCAATGTTAGTGGGGTTAGGTAATATTTTGTGATGACTTAAGCATGCCATCAGGTATGGTTGTTTTGTACTGTGATGGATAGCTTTGTATAGTTGTAAAGCTCTTTGTAATCTCATATATATTTATCTAATGAAACTCTTTTGGTAGGTTAGCAAAAACTGAGTGCATATGTTTTGGTTTTCTCTCTTATAGAGTATGGTTTTATGGATGTGATGATTTTATGGTATGTTGATGCATTTTGACAATACAACAGAACCTGCATTGCCACTTTTAGATGGATTCAGGGTGCAAATTCTATAGCTATTACGGTAACCATATAAGCGACGGAAAACCTTACCAGTTCAAAGCAAAAGCTTGAGCTCTCTCAGCTGCTAGTTTGTCCTCATGGAGTTGCTGATAGTTCAAACCACATGGCACTCATTACAATTCCAATGCTACCTTGTTGTTCTTTCTGGATTTAAATTAACATTAAAATTTTAAATTGAACTGTTTCCATTGTGTAATAGCAACGGTACTAGGACGTGGAATACTTGCGCAAATTAATACCTGATATTTAGTTCTATAAATACTGGCAGCAGCTGCATGGGAGAGGATGATGTTGTGGGCTGCAATGAAAGGCTCTCTCTCTGAGTTGCTCTGTGTACAATTCCCAAATAAACTGGAGCAATGAGATGGAAGAAGAATCTCCAACATATAGCCACGGATGGGCACAACATTAGGCTCATTGAATGTGGCCCAAAACTTCACTCGATTTCAAAAATATTTGAAACATATGTCTGCATAATATGCAAAATCTTGCCTGACAAACGTTTGATCCATATTAATGGCTAAACGTCTAACGCTGTTTGCATTAGTACCATGGACATATAAACGTGACAAGGGTGTTGATTGGTACCCACTGCACTTGGGGACTCAACCAGCCTCCATATCTTTCTTCAAGTTCCTGAGGAATGTCATGGTGAGTTAATGTCACAAAGGGTGTGATCCCTGAAATCAGAAGCGTTGAGCAGTTTAATTGAAGTTTTTATGTCAAATTAATGACAAACGGTGCAGAAAAGTAAAACTAGTCTGACTAGAACTAGAACAAGAACAATAATCAACCTCTAAGCAGAAGAGCACTGATACTTGTTATAATGATCAATGCCAGCTCTATTCACAGCTCCAAATCTTCCCTCCTGTTCAAAGTAAATGATGAAAAGTGAGTAGTCGACAGATTAACAGATGATACAATTAAGATTTTCCCTTATAACAAATAAAAAGGACTCACTAGGTAGAATTCTTGCCCATGATATCGAGAAGCGATAGCGATTGACTCCAATATGCTCCATAAGATCCAGATCTTCTTGTTTTACCATATCATCAGAAACCATTACGAACATTTTCTCAATCCGTCATGTGACAAATTTTTATAGAAATTGTTCAATGTGAGAATCTTGAAATAAGTTACATGCAAATGTTTTTATCAAGTCTCCACGTGTTTTTTCTTTTTACATGATCAAGACTGTTTAAGACTTTAATATGGACAATCAAGTCTTTAGCAAAATTTATCGAAATTTTCTTGCATATTATCTTATATATATTTCTCCAGAGAACTACTATCAATCCATAAGCAATCTTCAACGCTTGTCAGGCATTCCAAAATTTTTCCAAAAGTAATCTTAGCTTCAATCCTTTTTATTTTAAGAAGTTGACTGCATGAATGTATGAATTGAGTTATCACTTACAAGATATCAATGGTAATGATCAACAGCAATATCCCCATTACTTCCATCTATGATGTTACCTAAGACAAGTTTCAATCACTTATATATTTTATTATATTTCTTACTGTAAGAAGAAATGTTGGAAAAATAAGCAAAATTATAATTCAAAAGAAGAAACTATATCTAGGCAGGAATTAAAGCTGGAGAAAGTAAAGCAATTCAAACCTGGATTATTATGAGTAAAACTGTCCCAGTTGTTGATGCCTTTTCCATCAGTCAAGAAAGCTCCTTCAAACTACCAAAAAAAAAAAATCCAAAACATAATTAATAATATATTAATAGTAATAACTAACACATCTAACTATCTAAATTAATTACTATTATATGGCTAAGGCACATCTTCTTCTACAAAGATGGTTGTGTACCTTTTGTCCATCTTATTAACATGTTCAAGTCCTGTCGACGTTGGAATTCAGTCGACGAGTAATCAATGCCCAATACCTACAATCAATGTGAGAAAGCACAAATACCAAGGAAAGACAAAGACAGAAACAGAGGATCAAACGAGGAACACGGAGCTTTTACGTGGTTCGGCAATAATTGGCCTACGTCCACGACTGTCTGTCTCTTTAATTCTGCAGAGTGACAGTATATTATTGAATATATTCTCTCCTTGTTACAATGATCTTGATCCCTATTTATAGGAAAGAAGTGTTACAATTCTGATTGTAGCAAAATTAGGAAGAGAATCCTGAATTAATTACATTCCCTAAACAATTGGGAAAAATAAGGAAAAGAATTATAAATTAATTATGCTTCCTAATATTTTTAGATAATATTAGGAAATTACTATATTTATCTCAAGATAATGTTGACTTGATTTTGAATTTGAATTGATCTCCATATCTGACGA
>CM034469.1:26339884-26770182 GCA_019925255.1 Litchi chinensis | reverse complement strand
GAGGCGAATGCAGGGCCACGCTGGACTAGGGCTTCGTGTATGAGCTTGGAGTCGGTGACGATCACCATTGTACGTTGGCCCATTTGCATGGTGAAGATTGGACCGTATTTTTTACGCAACTCACGTACTATAAAGATGAAATGGCGCCGTTGGAGGATGACCTGGATTAGGTTTCCGACCAGTGGCCACCCACGGGGACCTGGGGGGAGGTTCTTCTGTCGACCACGGGTGGTGGTGGACCAGTGTCGCCACCAGGTACGGAAAAGGAGGAAGGCGGATAAGAGGATGACGAGATCTATCAACTCCATTTGAATGAAATAAAATAGATAAGAGGTGCAAGTACTGAGTTCGGAGATGCAGGGAAAGATATATAGCTACGATTGATTTTATAGTCGATGAAGTTGGGGAGTGAATGAGTTTGGTCCAACAACTTATCCTTGTATTAAATTTTTTATCGGAGACATTTATAATTTATTGCAAGTACGGCTATAGATATATGGTTAAGTGAATGCATGTATATATGTCATTATTTTGTGTATATTGATAAGCTAAATTATTTTACTACTATCTGAGTATTTTTTTTCTAGTTAGCATATATCCTATAACTATTTTTGGAACTGGCATGCTCCAATGTGTATTTGATTTTACACTTGTGCGAGTACATCTAGCAGTTCTAAAAAAATTTTTAGAACCATATTAGAAAAAGAAAAGGACTGTGGTAAAGACGCGGTGTCATAGTACTAGTAGGGCTTTATTGATTTATAATCATATATGCCGGTCTTTAATATTTGATAACTAATAATTGAGAATTACTTGTGAACATGTACAATTTGAAGAACTTGATTAATGTTGTTTGTAAAATTGCTGCTTTTTGAGCAAATGATAGACATAGACTTGTCTAACCTAATTTGAAAAGTTATAAGTAGAGATCCCCCTTATAGGTTAATAACATACGTGCCGTAGACGATTTAACTTCGATTTTGCAATTGAAGCCTGCCTTAGAACGTGAATGGTACTGTGGTTTTGTAATTTTCGGCCCCTAAATTACATATTATTGTGCAAGATTTTGGACCATGTAAGTATTAATTTGGCCACACAAGGTTTGGGACATGGCATGTGACTTCTTTCATGCACCCTCGCGCAGGAACAGTGAATTCTGAATTATTGTACCTCACGGCTGTTAGATGTCTTGCATGACCTTAACTTGACCTAAAACTACAAAGCGCCCGTGGACGTATGCATTGAGTTGAATACTTTTCAACTTAGAATTTTGTATTTGTGAAACTATAGCTAGGGTGGTAATTCATGCTGTGCTTTTTGTTGTCTATTCAAACACATTTCGTTTCATTTTGGTCAACCCAAAGATAGCTGTAACACCTTAATTGTTGTGTTGGTTTTATATCAAAAGATATTTTTTGCCGAAAAAAAAAAAAGACCAATTTTAAAAATATCACTGAATAACCAAAATGAGTTGTTATAATATTATTAGTGTTTGCGGACAAATAACTTAAAAGAATCATAGTTCACAGATTTCGTTTGCGAACTATTGCTTTTATTCATGACTATTGATTGTGTTAAAACAACTAATTATTTCAATTTTCTGGTAACATTTTCTAAACTCGATCGTCCTATTTTATGGTGCTATTTTATACGATTTTCACATATTCGAAATTGTCAGTCCTAAGTATTCACTACAACAAAATAGGATATCTATACCGGGATATCCACACCGAACACTAAAAGCTCGATATGAATACCAATTATCTATACCGGGCATTAAAAGCCCGTTATGGAATATTATTTTTTTATTACTAAATTTGATTATCCATATTAGACAATAATAATCGGTATGGATAATAATATAAAAAAATTTTATTTGATTATCCATACCAGCCATAAATGGCCCAGTATGGATAATCTTTTTTTCTTTTTAGTTTTTAAAAAAGAACTTTTAACATCCATACCGAATGGGACCCGTCCGGTATGGATAGGGTATAGTATCCATATCGAGCGGGTCGGATGCTCGATATAGATAGTCCACTTAAAAAAAATAAAAATTTGATTTATATTCATATGGATGGGTCGAATTTAATTAATTAAAATAAAAAAAAAAAATAAAAAATCGATTATCCATACCGGGCATTCAACCCGTCCGATATAGATAATTTGGGTTAATACCCTTCACCGATTCTCTTCTCCCCTACTTCTTCATTTTCTTTCTCTCTCTATCACTTTCTCTCATATCACCTCTCTTCCAAACCCTAACCGCCCCCTTCCACTTGGTTGCCTGTTCGCCATACCTGTAGCTTGCCATTCACCACTTACCACCCCCGTCATCAATTTGTCGTCGTTATGTACACTCTCTCTTTCTCTTCTTCTCTTTTCTTTCTTCTCCGAGCATCTTTTTTTTCTTCGTCGGTATTTGATTTTGGTGATGAGAACTTTGCAACAGTTGAATTAAATATTGAGGAGACTTTCAAGAGACTTGTGGAAGAACTTAAGAAGTCTCCTTAGGAAATCCTCAATGCTCTGAAGAGTCAAACTGTAGATTTGGTGTTCATTGCTCATCTTACGTAGTCAGTTTGTAGATCTTTGCATCAGAAGCATGCGAGGTTTTTTTTTTTTTTTGGTTTTCTTTCTTTTTATACTTTTTTATTGGAGTTGTTGTAAAGTTTTCTTAAGAGATTTTAGTGGTTGAGTGTAGCTAACATGTGCAAACAAATTGATTCACTCTTTTGAACATTGATAGTTTTATTGAGGCTGGTTCAAACTGTTATTTTTGTTCTCCCCGCTTTTCTTATAGTTGTATGCCAAAGATATTACTCCTGATGATAAGCAGGAGCTTGACGAGGCTCTTCAGCAAGAGGTAAATTCCAATGTGTTTGTTTGTCTTTATTCAAAGGCTTCTGCTCCCATTATGAATATGTTTAACAAAGTCATCACATAGTTTAGATAGTGGTAGACTATCATAGTTATTACTAAAGAAGCTGTGGACCTATGCCTGCCTACATTTATTATTAAACAAATTGTTCTTACTTAATTTGTGCTTATTTTATCATAACTGTATTTTATAATCCATCCATACACACGATAATAAGACTTGTAGTTGACGAAGGCTTTTTTAATTATATTATGTTTTACTAGTAATTTTCTCTCCAAATTTGTTAACTTGATTGTGTTGAGGCTTCTTTTTCCTTAAATTTATGTTTCGCTTGTATTTGGTGGTTGACTTATACAACCTTGTAAAGCTTCTTGTATTGCACTTGGAAGGAGAGTATGGTGGCTACTTTGCAGTACAAGACTATTTTTGTCAATTCATAATTTATCAACTAGCAATTAGTCGGGAAATGGACTAACTTAACATTAGGTGAGGTGTCCATAAGAAGATTTTAATAATTTCATGTTATTATTAAATGATGGGGTTAGGGTTGGCGAGATGTTTTTGTTTTGCATGACAGTTGCAAAGAAGGTTGTATAAGTTGTTGATCACTTAATTGCTCTCCAATAGACGTAATTGGAGTTTCGTGCTAGAGGTGCTGCAAAATGTCTACTAAAATTTCCTTCTTTTTGTAGCATTCCTTTCTTGCTATGCAAAGTTAAGTTAGTTGATAATTTTGCATATTTAAGCTATTTTAGCTTCCACTTGTGTAGAGAGAGCAAGTAATATTTTTTTCATTCAAACTTGATATAATATGTTGACTAAACATAAACCATAATATAATGCTTTAGTTGACAACATGATTGATATTAATTAATTTTATTCATTCTTTTCTTTTCCCTCTAGATTCAAGCTGCATTCCTGCTTGATTTTTTGTAGTAGGTATTATTGATTGGAGTGGTCCATGTCCAATGGAAACTATAAAATATAGAGGTCCCCTCACTCACCCTCTCACTCCTAGTCTAATATATGGTTAATATGAAATACAAGTAAGCTGAGGGTAACACTTGAGGTCATAAAAGATGTTTGTTTACTAACTAAAATGATGGCTACTAGGGGTGGGCAACACCATGTTCAGATCGATTTTGACTGGATCCGATCCGAACATGGTAAATTTACGGATCACCATTTTTGGATCCGAACATGATCCATCAAGGGAAGGAACCGATCCGATTCGAACACCAGTCTGCGGATCGGATCGGATTTGATCGGTTTCCATGTTTGAACACCTACTTTCAATTTCAACATGCTTTAATTTTTCAATTTAAAGAAGAAAAAATCAACATGGCTTGAAAGTGCAATCAAAAAAAAAAACAAAACAAAAAAAAAAAAAAAAAAAAAAAAAAAATTCCAAAAAAAAAAAAAAAACTAAAAATAAATAAAATAAACAAGCCAACGGTCCAGATTTTGACTTTTTCCAATCGAATCAACATCATCAATATCAAATTCAACTTCTCACCACTCTCTATACTTGTCTCTATCAATATCATAACAACAATAATATACATATATAAAATTAACAAGTGATATATGTAACTCAACAACAGAAAACAACAAACGGGCATAGAAATCACAAAACACTAACACCCAATCATGTAAATATCAAGCTAAAACTGCAAATAGACTCACCAAGTGAAAAGAGTTGAGAGCTGACGACGAATCGGTGATGAAGAACAAATGGCATTGTGAGCTACTGAAATGAGAGATAAGAGTTGAGTGAGAGCTGTCGTCGATGAAGAAGAAATGTCGGCACTGCTGAGTGTTGAAATGAAAGGCACGAGCTGATAGTTGACGACGAATTAGTGATGATGAAGAATCGAGCTGTCATGTTGTTGAGATGAGAGTTGTCGGTGTCGGCGATGAAGAAGAAATGGGTGGGGTTGTCGAGCTGAGATGAGAGGTGAGAGCGAGAGCCAAGAGAGTGCTGAGATAAGAGCCGAGAGCACGAGCTGAGAGCTGAAGGTGAGAGCGACAATGAAGAAGAAATCGAGTTGCTGGGCTACTGAGTGAGAGCTGTCGGTGTTAGTTTTGAAGAATAAATGAGTGGGGTTGTCGAGCTAAGAGTGAGAGATGAATGTTAGAGTTAGCTTAAGTGGACTTTATATATGGGCATGCGAAATTATGCATGTATCCCTATTCACGGATTGAATTGGTTTTGGATACCCCGATCGATTCGATCCGTGAAATATGATGTTTTCACAGGTGAGGATTCGAACACCTTACCTTTGAACATGTGATCCAATCCGAACACCCACGGAACGAGTCGTTCGGACTAGATCCATGTTTTTGTGCCCTACTAACTTGTACTATTCCCAAATTGAAGATCTAATTTTTGAGGTATATGCCATAGATTTTGTGTACCACTCTTGTTTAAAGAAATTTATGTCCGCATTGTAAGATTTCCTCTTCGCCATACTTGGTGCTTTATGGTGTCATCATTCTGATAAGTTTCTGTGCTGATTTTTCCTTTTCGCCATACTCTGTAATATTGTAATATTAAATTATTTAACAATTAGTTTTATTGTGATATTAAATTATATATTTTTAATTTAATTTTTTAAATTAAAATGTTTTCCATACCGGGCACAAGCCTAGTATAAATAAAATTAACTATACCGGACCGTCCAGTATAGATAATTACCCATTTTGGGCACCAACCGGGATGAACAAAGGTATCTATACTGGGTTGGAGCTCAAAATAGATATAAATATTCATATTGGACGGGCACTCGGTATTGATAATTGATATCCATACCGAGCATCAGCCCGATATGGATATGGAACAGGTTACAGGTTGACCCACTTACACATATCTATACAGGGTACCGCCCGGTAGCCCATCGGTATGGATACTGTCAATATCCATATTGATAGCATACACGCCAAGCTAGTTGTTCGGCATGGTTAGTCAATCATACCTAGCCTTGTGTTTGTTGTAGTGATTGTTTTTGTAAGTATTGTTTTCAAGGTTTGCTAGTGAGTTATGTCAATAATTGTCATCTCTATTTATGAGAACCAATATATTTAGTTGAGTCTGAGTTTTCAATCAATGTATTGAAATGTGTCGACGTGTGAACTTGGTTGACTGAAGTTCTAAGTCCAATACCTGTAATTAAAGAGAAACAAAGCAGAATAAAGAGAAAAAAGGGAGAGGAAGAACAGTGTTTGCACAAAGGATTTTTACGTGGTTTGGCTAGAACAGTGACTACGTTCATGACTATATTTTTTGTTATTTTGGTAGAGTCACAATATATTATTAAGTGTTGTCTGTTTACAATGAAATTGCAACTCATATTTATAGCGTGGGACGTTACAATTTAAATAAAATTAAAATAGGAAAGAATTTCAATTAATTATACTTCCAAAAACAAGTTTCCACCACATTAGGGATAAATTCCGCCATATTAGGGATCGATTCTATTAACATACAAATTTGAATTTATTTCCAATTCTAGTGGTTGACTTCTTCTCAACTTAGATTGTTGCAATTCTGAAAAATTCCCTTGACTGGCGCTTCAATTTGCGAGCTGGAGCTTGTCCTGGATGACTTTAAGCTAGACATAAGGCGAGCTGGATTATGACTGACCAACGACCTGAGGATGTATTAGCAAACTGCAACTCATTTGTGAGAACTGGGTGTTGGCGAACTGAATCTTCATCTACTGGGTCAATCCATTAGATTAGTTCCTTAGACTTTTACCAACATTTACATGGTCCCAAATATATCCACAACAAAATGTCTTCAAGGTAATAACTCAATTGGGTTTGTTTGATTCAAATGTAGGTATAATTATTTGAAAACTTCAAACTTATTTATTTATTTAACTGCGACACAAAAATTCCCAAATTAGATATATAAATAGTAATTAGTCTATATATAAATGTGCAAATTAAATGTTTGCTTTCTTCCATGGTGATGTAGTTTGCTTCTATGTTAATTATGTAGTGTCTTGTATTCTTTCTTGCATTAGTGTGTGTTGATGTGCAGTCCTCGTATTATAATTAATTAATTAGGTGATGTGATGTTATAAACTCGACTCGTGTATACTTTTCACAAAAGGCACTGTATTGACTATGTTCAAACTTCAAACTATATATGTTCTTATATTTTGTTCAGGGGACAACTATATATATATATATATATATATATATATATATAAATTTATGTCAGGTATATGTACGTGAACGTGATATCAACTACTTTTATCTCTTTGTATCACATTCATCTTTTGATCAATAATTTAATTTTAACTTTTATATCATGCATGTATCCTTCACTAATTTTCAAAATTTTGTACTTAATTTATAATTATATATATATATGTAGAGAGAGAGAGAGAGAGAGAGAGAGAGAGAGAGAGAGTTTTATACTTTTTACTACCTAAAATTACCATCAAATAAGATTGTGAATGTCAATAGATAGAATTTTCATTACTATATATATTTTAGTGTACCGAACTATGTATATGTTACTGTAAGTTGTAAGTAATTGGATAGAACCAGCTTGCCAATGCTAGTAAAATAATATTATGTGGCAACTGTCTTTGCTACGTATTTAATTGAAAGAGAACAAGTGCGAGCAGAAGATTTCTCAAAGATAAAATTGAAAAAGGGAAAAAATGTAAAATAAAAGTACAATTCATCCCGACATGCGTCTAGCTGGCTTCACAGGGCTCACCGCCAAAACTTAAAGAACACAAATTATTTCTGTTTGGTCAGCTGGAAAAAGTTGGAATCCTCGACTCTTTATCAACTATTTGCATTTTAATGATTTACATATAAAAGCAGATCATCAGACATTAAAAAAGCTAAAAATGAATTTTAGAGTTAGTGAAAACATGAATGTAGATCATTCTCTTTATCAGGATTTGAACTTCCATTTGAATTTAATTTTAATTTATGACTATAATTGTCTAATAATGGATCATATATATGATCATTATAGTAATGATAATAATTGTAAGGGTGGCTCTATTGCCACCTAAAAATTCCTTACTACACCCAATTAATTACTTTATAATAAACCCATATTAAAATATCAAAATTAAATTTTTAGTTTCCACATCCTTTAAAATGCCAAAGCTATCCTTCAACATTAAAAATAATTTTAATCATGTATTTTTTCTCATTACACCCATTGTATACTCATTTAAAACACAATTTATACCTTTCTTTTTTTTTTTTTATAATTTTAATTTGGATGTGATTGAGATTTTTATATGTGTTATTGTTCTTACTTCCTTCGTTATTTTTTCTTCTTCCTTATCTCTTGTTCAATTTATTTTTTCATGTTCATTTGGTTTGCCTTTCTTTTTAATGATTTATTTATAATAATGATTATAGTGATGAGACTAATTCTTTATTTTTTGAAAAAAAAATGTAGAGTGATGAAACTATACATGTGATTTATTTATGTGTTTGATGAAATGCTTCAAAGAAAAAGTGAAGTCATAAAATTGTTTAAGAATAGTAGTTTCGGTTTCTGATTTTATTAGTGTTAATTATATATGTGTTAAATGAAATATCTCAAAAAAATGTTTAAAAAAGAAAGTCTTTACATCTTTTTAAATATTTTTATACAACTTTTTTCTTTTTCTTGTTTTTGTGCATATTATGTGTGTTTGAAAACTTAAGAAACAAATGGATTTCTTTAAACAAAATAATTTTTCATTCCATCTGAAACTAGTATTTTTGGTTTAAATACAAATATATATTTTTTCATTTGCCATAAAGAAAATCATAAAGAAGTTATCACCATCAAACATACATTTATACAAATTCATCGTTCAAATAATGTATTGATTTTATTGTTATTATCACATCATCAATATATAATCCCACAATTAATATCATAACTATATACAACCAATTTGTCAAATTTTGAAAAGTGAAGTATTACTCTATATTTATATAGGGACACTTAAATATGAAAATGGATTTTTTAAACATAAAAGTAGGTGAATTGTGAACTCTTATCTTTATTTATAAACTATTATTATTATTATTATTATTTATAGCTATTTCTTTTGTTAGTGGATTAATTCACTTGAGAAATATTTTCTTTGTTCAGGAAGTATTGTCTTGGCTCGTAAATTAATTTTTAAAGATATGGAGTACGTTTTAATGAAGGATATAGTGGATAATTTCCAACTTTGGTCTTAAAATGACTCATTTTCATTATTCGGTGTCAATTATAACAGTCTTACTAAGTTAGTGCTACTTGATGATCTTATGACAATATAATTATAAAAATGAAAGTAAATAATATAAGTAATTATAAAGTACTGAATACATTACATCAAATGGCCTAAATTTAGACATAATTTCCAATGTAGAAAGGCTAGAAATTTCTCCGATTCCATGAAATAAATATAGATTTAAATTTTACGAAACCAGACTAGTTTCAATCAATACAATGTTGCAAGTCGCACTGAACCGAAGAGGTGTGAAATTGACTGATCAGAGGAGAACCAACAGGGGCATAGACAACATTTACGTTAATGAAGTACTTGTGTTGTTAGGCATTCTGATGACTGGCCTGCAATGGCCACATATATGCATTTAATGTGCTGCATTTCTAGGCATGCCAGGTGGTCCTTATACGGTAACAATGTGAAAATATTCAAATTTTATCCATAGTTTTATTGTTTCTTTTTTTTCAGGACAACTAGTAGTGCATGATAAACAATTTACGAGTATACTAGCTAGGGCTTAGATTAGGACTATTTACGATTATTCTAATTCGATCCGTTCAAACTATATTCAATTGAGGACAGTTTTGAAAGTTTTTGTGGTGTTGAATTAGATTGGTACATTGGAAGTTGACTCGACGTGATTGATACCATTAGTTGAATTATTATTCAATATAATTCACATAAAATTGAAGTGGGGGGTTGGCCTAAAAATTGTATAAATAGATAAACCTTTTTGAAAGATTGTTAATGTTTAATATGTTTACATTTTTCTTATTGTTTATGTGTTGCCAATTCTTCTCTCTCAAGTTGCTTCCTAATGTTATTAAAAAGAAAAAAGGAACTTCTTTCAAATGGGTAAAACAGAATAACAATCAGAATCATGTATACTTTACATGCATGAATCACCTTTTAAGAAGGTTATTGATTATTTGCAAGTTGTCAATTAATTGAGATGAATCATATCTTTTCTCATGTTATTTTGTTCTCCAGCACATTTGCTTTCAACCCCCACCCCCCACACCCCAACCAAGTACCTAATTTCTAATCTGACTTTGATCAAATCTGAAAATTCAGACATAAGATATATTTAGGAACCACGACCATAAATTGGACAAAAAGAAAATTGGGAATTAATATGCTCAATAAGATTTTTATTTGAAATGAGAAGTGTAATAAATAAAATGTCATGAAGATACTTTTGAATTTTAATATTTTTAGAGTTCAAAATGCTCTATTCGAAAAAGTCTAAAATTTGAGATTTCTCTAGTAGATATAAAACACACATTTTTTTAATTACCTAAAAGCTCAAAGTACTAATCAAACGATATAGAAAAGAGTAATGCTAGACTTTTCAAATATTTAATCTAAATTTATATAGTATATGAGTTATCAATATCTTATAAATTATGAAATAATGTGATAATTAAAACATGGATAGTGTTTGGGGGTGAAAAAGTTCTTTTTATCCCCCAGCAGCAAGCTCTACCGAACGTTAAAAAAGCCCTCAGTTTTTAAGATAACCGCACAACATCAAGTTTTAAATGGGCCAATCACCAAACCCACTTAAATCTGGGCCCAAGTCCGGCCCAACTACCCGAATACATAACATATATAAAATTTATCTTTCGACGGCAATCTTGGGGCAAGAACAAAAATGGCTTCAATGAGTAGTCTCTCTTCACTCTTTACGAACAACTGCAGGAGCCTGGGACCTGTCTCTGTTCTACGAACTCTAGCTTCAACACACGTGTCTTGTCTGAACAACAACAATACCAACAACGTTGCTGTCTTGTCTTGCTGTTCCAACAAGAGAGCTTTTACTTTTAAGTCCTCCAAACAAATTGTTGCTGCTGCTACTGCTGATACAGCTTCTTCAAGTTTCTCTACTAAAGGGTACTCTCAAAATCACCTATTTTCTTCATTTTCATTGATGGGTGTGTGTGTGTGATTGAATTTAAGCCTGTTGTTGTTGACATGAAGTTGTGTGTAGCTAGACTTTTGTCTTTTGTAGTTGGTACATTTGACAACTTGACATGATGCTAGTCTTTTTGTGTTTTTAATGTGTACTTCCATAATGTTTATGTATATACTGTGTGGTTTTGTGTTTGAGGCTTGTCTAATTTTTTGGTTCTACTTGTATGAGAACTGCATTGTACCAAACATTTCGATTTCTTAGGACTTCTAGAGTTGTTTTGAATCTTTTGATAGTGCGGTCGTGTATTAAGCTTGATTTGTATTCGCTTTAGTGTTATAATTCTTTGTGCTAGAAGTGAAACTCTATGTTTTGTCTTTTGTTATATTTGTTAATGCCTTATTTTCTAGCTCGTTGATTTTGATAATTTTGTTGTCTCAGCAGCCCTGAATATCATCGCTTGCTTCCATGTCCATCACAAAATGGTCCACCGAGAGTTGAACATTTAGTTGTTTCTGAAGGAGGGCCTGTTCTGGAATACATCAGTAAAGCACTGGATCTTCCTCCTCCGTGAGTGCTGCTCTGTTATAATATCCTTTGTTTCAAATTGATGATTTAACATGTGATTGCTGGATTTGCTTAGTTTTATCAATCAGGTTGGAATGATATATAAAAAATTTCATTCTTTGAAGGTTTGTTGCAGATCTCATCCATTTTGGAGCTGTGTATTATGCTCTTGTGTGTCCACAGCCTCCTTCAAGTGCAACCCCAGAACAAGTCAAGATATTTAAAGAAGTTACCGCACCATCAGTTCTCAAAAAGAGAGCTTCTATCAAAGGGAAAACGGTACGAGAAGCCCAGAAAACTTTCCGTATAACTCATGTTGACCAGTTTGTTGAAGCTGGAACATACTTACGTGTCCATGTGCACCCAAAACGGTTTCCGAGGTAAAACATAATGTTTGAACAGATTTTTTTTTTTTTTTTTATTTTTAATTTTAATTTTTTATTTTGAAGAGAATGTTTGAACAGACTTTTTACTATCACTTTTGACAAGCATTATACTTATTGACTTAAACTTTGTTCAGGTGCTATGAAATTGACTGGAAATTGAGAGTTATAGCAGTGACTGAATCATATGTTGTTTTGGACAAACCTGCTGGGACATCTGTATGTAATTGATATTGTTAAAATATTCGTTGAGATTGCTTTTGATTGCTTTGTCTAACTAGTCAATTTGTAAGTTATGCATCTATGATCTATGTCAACTTTGGATAGGTAGGAGGAACTACCGACAATATAGAAGAAAGCTGTGCAGCATTCGCTACTCGTGCCTTGGAATTAACAACTTCACTATATACCACCCATCAGATTGATAACTGCACAGAGGGCTGGTATTGTAATCTTTTAGAATATTGTTATTGTTTGCATCATCATCATTTTTGACATTGAGAGTAATCAGTGGCCAATAAATCTATTTCAGTGTTGTGTTAGCTAGGACTAAGGAGTACTGCTCAGTTTTTCATGGAAAGATCAGAGTAAGTATGTAATTTCAATTCTTGGCATCAAGGCAAGTTTCTTGCGACAGGGCAGTCTAATAACATGCCTTGCAATGAGATTGTTTCCTTTCATGGGGTCACAAAAAAACTGCACAAATTGATCATCATCTCCCAAGATCCTTTTTCTGAAATCATAAGTTTTCTCTTGCATTAGGAGAAAAAAGTGAAGAAGCTTTATCTTGCTCTTGCTGCTGCTCCTTTGCCAGTTGGATTAATCACCCATTACATGCGTCCTGTTAATATTGCTCCAAGACTTGTTTCAGAAGGTATATAAACTCTTTTAGCCTGCAGTGTAGGAATATGTAGAAATTAGAAGACCATTACTCTTAGATGATAAGGTTTTGGTGGGGTATCTTTTTGGATGTGGCGTAACTAAGTCACTACAAAGCTTTAGCCAATTCTTGTATATTTTTTCTCTATCACTTGAATAAAATGATGCTGATTTTACATTTTAGATTATTGTTAGTCAACCCAGTCATCAGAAATTCACTCAAAGCATTGTCATACCTACTGTGATATAGTAGGTAAAATTTTACGTTCCAAAATATGCTTGCTTAAGTCATTCTTTATACAATTACCAAGGATTAAGCAAGACTCTTTTCTGTTTTTTATTTGGGATAATTAACATGGATTGGACCTAAAACATGTATGTATGCAGATTTTTTTAAAGGTTGGCAGTTATGTCAACTTGAGGTCTTGGAATGCAAAGAGGTTCCCTGGCCAGATATTAGTATTGAAGAGAAGTATCGTGTTGAAGACTGTGGGTGGCCCTCAAAGGATTATGCATATGAGTGTAAAATCAACCTGTTAACTGGACGGACTCATCAGGTTTTTTAGCTGTTCTTATGCTACTTGGTTTTGCTGGTTTTGGTTATTACTATTCTTTATTTATCCTATAATCATGTGCCATGGCATGGTAGTTTGCATTGATTTTTCTTGTAAAATCATCAGTTCACTTATTACTTTGCTATTTATCTTCCCTATAAATCTGAAATATGCCTTAAATTTTAGCTTGTCGATTGGTACTGCCTTGGAGGAACGTGTGCTTTTAACTATAGCTTTGATAAGGGCTGCCCTTGGTCTTAAAGTGTCAGATGTAGTCGATTAAAGAATAGTGCTACAAAAATAGAGTTGTGATGTTGGGTTTATAACTCAAAGGATATGATCCCACTAATAATGATTCAATCGGTATGGCATTTTCTTAATTAAATTATCCAAAAATTACCTGGAATATATGACCAGATTTATTGGGGAAAACTGGAAAATCCAGTTGGCTTGCTCTTAAATGTTGATAGGAGCTTATCTTCTCCCAGCAAAGTGTTTTACTTTACTAGAGATGATAGCTGCAATCACAACTTTGTTATGTTATAAGATTCTGGTAAAAGAACGGAGTTGAAAAAAATGAGCTTTCATTTACTTGGTTAAAACATAAGTAAAAGGAGCTAATTTGTTACTTATGATGCAGATTCGAGCACAACTGGCTGCCTATGGTGCACCAGTAGTGGGTGACTCAATGTACATGCCAGCCGCAATTGCAGAGATGTCTAGTCCTGGGCTTAATCCCTTTGGCAAACACAAGAAACAGTATGCAACTGAGGATGATAAAGAAATGGCTATTACAGAATGGATTTCATGGCATGGAAAGGAGCCTAGTATTGCTGTTGGTCTTCAGGCATGCCAAATTTCATGGGATGATGGTGAGTATTTTTATGAAGCTGGATCTCCATGGTGGAGGAAAGTGTAGATTGTGTTCTGAATTATAAAGATCAAAAGATAAAAGTTAGTTATTCTTCCATTGCTGAAGGTAAATTGTCTCTTAGATCACTCTATTGAAGTTCTGATTTGATCCGACAAGCAGTTTTTATAAATTTATGATATTTGAGTTGCATCTTATAGGCAGACATAGCATGTCAAAGGGCAGCATTCAAAGTCTATGCAGATTGAATTGGAGCTAAAGTTCATAGTGTTTTAAGGAGAAGATAAAGCAAGAGTAGTGGTTAGAGGGAAAATTTAGATTGGTATATACTGGAAGGCAAATAGAAGCTTGTGTTGTACCCCAGATCATCCCTGTTTCTCTCTTTTCTTCTCTTTCTTGAATCTTATTGTTTTTTGATGATTTTGATTGGTGATGATATTATTCACAATGTTTCTAGAAAATATGATAGCATAGCTTAGTGAATTTCAATTTTATTGCTCTCTGTGTGACATTGAACTTGGTATAATATATAATGAAATTTTGTGTTGGTTCAACCTTCATTGTTTTCAATTAAATTATCCTTGATTTTTACATTGACTTTTGTGAGATAGCCATGCAGCATTCAAAGAACATTATAGATTGTCAAGCTATTCAAAATAATGTCTATTAGAGTCCATCTGTGAGGGGATATCCCTGCTTCAGATGCATTGTATGAAGTAGCATTTATAAAACTCAAACAACTTCTTATACAAAAGTTGTATTAGAATACAGAGGTACATAATTTTTGGATGCCTTGCATATAATGCTAGACCCGAACTTAAACATTTGTTTATAGTCACATTTGTTGTTTTGACTGAGCAGTGAGCACTATCAAAAGGGTGAAGTTCATGGATACTCTAGTATTAGAGGTATTGTGGAGTGTGTTCCTGTGTCTTGGATCTGATTACTTGATGCTTTGCTATGAACTGTTTATACCACATTGCTGATAATTTAGGAGTCCTCTTCAGTGTAGCATAATCAACATGGTGAAGTCCTAACCTTACTGTATACCCATATTTCCATTCGAAATTGTCAAGCAAGGACCAAGCGAAGTACCCTTTGACATCTGCTCCATCCCTGTTTAAATAGGAAATACATGAAACTGTTGACAGTAGGGATCACTTGAGCTAACTTAGATTGCTTATGACTTGGGGGTTTTATAATGATAGATCACTTGGGTATTTTTCAATTGCTTAAAATTGTTACATGCTTGCACTTCTTACCTCACTGCTTTCAACAATGCTTCTAAGTAGCCAGCCATGTACTCAACCCTTTTGACGTCATGGAGGAGCTCTTCAGTGGTAGAATTTGGAGTGCTGATCTGCCCATACCCTACAAGACAGGATAGATCAGTACTAGGACACAGGGATTTTGTGTATGTAAAGACTACAAATTTCTTACCATTTTCTGTGATGAACATGGGTATGTTATTATATCTCCCCTTCACGTAGTTTACGATCTTTTCCATTCCATTTGGGTAAATATTTTGCCAGTCAACAGCAGTCTGCACAGCCAAAAGGCTTCAGCAACTGATTCATGAAATGGGAAATCACAGTTGGTGATAAATTTAGGTTACGTACCGGCTCTCCAATGCAACTCTGCTGGTAAAATCCTTCAGTCTTGGTAACTCCCCTTCCTGGTTCACATACAGAGTAGATACAATCTTTTATGTGGTAACTGGTATAGTGATTTATGCCAATGAAGTCTAGTCCCTTCTTCAATTTCTCTATGTCGTTGCTTGAAAATACTGGTAGGATAGATCCTAATATCCTTTTCATCTCTTCAGGATACTTTCCATGTACAATTGGGTCTAGGAACCTGCATTGAACAAGGATCGGGATGTCTGTTTGTAGCATGAAGATAAATGTGCATATACACACTTTCAGGGGAGAGTAAGTCATGGAATCAACCAGTTCATGAAGAAGGATTGAGCTCTTTGAACTGCTAACTCATCTGCTGTGGAGTTGCTGATGGGTTCAAGCCATATGGCATGCAAGACAATCCCAATGCTGCCTCCTTGATCTTTCTGGACTTTCGTTACAAAGTAAGTTCACCTCTCTCCCTTTTTTAAAACATTCAAAATAAACTAGTTTCCTTGTCATTGTTCATACTTCAAAAGTGCCTTTACACTTATTTTGTAATGTTTAACTGAATATGGAAAACAACAAAGTGCTTTGAGTTTGTTTAAAGAATTACTTAATAAATGCTCTTCTGGCAAATGCTTTAAGTCAGAAATATTTGAAGTCTTTTCTCTTGTCAAGTGCATTTCATAAAAGCACTTTTGAGTAGAAGACAGATTAGTAGAAGGCATTTCTATAAAAGCACAGCAAAATACGACTTAGTCCCATGTCTCTATTATAGGTTACTACCTGGTATTTTGTTCGGTATATATGGACTGCAGTGGCATGCGAGAGGATAATATTATGAGCTGCCATAAATGGTTCCTTCTCTGAATCTCCCCTGCTGCAATTTCCAAATGGCCTGGAGCAATGAGATGGAGGATATTCACCTGTTCGATAACTGAGGATGACTTGGAGGTTTGGCTCATTGAAGGTAATCCAGTATTTCACCCTGTCTCCAAAGGACTTAAAACATATATCTGCAAAATATCCAAAATCCTCCCTGAAACAGAAGAAAGAACAAACAATAAAATTGATTATTGTTTATCTGAAATGTATTGTTTTTCAATACGCAAAATTTATCAACTAGGGAACTAATGTTCGACCCTATGATCTCCATAGTCAAATGACTTGTCCAAGAGGATATCTATAATGTAGTGTTCTCTCTTCACACGATAAAAATTTTACTTACTGAGATTCAGGATTGAGCCAAGCTCCATATCTGTCTTCAAGTTCTTGTGGACTATCAAAATGAGTCAAAGTTACAAATGGTTGGATTCCTGTAAGTGCACAGACTTAGTTGGTGTGGATTGGACCAGTTTTAGAGTGGAAAAACAATCAATGAAGACAGAATTGAAGCAAACCTTTAATCAGGAGAGCGTCAATGAGCTTGTTGTAGTAGTTGATACCAGCTATATTGACATTTCCATATCTCCCTTCTGTTGAATTGCATGAAATTTTTAATGTAGCATAAGTGTTGGTTACATTTTACATGCAATCGGGTGGTGTTAGAAAAACTCACTAGGCAAAATTCTTGACCATGAAATTGAGAAGCGATAGCTGTTGACTCCAAGGGCGTCCATTAGACTAATGTCCTCCTATTCTTGTCAAAAACTGTGTCAGATAGTTCAAAACATTCTTTTGTTTTTGTGTTTTTATTGAATGAACTTATTTTATAATGTTTGATTGAGATAAATAATTTCCTAAACATATGAATAATTATCTACTGTTCAACTTTTAAATATATGCTTAAGAATCCTTCAGTGTATCACTCAATTAAAATAGTAGAATGAATGTAAGTTTTGAATACATAGCTAATATAATGTTTTTTCCCTTTTGGGATTACAATGGTTTAAGATTTGGGAGAAGAAGACATTAACTAACAATTTTATAGACGTGGGTATGGTAAATTTATTACTGAATTAATTAAGAATCTAAATCCTCTTGTTTATCTGGATTCCAAAATTGGCCATTTGTTTCAAATAACAAGCCCCCAATTATAATATGGCTTTTAGATTTGTGTGAACGCTGGATTCTATGTAATGAGTAAAGACTAGTGAATGTAAAAGCTCTAGTGTTGAAAGTGGTTTAAAACTTGTAAATGAAGGTTAAAGCCATTTTTAAAATGTCCCCACCACATCACTAAGAAAACAAACTTTCTAGTTTTATGCAACTCGGTAAAATAAGTCAAAAGTTGATACATACAATAAGTAGTTTATTTGTCATAATCACCCACCATTATTGTATGATGGGTTAGTCCTATGAAACGCTGTTTGCACATGAAGTTCATATTCTGTATTGATTACAATGTTTGAAAGAGAGAGAGTGATGTTGATTACCAGGTAACGATGATAATGATCCACAGCAACATCTCCATTACTTCCATCAATTATTTTTCCTGCAACAGCCATTGTCTCTCTATATGTCAAAGACACAAAATTATGAGTACTACATCTATCTACAACATCGGTGACTGTCTGCTGAATAAAGAATGACATGAAATCATATTAAGGACTCCTTGGCTAACTATCTCAACTATTGTCAAATTTAGTCTTAAAAAAGATATATATGTGCACATCTATTCAAAGTTTGATCAAGTGCTCATTAAATTTTTCTTTTACATTCATAATTGAGGTTTGAGACTCTTTATTGTGAGGGTAAATATCTCTTAATTATGAAAGTAGATTTTCAAGTCATACATACAATATTTAATCTTAGGAAATTTTGACAGGTTTCTAAATTCTAATCGATAGTGTTAGATTGGCTTATATATATATATATATATGATGATATTTTATTAAAAAATTTTGGTATTTATATGGACTATTGGTGTAGTACACAATCTCATCGATACGTCTATTTATTAAAAAAAGTATGTGGAACTACATATATTCCAAATCTCGTCGATAATTATATCAACCTTTATGAGATTGATAGTCTTTAAAAAGATACATACATATTAGTATTTTATTAGAAGAATTAATATTTAAGCATCATGATGTGCCATGCGTGTTCTACGGAAGAGTCGAAAGACTTTCTCTTTGTGTATTTGATGCTTCCAATTATGAGAAAGGGAATGAATATAAATCAAAAACAGCAAGACTGTTTTTCATTTATATTCTACAAATGAGTTGAAAGTCACAAAAGTTTCTCTAAGTGAATACAGAAACAAAGCTTTTCTCACCAGGTTGGTGGGTGAAAACATCCCAGTTGCTCAAACCTTTCCCTTCACTCAAGTATGCGCCTTCATACTGCCAAAAGTTAAAAAAAAAAAAAAAAAAAAGACAAAACTAAATTCTGTATATTGTACAATTATATGCACTGTTAAATTTCATGATAATATAAGATAATCAACCTGATATGAAGAGGAAGCAGTTCCAAAGAGAAAGTTGGGAGGCAATGGAGATGAATCCAAACTTTGTTTGAGTGTTTTTGGATGACATGATATGAAGGGAGGTGACAGTAGCATCTCTAAGAGCAAGAGAGCTATGAAAACTGTAGAAATTTTCATGGCAGTGCACTTTAACATTGATCTGCTAATGGTGAGATGGAAATGCTTCAATGCACATACAAGCTATATAACATAAGAGAGAGGGAGGTATTTTGTTCTACTTTTTAGATCATTAGTGGGGCAATCTTTTTCTACTTTGCATCAAGACGAGAGGGAAAGATTTTGATTAAAGGGGCTATCTTTTTCTACTTTGCATCATGACAAAGTCCAGTGGGCCCTTATGCTGATTTGTCAAGATCAAGTCACAGAATCTAGCTTGTTCATCTAGAGGAATCAATAGACCCTTCAAATCCAAGGTACATTGGGGATTTCACTTTTTTAAATTAATTATTGAAATTCTGTTGACAATTTGGCAATTGGCATCTCCAAACAGTCTAATCTAGGATGAGCCGTTGTCAGAAATCAGAAGAAAGAGGTGATGCTTTGAAAATGACTCCCATTACTTGGCCTCTTTTGAAGAGCGAAACTCTGTTCCACCACTTTGTGACTTTAGATGATAAATTTTGTTGTTTCTTCAAATGAATGATTTCTTTCATGTGCGCTTAGTTGGGGAACAAATTCAAGCACATGATTGAGAATATTAATGAATTTTTTTGTAGTTTTGTGTAATAAGTTCCAGACAAGTGTATAAGCATCCTGAGGAGCCAAAAGCTGATGCCAAAATCAGAAGGTAGATGCACAACATAGCAGAGAGTCCCAAATTCCATCACTTTGGAGAATTCAAACATGACCAAAACTGGCTCTGATAGCACATGAGAAATTAAAACCTGAAATCCTGTAACAAATATGAAACTGACAGTAAATTAAGTTACCACCAAACCAATAAACCTGAATTTGAAGTTCAGGGCAAAAAACCTGAATTTGAAGTCAAGGTTGAGTGTAAAACCAATATTATTAAGGTCCAAGACTGAGACCCCATAAGATTGATATAGTGGTGCTTGACATTAGCTACAGCCGCATATGGCCCTGATATTCTCAAGATTTAGCAATGCAGAAGAGAATTATAGGCACCAGTTGGACTTGAAAATCCTCTAGCTAGCATCATAAGTTTTGAACATGAAGGCGATTTGGACTAATAACCACACTAGTAGCTACTGCCCCTAGAAGCCTTTGTTATACATAACAGGACGGCCGATGCTATTTTCTGGGGTAGTTAAACATCAACACACCTGCAAACCTTTGCAGGTCTTATGGTTGGCAATGTACTGCTTATACCAAGCTGCAGACCTTTTTTGAGTTCTGTTGAGAGCTGCATAATCGATATGGTAGAGTCCAAACCTGACTGTATATCCATCCCTCCACTCGAAGTTGTCAAGCAATGACCAGACAAAGTATCCTGGCACATCTGCTCCTTCCCTGGTCGTATTTTCAAATATTGTAGATTTTTGGGCCCTTCCATGTATAATTGGAAATGTCTCGTAAATAGGCAAAGGATTTGATTTGAACATAACACAGGACAGAAACAGCGCCAAAATACATGTAATGAACGGTGTATGCATACACAAACTCTTAAAACTGTGAATAGTTGAAAATATGACTATATTAATACCTCACTGCTGTTGCTAGAGCATCCAAGTAGCTACTCAAATCGTTCACTCTCCTGACGTCGTTGAGTAGAACTTCAGTGGGCTTGTCCTTCTTGCCAAGCCCTTCAAGATCAACGAAAAATCATACGTAAAAGTTTGGGAACCAAATGTAAAGGGAACACTTTGAACACCTTGTATCTACTCGCCATTTTCTCTGATGTACATTGGCAAGTTATTGTACCTCTCCTTTATGTATGTTACCATTTTATATATTCCTTGAAGATAGACATATAGCCAGTTGAGATCAGTCTACATTGATGAAACAAGATCAGGTAATGCTCCCCGTGAAAATTAAATTGAGGAGATGGTGTTCAACTGAGATAACATACTGGTTCTCCAAGGAAGACACCATTGTTTTGCGTAGTCAACAGGGTGTAGCCTTCTGGCTTAGAATTTCCTTGTCCCGGTATACATTTGGAGAAAATGCAATCTTGCACATAGAAAGAGGAATACTAGTTGATGCCAATGAAGTCTAATCCATTGTTCAGCTTCTCCAGGTCATATTTCGAAAATTCAGGTAGACTAGACCCTAGAATTTCATGCATTTTGATACGTGCAGAGGCCATGCTAGGAAAGAGCCTGGGAAAATTGCTTTTAGTTTGCATGGCATGCATGAGGTTGGGAAGTGTTGCTGGTCCACGTGGATTAAATGGTGTTGTTAGTAGACCAGGTCCTGCTCTGTTTTTGTTCTATTGTTCACTTAGAATTAGTGGCTTCAAAGTAGGAGGAGCAGTTTGCTTGAAATAAGGCTTCATGTTAGTTTGCATTTCGTTTATTTTGTTAGTGGCAGAGAGCATATCTCTTGCTTGTTTTGTTAGTTGTTATCTTATCTATCATTGTTGCATTATAAATTATGAAACTGTTATGGAATAATGCAGGAAGGATTTTATCAACTTTGTCTCCCTGTTTTTCTATCTTCTTCTCTCTAAAGTCTAAACAAAAAATTTCTCATATCATTTGGTATCAGAGCCAGGTTAGGCTCAAAATGGGCACAAGAAATCAGACTAATGCTGAATTTCGAAGCGAAGTTTAGGACATATTGGAACGTCACGAATCCAACATTGAAGAAATTCATGTAATCTTACAAACTGTTTTAACTGTAATCCAGTCCTTAAAAGTTTCTCAAGGAATGCAACCCACCACTCACAATGCCGCTAACTCAAACATTAATCTCTTTGCTTCTACTGAAAATTCCCACCATGCTTAACCACCAACCATCCATGCTTAACCACCAACCATCAATCACACCCAATCAACAAACTTTCAGAACCATCACCTCAAATTAAATTTTCCTAAGTTTAACAGCGACGACCTGCAAGGATGGGTTTATAAAGCCAAACAGTACTTTGACTTTAAGGAAGTAGCTGCCGACCAGCAAGTCCAGTTAGTCTCCTTCTACCTTAAAGGAATCGCACTCCAGTGGCATAGGTGGTACGCTGAGTTTAAAGGACCTGTAACCTGGATAAAATTTACTAAAGCTTTGCTTCTCCATTTCGGTCCCACAGACTACGAGGACCCCTCCGAAGCACTCACCAAACTTAAGCAAGCTACCACTGTTTCATCCTATCAAGAGGAATTCAAAAGACTATCTCATCGGGTGAATGACTTACCAGAAAAGTTTCTAATTGGGTGTTTTGTTGCAGGACTCAAAGACGATATAAGGTTAGATGTGAAAATCAAACAACCTCGCTCTTTAGCAGATGCAATCGGAGTGGCGCAGTTAATAGAGGAATGAAACACTTTGTAGAAAAAGACCAACAGCAGCAACAACAACTCCTTTCGAACACCAAATACAACTCCCTCACAGCAACCTGAAATCAACACCACAGCAGGGCTCCTTGGTTTTCCTCCATCACAGAAAATTCCATCCACAACCAACCCTTCTATTCGTCGCATATCTGAACAAGAAGCCAAAAATCGTCGAGAGAGAGGTCTTTGTTACTATTGTGACGAGCGATACATGCCTGGTCATAGGTGTCAACGACCCCAACTCTTCATGATAGAAGACTGTCCACCATATCCAGATAAGGGTGAAGACTCATTTTATCTTTGCGGACAAGGATAATTTGAGGAGGATGGAATGATACGTGCAGAAGCCATGCTAGGAAAGGGCCTGAGAAAATTGCTTTTAGTTTGCATGACATGCATGAGGTTGGGAAGTGTTGCTGGTCCACGTGGATTGAATGGTGTTATTAGTAGACCAAGTCTTACTCTGTTTTTGTTCTATTGTTCACTTAGAATTAGTGGCTTCAAAGTAGGAAGAGCAGTTTGCTTGAAATAAGGCTACATGTTAGTTTGCATTCCATTTATTTTGTTAGTAGCAGAGAGCATATCTCTTGCTTGTTTTATTAGTTGTTATCTTATCTATCATTATTGCATTATAAATTGTGAAACTGTTATGAAATAATGCATGGAGGATTTTATCAACTTTGTCTCCCTGTTTTTCTATCTTCTTCTCTCTAAAGTCTAAACAAAAAATTTCTCATATCACATTTCTACAGGATATTTCCCAAATATTATTGAATCTAAGAACCTGTTGAATTTTAAACTTTTCTTGAAGACTCCAAAACTGTTGCAAGTTGTTCTGTTTTACTTTTGTTGTAAGCTACTGTTGTAGCTTAGTTTTCTATCAAATGGTTCTAAGTCTAGTTGTAATAAAATGGTCCATGTTTAGTTGTCATTTTTAATGTGTTTAGTTAGTTTTTGATGTAACAAGCTATGTTTAGTATTTTATATTTAGATTACTTGTAATTTCTATTAATGTTAGTGGGGTTAGGTAATATTTTGTGATGACTTAAGCATGCCATCAAGTATGGTTATTTTATACTTTGATGGATAGTTTTGTATAGCTATAAAGCTCTTTGTAATCTCATATATATTTCTCTAACGAAACTCTTTTAGTAGGTTAGCAAAAACTGAGTGCATATGTTCTAGTTTTCTCTTTTACAAAGTATGGTTTCATGGATGTGATAATGTTTATGATATGTTGATGCATTTTGACAATACAATAGTGGTATCAGAGCTGTCTTCTTTAAGGGACTGTGAGGTTGTTTTTCGAGTTTCTTAAGAGTTTAGAGAGGTCCAAACACTTGAGGGTGAGAGACAAACTAAAAAGAGTGAAGGTATGACAACTTAAAGCAATGTTAACTTGCAAGTGCCATAATTTGCTGGTGAAAATTATCAAATATGGATTGTCAAAATGAAGTCTTATTTGAAAGCATTTGGCTTTTAGGAATATGTTGAGCAAGACAAGTAAGTTCCTCCTTTGAGAACAAATTCAACAATAGCTCAAATGAAGCAACATAAAGAAGAAAGAATGAAGAAGGATAAATATGTGGTGACATGTCTGCATTTAGCCTTATTAGATTCGGTTTTCACTAGCATCATGCATCTTGATACTGCAAAATTGATATGAGATTAGTTGAAGGAGAGATTTGAAGGTAGTGAGAGGGTGCAATCAGTCAAGTTACTAACTCTCAAAAGGGAGGTTGAAATGTTAAAGATGAAGGAAGAAGAAACTGTCAAAGATTATTCATCAAAGTTGTTAGAATTAGTGAATCAAAAGAGATTCTATGGTGAAGCTACTACTGACTACAAAGTTGTGGAGAAGATGCTAGTCAGTTTGCCAGATAAATTTGAAGCAAAAGTGGCAGTTATTGAAGAGTCTTGTGACCTCAAATCATTGACAATCTCTAAGATGGTTAGTAAGTTACAAGCTCAAGAGCAGAGACTTGCTATAAGAAATAGTGAAGAAATGGAGGGTGCTTTCCAAGCCACATATAAAGGGAATCAACCTTCCAAAAAGGGTCAAAAGAAATAAGGTTTCGGTCCAGAAAATGATGATAAAAAGGAGAAAACAAAGCTGAACAGCAGCTCTGGAAATATTGGCACAAAGAACAAGTTTTCACCTTGTTCTACATGCAAGAGGACTAATCATCTTGCAAATGATTGTTGGTACAAAGGGAAGTCACAGATTCAATGCAATTATTGGAAGAAATGAAGTCACAAAGAAAGCTACTGTAGAGCTAAACAAAAACAACCTGCAGAGCAAGCAAACTTTACTGATGAACAAACAAAGCTCAAAAGATCATTTATTCATGATAACTCATGTCTACAATGTAGCCTCAAATGAAGGTTGGTATGTGGATAGTGGGTGTACAAGTCACATGACCAAGAATGAAAGTCTCTTTTCTTTTCTTGACAAGAATGTCAAAATAAAAGTCAAGCTAGACAATGATGATGTGGTGCAAACTATAGGAAAAGGAGATGTGCAGATTTTCACAAACTCAGGTACTAAAATCATCTATGATGTATTGTTTATACCTGATTTGGATCAAAATTTGTTGAGTGTAGCTTAACTTTTAAGAAAAGGATACTCATTGTCATTTAAAGGTGATTGTTGTGTTATTGTTGATTGTAATAACATAGAAGTGGCAAGAATTAGAATGCTAAGAAATAGTTTTCCTCTTAACCTTAATGAAGTTAAGCATGCTGCCCTATTGTCCAAGAATGATGACTCAATTTTATGGTAAAAAAAGTTAGGTCACTTCAATGTAAATGCTCTAGTTTATGCATAAACACACAATATGGTGGAAGATTTGTCTAGAATAAGTAGAATTGATGGAGTGTGCAATGCATGTCAATATGAAAAAATGCATAGAAGACTATTTTCAGTAGCAAAGATAACTAGAGCCAAGGAAAAACTAGAATTGGTCTACACCGATTTTTATGGTCCAATGAACACACCCTCCTTGAATCAAAATCTATACTTCTTGTTATTTATTGATGACCTTACAAGGATGACATAGATGTACTTTTTGGTAAACAAAGCTCAAATTTTTGATATGTTTAAAAAGTTCAAAACATGGTTGAGATGGAAAGTGGATGCAAGCTCAAAGTACTAAGATCAGACAATGACAAAGAATACACCTCCAACAAGTTCAATGCCTTTGTGAAGATATGAGAATTAAACATCAGCTCATCGTCCCTTATACTCCATAACAAAATGGAGTTTTATAGAGGAAGAATAGGACAATAATTGAGATGGCTAAAAGCCTAATAGTTGAGAAAAAATTGCTTAAGTCTTTTTAGGCAAAATTTGTCTACACATTAATGTACATTTGAACATACTTGCCATCAAAGTTGTTCAAGATATGACACCTTTGGAGGCCTAGACCGATGTAAAACCTTCTGTGCAGCACCTTAAGATCTTTGGTTCAATATGCTATGCTAATGTAGTTGATGTGAAGGGAACAAAGCTTGATGAAAAGGTTGTTTTGGGGATCTTTATTGGATATGCAGTAAACTCAAAAGAATATAGGGTGTATGGTGTTGAATTTAAGAAGATTTGGTGAGTAGAGACGTGCAATTTGATGAAGGAGCTTATTAGGATTGGGACAACAAGCAAGTGCAAAGAAATGACAAAAAGATTCAACTTGAAATGGAAGCTGTACAAACTAAAAATGGTAGCCAAAATTTTGATGAAAATGAAGATATTGACTATAATTCCATAGCTGAATCTGATTCTCCTTCTAAAAACAAAATCTCTAACAAAAATTTATGAAAAGTGTAATATTATAGTGCAAGAACCTTCTAGCTTTGAAAAAGCATCAAGAATGAAGGAATAGAGGGTTGCAATGTTAGAGGAGTTGAAGATGATTAGCAAGAATGAAACATGGCAGTTGTTCCTAGACCAAGCAACAAATTGGTATTAAATGGATTTTTAGAATGAAATTGAATCCTAATGATTCTACAAACAAGTACAAAGTAAGGTTAGTGGTGAAAGGGTACTCACAAGTGGCAGAAGTTGATTTTAGAGACACTTTTGCTCATGTGGCAAGCTATGAAACAATTAGATTGCTTGTTGCCTTATCTGCTCAAAATGGATGGAAGTTGTATCATTTTGATGTCAAGTTAGCATTCCTCAATGGAATTTTGCAAGAAGAAATCTATGTAGAGGAGCCACCAAGGTTTGTGATTGCTAGGCATGAAAGTGATGTTTATAGGCTTCATAAAACCTTTTATGCTTTGAAGCAAACCCCTAGGGCTTGGTATAGCAGAATCGATGCTCATCTATTGCAAGTTGGCTTCAAAAGAAGTCAAAACGAGACGACATTGTATGTCAAAATGAATGGAGATAAAAGTAGGATCAAAGTTCCTTGTACCTTGATGATTTGCTAGTTACAGGCAATGATGGTGATGACATTGTCAAATTTAAAGAAAGTATGCTTAAAAAGTTTGAAATGATGGACTTGGGGTTAATGAGTTACTTCCTTGGCATGGAAGTACATCAACTTGATGATGACATCTTTCTATCTTAAAGAAAGTATGCTATAGATGTGTTAAAAAATTTCAAGATGGATAACTATAAGCCTGTTTTAACACATCTTGCAATAAATGTGAAGCTAAGCAAGTTAGATGGTGAAACAAGGGCTGATGAATCAAGCTTTAGAAGTCTAGTTAGAAGCCTTTTATACTTGACAGCAACTAGACCTGATTTGATATTTTCCTCTAGCCTCCTCTCAAGGTTTATGCATTCTCTTAGCCTAACTAATTTTGGTGTTGGGAAAAGAATCTTGAGATACTTGAGAGAAACCTTAGATTTTGACATTTGGTATGAAAAGTCAGATGGAACTTTGGTCGGCTATGTGGACAGTGATTGGACATGGTCACTTGATGATTCTAAGAGCACAACCGGATATATTTTCTCTTTAGGTAGTGGAACTTTCTCCTGGAACTCCAAAAGCAAGAAGTAGTAGCACAATCAACAACAGAGGCAGAATATATAGCTATTGCAGCAGCAACTAATCAAGCACTTTGGATCACAAAAGTTCTTGGTGATTTAAGTTTTATTCAAGCTGAACCTATTGTGTTAAGGTGTGATAATGTTTCAGTTATCTCTATAGCAAAGAATCCTATCCAACATGAAAGAACTAAGCACATAAATGTCAAGTATTATGCTATCCGAGAAGCTCAAAGAAATGGTGAACTGCAACTGGTTCACTGTAGATCTGAAGAGCAAATGGCTGATATTTTGACTAAAGCTCTTGCTCTTGGGCAATTTAATGTGTTGAGAGCAAAACTTGGAATCTACAAAAAAAATTTTAAGGGGGAGTGTTGAAGTTTAAAACTTTTCTTGAAGACTCTAAAGTTGTTGCAAGTTGTTTTTTTGTTTTACTTTTGTTGTAAGCTATTGTTGTAACTTAGTTTTCTGTCAAATGGTTCCGGGTTTGGTTGTACTGAAATGGTCTATGTTTGGTTGTCATTTTTAATGAGTTTAGTTAGTCTTTGATGTAACAAGCTATGTTTAGTCTTTTATATTTAGATTACTCGTAATTTCTATCAATGTTAGTGGGGTTAGGTAATATTTTGTGATAGCTTAAGAATGCCATCAGGTATGGTTGTTTTGTACTGTGATGGATAGCTTTGTATAGCTGTAAAGCTCTTTGTAATCTCATATATATTTCTCTAATGAAACTCTTTTGGTAGGTTAGCAAAAACTGAGTGCATATGTTTTGGTTTTCTCTATTATAGAGTATGGTTTTATGGATGTGATGATTTTATGCTATGTTGATGCATTTTGACAATACAACAGAACCTGCATTGCCACTTTTAGATGGATTCAGGGTGCAAATTCTATAGCTATTACGGTAACCATATAAGCGACGGAAAACCTTACCAGTTCAAAGCAAAAGCTTGAGCTCTCTCAGCTGCTAGTTTGTTCTCCATGGAGTTGCTGATAGGTTCAAACCACATGGCACTCATTACAATTCCAATGCTACCTTGTTGTTCTTTCTGGATTTAAATTAACATTAAAATTTTAAATTGAACTGTTTCCATTGTGTAATAGCAACGGTACTAGGACGTGGAATACTTGCGCAAATTAATACCTGATATTTAGTTCTATAAATACTGGCAGCAGCTGCATGGGAGAGGATGATGTTGTGGGCTGCAATGAAAGGCTCTCTCTCTGAGTTGCTCTGTGTACAATTCCCAAATAAACTGGAGCAATGAGATGGAAGAAGAATCTCCAACATATAGCCACGGATGGGCACAACATTAGGCTCATTGAATGTGGCCCAAAACTTCACTCGATTTCAAAAATATTTGAAACATATGTCTGCATAATATGCGAAATCTTGCCTGACAAACGTTTGATCCATATTAATGGCTAAACGTCTAAGGCTGTTTGCATTAGTACCATGGACATATAAACGTGACAAGGGTGTTGATTGGTACCCACTGCACTTGGGGACTCAACCAGCCTCCATCTCTTTCTTCAAGTTCCTGAGGAATGTCATGGTGAGTTAATGTCACAAAGGGTGTGATCCCTGAAATCAGAAGCGTTGAGCAGTTTAATTGAAGTTTTTATGTCAAATTAAGGACAAACGGTGCAGAAAAGTAAAACTAGTCTAACTAGAACTAGAACAAGAACAATAATCAACCTCTAAGCAGAAGAGCACTGATACTTGTTATAATGATCAATGCCAGCTCTATTCACAGCTCCAAATCTTCCCTCTTGTTCAAAGTAAATGATGAAAAGTGAGTAGTCGACAGATTAACAGATGATACAATTAAGATTTTCCCTTATAACAAATAAAAAGGACTCACTAGGTAGAATTCTTGCCCATGATATCGAGAAGCGATAGCGATTGACTCCAATATGCTCCATAAGATCCAGATCTTCTTGTTTTACCATATCATCAGAAACCATTACGAACATTTTCTCAATCCGTCATGTGACAAATTTGTATAGAAATTGTTCAATGTGAGAATCTTGAAATAAGTTACATGCAAATGTTTTTATCAAGTCTCCACGTGTTTTTTCTTTTTACATGATCAAGACTGTTTAAGACTTTAATATGGACAATCAAGTCTTTAGCAAAATTTATCGAAATTTTCTTGCATATTATCTTATATATATTTCTCCAGAGAACTACTATCAATCCATAAGCAATCTTCAACGCTTGTCAGGCATTCCAAAATTTTTCCAAAAGTAATCTTAGCTTCAATCCTTTTTATTTTAAGAAGTTGACTGCATGAATGTATGAATTGAGTTATCACTTACAAGATATCAATGGTAATGATCAACAGCAATATCCCCATTACTTCCATCTATGATGTTACCTAAGACAAGTTTCAATCACTTATATATTTTATTATATTTCTTACTGTAAGAAGAAATGTTGGAAAAATAAGCAAAATTATAATTCAAAAGAAGAAACTATATCTAGGCAGGAATTAAAGCTGGAGAAAGTAAAGCAATTCAAACCTGGATTATTATGAGTAAAACTGTCCCAGTTGTTGATGCCTTTTCCATCAGTCAAGAAAGCTCCTTCAAACTACCAAAAAAAAAAAATCCAAAACATAATTAATAATATATTAATAGTAATAACTAACACATCTAACTATCTAAATTAATTACTATTATATGGCTAAGGCACATCTTCTTCTACAAAGATGGTTGTGTACCTTTTGTCCATCTTATTAACATGTTCAAGTCCTGTCGACGTTGGAATTCAGTCGACGAGTAATCAATGCCCAATACCTACAATCAATGTGAGAAAGCACAAATACCAAGGAAAGACAAAGACAGAAACAGAGGATCAAACGAGGAACACGGAGCTTTTACGTGGTTCGGCAATAATTGGCCTACGTCCACGACTGTCTGTCTCTTTAATTCTGCAGAGTGACAGTATATTATTGAATATATTCTCTCCTTGTTACAATGATCTTGATCCCTATTTATAGGGAAAGAAGTGTTACAATTCTGATTGTAGCAAAATTAGGAAGAGAATCCTGAATTAATTACATTCCCTAAACAATTGGGAAAAATAAGGAAAAAGAATTATAAATTAATTATGCTTCCTAATATTTTTAGATAATATTAGGAAATTACTATATTTATCTCAAGATAATGTTGACTTGATTTTGAATTTGAATTGATCTCCATATCTGACGAGGGAATCATGGTTTGATTGGACAATTGCCATATTTGGAGAGAGAATCACGTTTGAACTTGGTAACTGCCTGCTCTGGAAGACATGATGCTTATCACGTGTCTGAGCGAGCTGACGTGTCATGGTGATCCCAATCTCGAGCTCGCTGAGAGACGAGCTGCGCAGGCGGCGAGCTGCGACCTGGCTACACTTATGGGTCTGTTGATGCCAGCTAGAAATCTTGATGGTCTTTGAGTCAATACTGGGCCTCATCTGATGGGCTTTGACTACACTGATCTCATTGGGTCTTCTTATCGGGTCTTAAATGGGCCCAAATTGGACTTTTACCAGCCCAATTACTGAGTCCGAAAAATATGCATAACATTAGCCCCCCAGCTTCTCAGTTTGCTTTAGCGAGCTGGGAGCTTGAATTGCTGGTAAAAGTTGGCTTCCTTGTCACGCTTACTTTTGTAACTGCCTCTGTGCACTTTCAAATTCCACCTTTTCAATTGCGACACGTGGCGATCATGCAGGTGGTAACTGAAACGACGTCTGCACGTCCTTTACACGCATATTTAATGCGCACGTCCTTCAACTGACGGCTGCATGATTTCCAAAGCCCCGTTCTGCGCTGCACCGTCAGATCTATGACGGTTACACTTTCCAAGGATCTAACGGTTGGGACTCACGCTTGCTTGTCTATATAAGTTATTGGCCCCTTTCCATTTTCTTCTTTCATCTGTCACTTTCTTCCAAAGCAAACAAGCGTTTCAAGCTTTCAAGCAACCAGGACCCACAATCCTTTCTCGAAAATCATCAGCCTTTCTCCCCGTTCTTTATCTCGTCAACAGTTCAAGGTGAGGCTTCTTTTTCTTCAAAACTTTTTTGTTTTGGGTTCATCTTGCTCCATCACCATTGTTGTTTCTGCAATGATATATATGTATTTATTTATTTATTTTTAGATGTTTTCAAGTGGAACTCGCAAGGGGATGATTCCAAGCAATGAAGCTCGCGAGCATGACAAAGCCCGAACTCATGCTATTCAGGGAAGAGAGGCTCGTGAAGCATTCGCTCGTCATCCCACATCGCTAAAACGTCCTGAGGTGGAAGGACTTGTCAAGCAATTCCATATTCCCTTCGGTTGCCGTATACTGCTGCCTGATTCAAACAATCATGCATGCTATCCACCCAGGGGATTCATCGCTGTCAGCACCCAGCATCTCGAGCAGGGGTTACGGTTCCCCGTTCCACCGTTCTTGGTCGAATTTCTCAACAAAGTCAAGCTCGCGCCATTTCAACTGACTCCCAACTCTTATACGCAGTTGATCTCGCTGGCTGTAGCCTTCTTCAGGAATGGCCTTCATGCCCCTACACCGAGGATTATTCAGCAGTTTTACTCTTTCAAGGTTGTGTCTGCGGGAGATGGAGAGAAACCGGATGGCATCTATTATCTCACAGCTCGCCAGTCGCAATACAAAGACCTTTTGCCCAAAGGAGAAGCGAAAGGCAAATCCAACGTTGGGCCGTACAAGACGAGTTGGTTTTATATCTCGTGCCCATCTCTTGCAGATCTCCGAAACTTCAGCTTCGTCCTAAAACCAGGTACTCATAAGAAAATTTAAGCGAGCTGACTTTGTCTTGTATCTTCATTACTTATCATTTTTTGACCATTTGTTGTGCAGTGCTGAAGATGGACGAGTCTCCTCTTAACAGCGGGGAGGAACGAGCTCTTGACAAGCTCGCCAAATCGAACGACGCGGGCATCAGCAGCAGATTCGACGATGCTATCCTTAGAGCTTACAAGCTTGCTCCTCTTACGGACTCCCATCTTCTGCGAGCTGGGGAAGATATAGGCAAGATGAGTGACAGGCCTAGACTTCCTTCTGTTTTTGAGGTTTCTGTTCAGGATGCGTCTACTTCCCGACCTCCGCCAGCAGTTTCTTCATCGTCAGAGGATGTCATTCGCTCGGATAACATTCGCTCGCCTTCTCCACCTCGGAAGACTTCATCTCGAGGTGCTCCTGCTCGCACCTCGTCTAAAGCGAGATCTTCTTCAGCTCGCACACCAAAGAAGGCGAAGCCGTCTTCAACTCGCACTCCTTCAAAGGGTGCGTCTAAAAAAGGTTCTTCTACAGTTCCTGCTCCAGTTCGGACAGGTTCAGACCCAGTCCCTGCGGCTTCTACTGCACAGGCTGACCCATCATCTTCTCCACATCACACATCTACTCCAAGGGCTTCACTGCCATCCCCAGCTCGTGCTCCAGCCCCTGCTCCTTCTTCTACGAAACTCCCAGCCAACAGGAGGAAACTTATACTCATGAAATCTCCTCCTGCAAGTCCCTCTGTATCTAAAGCTTCCTCGACTCCTTCAACAAAACGGCCTGCCGAAGACTTGGCCACTCCAGCAGCACCCTCAAAACGCTCTAAACTATCTGCCCAGGACCAGGCTCCTGCAATTGCTGCATCCAATGAAGCGCCTGTTGTTGCTGAAGCTACTGTCCCTGCGACCGCCGCTCCCAGCGAGGTGCATGATGCTGCTAAAGCCACTGCTTCCTCAACTGTTGCTCCTAACGAGGTGCCTCTCTCAAACGTGTTTGCAAATCTTCAGTCACCTCCTACTTCCAGTTCGCAGCCTGGGAAAGGTGATGCTCCTTCTAAGGTTGCTCCCCAGTCACCCCGAGCTGGCCCCAGCGGTCATGCGACTAAGCGTACCGTTGTATCGCGACGAGGTGGTTCTTATGATGATGCACGCGATATCCCGGAGCGCGAGAGAACTCCTTCCCCAACCAGATCAGACATCGAGCTGGGTCCTGGAGGAAGATATTTAAATGCCTTCCTTGACAACTGGGCAACAATTATGCTCAATCACGCGAATGTCTTGGAAAATAGGTGTCTTAAGGGCGAGGACCTAGATGAGTTCGCGGCTCGCCATTGCATGCTGGTAAGTTATTTTTCCTCATCTGTTGATTCCCTTACTTGACTAGATTTTAATCCGTTCATAATTTCCAGGGTGCCCTTGCTGCAATGAAGCGAAAAAGGGAGACAAAGGCTACCAAGGATGAGATGAGGAAACTGGAATTCGACCTGGAGGCGGCTACTGAGGATTTAGCTAACTTAGCCTCGGGCAGAATAGAAGGTCAGGAAGCTCAGATCGCTAAGGCGAACGCTGCAAGTCAAGCCTTTGAGGAAGCTCTAAAGAAGATGGAACACGAGCATATCATGCTAAGAGACGAGCTTCTCAAGGTGAAAGAGGACCTGAGGCAGTCCGAGCAGCGAGCTGAATTGGACGAGCAGAGGGCTTCAGCTGCAGAAGAAAAGGTCGAAGTGCTTCATCGCCAAGTTGAAACTGCCTTGGCGCGGGCTGAAGCTGCTGAAAAACAGGCTGGGGAAGCCACAAAACGAGCTGATGAAATGGGAGCTGCAGTTAAGAGTGCTGAGGAGGCTGCAACCAAACGGGCTGAGGAGGCTGCAACCGTGGCTAAGCGTGCCGAGGAGGCTGAGCATCGAGCTGAGGTGCTTAGGCAACAGGTGGCGGAGGCCATTCAGCGAGCTGATGCTGCGGAGCAACGTATTGAAGACATGAAGAAAGAGGCTGAGGTCGTCAATCGTCTCGCTGATAATGCCTTCGAAGAGCTGTCGGTCTTCAGAGAGCAAGCAGCTCAAGAATTGGAAGTGCGGGTTGCAGATGCAAAGGACGAGGCTGAGGAAAGAACAGGTCGTGATTTTCTCTTCACATTGTGGACGTCCTACCCAGAAATGGATTTTTCTATCTTTGGGGATATAGGTCTTGAAATTATTGAAGATTTTAAATCACAAGCCACCTTGTCCTCGGCTGGT
Source organism: Litchi chinensis (assembly GCA_019925255.1). Taxonomy (NCBI): domain Eukaryota; kingdom Viridiplantae; phylum Streptophyta; class Magnoliopsida; order Sapindales; family Sapindaceae; genus Litchi; species Litchi chinensis. Next base: position 26,735,354 of record CM034469.1, on the reverse strand, counting down.
CCAATCCCTTCAGAGCATGCTCCTGGTACGTCCTCCCAGGCTGAGCCCATTGCTTCTCTGCGCAAAGCACCTTCAACTGATCCAGGCCCTTCAGCTCGAGACTGAAAATTTTGTTTTTCTTTTTTACTTCTATTTCTTCAGCTTTATACTTGTAGCCAGTTCTCATTTTTAATGAAATTTCTTTCATTACTCTTCCTGTGTTTGAATGTATTTAATTTTCTACGCATAACATATTTCATGCCTTTCATCTTTAGAATTATCATATTCCTTGCAAGCTGATTGTCAACGAGCTTTAAATCAAAGTAATTGCCTAATCCAACAATTAATAAAATTTGGTAAGTAACAGTAATTGAAACGTTAAAATTTTGACGAGCTATGCAAAAACACCTAGTCACTTTGCTTTTTAGGCTCTTTCATTTGTAGCGAGCTATGCAGGGGTCGTCACCTCACCTGCTTTTTAGGCTCTTTCATTTGTAGCGAGCTATGCAGGGGTCGTCACCTCACCTGCTTTTTAGGCTCATTAGGCGAGCTATGCAAGGATACTTAGTCACTTGCTTTTTAGGCTCATTAGGCGAGCTATGCAAGGATACTTAATCACTTGCTTTTTAGGCTCTTTCATTTGTTGCGAGCTATGCAGGGGTCGTCACCTCACCTGCTTTTTAGGCTCATTAGGCGAGCTATGCAAGGATACTTAGTCACTTGCTTTTTAGGCTCTTTCATTTGTTGCGAGCTATGCAGGGGTCGTCATCTCACCTGCTTTTTAGGCTCATTAGGCGAGCTATGCAAGGATACTTAGTCACTTGCTTTTTAGGCTCATTAGGCGAGCTATGCAAGGATACTTAGTCACTTGCTTTTTAGGCTCTTTCATTTGTTCTTTGAACTGTTGAGTTCGGAGCCCGTTAGCCTGGTGAGGAAAGTTGAATCAAAAACAGGGGAAAAATGGAGCTATCATTTATAATTAATCCATATTACAAATAATGAAAAAACTTATTGATAATAAGGGCGGAGATGCTCGGCATTCCAAGCTCTGGGGACTTCTGCCCCATTTACATTAGCTAAGCGATAAGCTCCATTTCCCAAAGCTGTTTTGACAACATACGGTCCTTCCCAGTTAGGGCCTAAGGATCCGTCACTTGGCTTGCGGGCTCCTGGTAGAATGAGGCGTAGGACTAAGTCTCCCTCATTGAATCGGCGAACCCGAGCATTCTTATTGTAGTACCTCGCTATTCTTTGCTGATAAACAGCTACCCTTAGCCTGGCCGTTTCCCTGTGTTCTTCAAGCAGGTCCAGGTTTGTTGCAAGTAGCTGATCATTGTCATTTGGATTGAAGGTCGCTCTTCTTTGCGAGGTGACTTCAAACTCAGCCGGGATCATAGCCTCCGATCCGTATACCATTGAAAATGGAGTCTCACCAGTGGAGCTGCGAGCTGTGGTTCTGTAGGACCATAATACTTTTTGAAGCTCATCTACCCATGCTCCTTTCTTTGCTTCCAGTTTCATCTTCAGGGTCTGCTTGATGATCTTATTCACTGCTTCAACTTGGCCATTGGCTTGTGGATGATCCACTGCTGAGAAGCTCTTAACAATTTTGAGGTCGTTGCAGAACCTGAGAAACTGGTCACTAGCGAACTGGGTCCCGTTATCGGTTATAATCTGCTGTGGGACTCCGAATCTGCAAATAATGCTGCTCCATACAAACTTCTCAATCTTTGTTGTGGAGATTTCAGCTAGCTCCTTCGCTTCCGCCCACTTGATGAAGTAATCTACCGCGACCACCGCATGTTTGCATCTTCCCCGAGCCATTGGCAGGGGTCCGATCAGGTCCATCCCCCAGATCGCAAAGGGCCACGGGCTCACCATCTGTTGGAGGTAAGCTGGTGGAGCTCGCGGAATATGAGCAAACCTCTGACACTTGTCGCATTTCTTTACTAAATTGATGGCGTCCTGCCTCATGGTGGGCCAGTAGAAGCCTTGCCGAAGTGCTTTTTGAGCTAGAGACAGCCCCCCAGCGTGGTTCCCGCAATGGCCTTCATGTATTTGCCTTAGTACTGTTTCATATTCAGGGCCATCAATGCATCTTAGCAGTGGAGCTGAGAACCCTTTCTTGTACAGCGCGTCGTCATAGATGCAATACCTGGCTGCTCTAGCTCGAAGACGCCGAGCCTCCAGCTTGTCACGAGGTAGCTTTCCATCCTGTAAATAGCTGAGTATCGAGCTCATCCAGGAGTCAGGCTGCACAATGATGGCCATTGTCACATTCTTTTCCTCTGTACTTGGAGCTGGTAGAAACTCAACTGGGATTGCCCCAAGGAAATCTGTGTCTCGTGTAGTCGCGAGGCGAGCTAGTGCATCAGCATGCGAGTTCTGAGCTCGCGGGATCTGTTTCATTTCGTACTTGTGGAATGCACCTAGCAGCTCGTGAACTTTCTGGAGGTAGAGGGCCATTTTTGGTCCCCTGGCTTGATATTCCCCCAATACGTGGCCGACAACGAGCTGCGAGTCACTAAAGATCTTTAAGCGTTCAGCTCGCATCTCCTTAGCCAGACGTAGACCCGCGAGCAAGGCTTCATACTCAGCCTCGTTGTTTGTTGCTTGAAAGCCAAACCTTAGGGCACAAAGGATTTTGTGGCCTTCAGGACTAATTAGTAGAATTCCAGCTCCAGCCTTCTGCTCGCTGGCTGATCCATCAACATATAGCTCCCAAGCCGGACCTTCGAAAGACTCAGCCTCGTCATCTACAGATCCTGTAAACTCCGCAATGAAGTCCGCTAAAGCTTGGGCTTTGATAGCCGTCCTTGGCTTGAATTGGATGTCGAACTGTGCGAGCTCCACTGCCCATTTCAACAAACGACCTGAGGTGTCTGCCTTCTGCAAGACTTGCTTCAACGGATACTTGGTGAGGACTTCGATGGTATGAGCTTGAAAATAAGGTCGCAGCTTCCTCGACGCAATCACCAGGCAGTAAGCCAGTTTCTCCATCTGCGAATATCTGGTTTCAGCATCCTGTAACCGTTTGCTCACATAATAGACCGAAAGCTGCGTCTTTTCTTCTTCCCTCACCAGGGCGGCACTCAGAGCCTGCTCCGACACTCCCAAGTATAAGATCAGCTTTTCTTCTTCTCTGGGCTTGGAAAGAAGTGGAGCTCGTCCCATATACTCCTTCAACTGCTGGAAGGCTACTTCGCATTGTTCAGTCCACTTGAAGCTCTTTGCTTTCTTCAGAATGTCAAAGAAAGGGACACACTTGTCTGTTGCTTTGAAATGAACCTACTCAATGCTGCGACCTGGCCATTAAGGCTCTGTACGTCCTTTACCCTGGTAGGCGACCTCATGTCAATCAGTGCTTTGATCTTCTCGGGGTTTGCTTCAATTCCCCTACTATTGACCATGAAGCCCAGGAACTTCCCTGAAGCTACTCCAAATGCACATTTGAGCGGATTTAACTTCATCTGGTAACTCCTCAGAATTTGAAACATCTCTCCCAGGTCGCTAACATGGTTACCGATCTGCCTGGATTTCACCAGCATGTCGTCAACATAGACCTCCATGGTATTTCCAATCTGTTCTTTGAAGATCATGTTCACCAAGCGTTGATAGGTCGCTCCAGCATTCTTTAAACCGAAGGGCATCACCTTGTAGCAGTATAACCCCCGATCAGTTATGAACGAGGTGTGCTCTTCGTCTTCGGGCTTCATTGGGATCTGGTTATATCCCGAATATGCATCCATGAAGCTCAGGAGCTTGTGGCCAGCTGTAGCATCCACGAGCTGATCTATCCTTGGCAGGGGAAAACTGTCTTTGGGGCATGCTTTGTTTAGGTCGGTGAAGTCGATGCAAGTTCTCCACTTCCCGTTCTTCTTTTTTACTAGTACAGGATTGGCAACCCAGGTCGGGTAGTAGGCTTCTCTGATGAACTTGTTAACCAGAAGCTTGTCTACCTCTTCTTTTAGTGCTAGGTATCGTTCCCCTGTCATTGCTCTTCTCTTTCTGACGAACTGGCTTGAAATGAGGATCAATATTCAGCCTGTGAGACATCACTTCTGGATCTATTCCCACCATGTCCTCATGATTCCATGCAAACACGTCCAAGTTCGCCTTCAGGAAGTCAGCGAGCTGGATTCTCAGCTTTGGAGTTAATCCCCTTCCCAGCTTCAAGCATCGCTCAGGATCTACCTCGCTGACTGGTACATCTTCTAACTCCTCAATTGGACCGGTAGCTTGGTCTGCATCTACCTCGCGAGGGTCCAGGTCGTGACTGACTCCTTTCTCGGTCATAGCTCGTGGCTCGCCTCTTGAGACCACGTTCACTTTCTTTCCTTTTACACCCATCTTCACAGCATCTTCATAGCAACGACGAGCTAGGTGCTGTTCTCCTCGAACACATCCGATGCCATTAGGAGTTGGGAACTTCATTGTCAGAGTTCTGGTCGACGTAACCATGTCCAACTCGTTCATAGCAGGTCTTCCGAGGACCACATTATACGCTGATGGGCAGTTGATTATCAAGAAGTCTGTCAAGGTTGTTGCCTGACGACCTGCCTCCCCAAGAGTCAATGGCAACTTAATCTGCCCCACTGGTACCACAACATCTCCAGTGAATCCAAATAAAGGCTCCGGGGATGGTCTCATTTGCTCTTCTCGCAGCCCCATTTGGTCGAAACAACTCCTATACATCACGTTCACCGAGCTCCCGGTATCGATCATAATGCGCCTAACTTCCGCATTGCTAATTTTAGCTCGTACAACAAGCGCGTCGTTATGAGGCCAGACTACTCCTCTAGCATCTTCGTCCGTAAACACAATCTCGTCCGAGGTCGGTTTTGCCCTTTTCGCAGGTCCTTCGGATCCATAGAGTTGAAAGGAATGATTCGCCTCTCGGACATACCTCTCATGCGATCTGTTGGAATCACCTGCGATATGAGGGCCACCATAAATGGTAAAAATGGTCCTTACCGCCGGCTCGTGGTCTGGTTCGGAAGCTCGTTGAGGCTGTTGATGGTGTGTTGGCTGTTGCTGTTGAGGTCGTTGTTGGTGAGGTCGCTGGTCAGCAGGTCTTGCCACATATTCTCCCAGGCGACCTCGCCTGATCAATTTCTCAATGGCGTTCTTCAACGCCCAGCAATCTGAGGTACTGTGCCCAACCTCATTATGATAGGCACAGAACTTGTTCTGATCTCTTTGTTGAATGGGAGCCCTTATAGGATTGGGCCTCCCGAAGTCCTCCTTATTCCGCTCTGCAGCATAAATCCTGTCCGGTGATGTCGTCAGGACGCTGTATTCTTCCTGGCGACCCCAACGCTGAGGTCGTTCATATCTTGGCTCTCTCCTCGCTCTTTTGGCGATCTGATTACTTGAGCCGTTATTCCTTCCTTCTTCGTTCCTGCCATTGTTTCTCCTCTTTGGCTGGCTGGAACTGCCCGCTTCATTCTTCTGATTCTGCTTCTTCGGGCCGAAGGTCTCTTCCCATCTGATCTCTTTCGCAGCTCGCTCGTAGAACTCTCCCAGATCCTTCACTGGGGTCTTGTAAATACTCTCGTATAACTTTCCATCCTTGCACAGCCCAGCTGAGATCGCTGTCAGTATGCTCTCATCTGATGGATGTTCAACATTTGCGACCTCGCGTCTAAACCTGGTGATATATTCTTTCAGTGATTCACCCTGACGCTGAAAAATCGTAGCTAGGTGGCAGGATGGAGCGAGCTGCCTTCTCAGTGCCCTGTATTGACCAACGAACTTCTGTTGGCATTGCTCCCAACTTCCTATGCTGCGAGCTGGGAGATTCTTGAACCACGTCCTCGGAATATCCCCCAATGTAGCGGGGAATACTCGGCACTTCACCATCGGACTTCCTGTCTGCAGGTCCATCTGAACGTTGAATGCGTCTAGATGGTCATATGGGTCACTGTCCCCATTGTACTGCTGAATGGTTGGCATCTTGAACCTTGGAGGGAGAGGTTGTGTCTCAATCTCCCTTGTGAATGGGGTCCTATCTCCGTAGAGCCCACGCTATTCCAGAACTCCAGGTCGCGCTTCCAACTGCCGGACCCTTCGGAGGAGCTCCTCTACTTGGGGGTCTTGGAGTTCATATCTCCTCCTGTGATCATGACTTGGAGCCGGATGTTCAGGGTCATACCTTTCGTCTTCCTCGAATTGGTCCTCATGATGATGGGACCTTACCTGCTGCCCATCCACTTCATTGACATAACGAGCTACGGCTCGGACTCTGCCTTGGCCAACTTCTATCCGCCTGTTTCCATCCTGGCTCAGTCTTGCTACCAGGCTGTCAGGACGTGCGACCTCCCTTTCGTGTTGAACAGGGTGTCTTCCGGCCCTCGAACGCGCATTAGATGAGCGAGCCGAGTCTGCAGGTCGCGGGACTTCCCTTGCTAACCTTTCAGGTCCTCGCGCCGTTTCAGGAGGCTGGGGCACTCCCTGTGGTGCCTGAACTTCCACCCTAGTCACGTTCTGAGCCTGGGCCTGCACCAACATGTTGACGGCTTGTGTGAGCTGTCTAACCGTATCCTCCAAAGCTTCTTGTCTCTGCAACAACGCATTCTGTCCTTCGGCCATCTGGGCGACTGGAACCATTTGACGGTGAGGCAGAGGAGGGATGCCTGGCGCAGCCCCGAGTATCTGTCCTTGGGACGGGCCTGCTGCATGCGTGGTTGCATCTTGCCCAGGCTGTAAGTTCTGCTGAGATTGGTTCATGTGACTTTCTGCCTGGTCATCATCTCCAAGGAACCTGTTTGATCTAGTCTTTGTCATATCGTCAGAAGTTGATGAACTGAGATGAAAAAGATTGCAGTCTGGAGCCCTCCTTCTAGCGCCAAAATGTCGACGTTGGAATTCAGTCGACGAGTAATCAATGCCCAATACCTGCAATCAATGTGAGAAAGCACAAATACCAAGGAAAGACAAAGACAGAAACAGAGGATCAAACGAGGAACACGGAGCTTTTACGTGGTTCGGCAATAATTGGCCTACGTCCACGACTGTCTGTCTCTTTAATTCTGCAGAGTGACAGTATATTATTGAATATATTCTCTCCTTGTTACAATGATCTTGATCCCTATTTATAGGGAAAGAAGTGTTACAATTCTGATTGTAGCAAAATTAGGAAGAGAATCCTGAATTAATTACATTCCCTAAACAATTGGGAAAAATAAGGAAAAGAATTATAAATTAATTATGCTTCCTAATATTTTTAGATAATATTAGGAAATTACTATATTTATCTCAAGATAATGTTGACTTAATTTTGAATTTGAATTGATCTCCATATCTGACGAGGGAATCATGGTTTGATTGGACAATTGCCATATTTGGAGAGAGAATCACGTTTGAACTTGGTAACTGCCTGCTCTGGAAGACATGATGCTTATCACGTGTCTGAGCGAGCTGACGTGTCATGGTGATCCCAATCTCGAGCTCGCTGAGAGACGAGCTGCGCAGGCGGCGAGCTGCGACCTGGCTACACTTATGGGTCTGTTGATGCCAGCTGGAAATCTTGATGGTCTTTGAGTCAATACTGGGCCTCATCTGATGGGCTTTGACTACACTGATCTCATTGGGTCTTCTTATCGGGTCTTAAATGGGCCCAAATTGGACTTTTACCAGCCCAATTACTGAGTCCGAAAAATATGCATAACAAGTCCTAATAACAACATTTTAGAAGTTATGGGTTCAAGTCTTAATAAAGACATTTTCGAAGTTTTGTGTGGATAATTTTTTCTCATTATAAAAGAGTAGTTGTTTCTTGATTATGGAATAAATATCCAAATTATGCAAGTAGTGATTAATTTTAATGGATACTAAGAAAGACCCTACTCATTTGGTGTCTATTAAAAAAAAGCTGTGATGTGGTTAACAAAATCTGAAAGCCTTTATTGGTCTAGTGCTGGTTAAAAAAAAATACATAATATGCTTAATAAAATCTAAAAATTAGATAAGTGTGATATTTGGTGTGACATCTATTAAAAAAAAGTGTGACATGGTTAATTAAATATAAAAGTAATGTTAGACATTCCATAATTGTATTCCACCTTAATTTCAAATCATAATATGAGAATAGATGAAGAGTACATTTTTCAAGTAAAATAACTAATTGTTAATGAGTTTCACTCATCCATTATCGCATCATAAATTGAGTTCAAGGTGGGATATAAAAGTGAGATTTCTACCGCTACTCTAAATAAAAACATTGAATTGATAATAAACTATTGACATAGGTATGCTTTGTTTTGGTAAAAAATGATGAAGAACCTGATAAGCAGAAGAAGCAGCTCCAAAGAGGATATTTCCAGGGAATGAAGAAGTACAGCATCCCCCTTTCATGGTAATATTGGGTCTACGTGATACTAACAGAACTTGGAAGAAGCTCATTTGAAACACAAAAATGGCTTGTAAACCCAGTGAAAGCACCATTGCAATTAACTAAATGGTACTAAAAGTAGTCCTCTGATTCACCAACTAGACAGAATTATGCATATAAAAATAAGAGCAAGGTTACATTGGTCTTGTGCCACAAAGCAGGGAAGGTCCTTTTGATGCCTCCACTTGTGATTGTCAAGTATTACTTGGCTGCATTTTGTGAAGACATGTCAATGCCAAAATTTGTAGCATAAATTAATCTTGAAAAGTTAGAACCTGGAGTGAAGAGTGGAGTGCATGCCAGCTGCTTCATGCATGATCGTTACATGAATCTTTGTTATATATTTAACGCTCACCAAATGAATCAGAGACCCATCATGATTGGTCGAGATTAATTGTTATTTGTATGATGTGAAAAATTATTGATTAATTACTATTTATATAACATGAATATTTTTTATAATGAGAGATAACAACCATTCCAACTATAATAAAAGAAGTTATTGCTTGCATAATTTTGAAAAATACATTTGATAAGATTTGAACTCCTTCACTTATATTAGGAAGTGGTTACTATTGTTATATCAATTTAATTAATGATCAATGATTATATCTAATATAACTTTATATGATAAATTTTAATTCTAGATTATCATACCCACATCTTCCTGATATATGCGATTTGTTCTCTTTCCTTACTCTAAATAAATAAACAAATAAATAAATTCTTCACTAGATGAATAATACAAGTCTTTCACCTGCAGATATTATCTAAGGGTGCCTTAAGAAAATGAAAGAGAGTACAAAAAATGGATCAATTACTAGATACTGTAATGTGCAAGGCTATGTTTGGAATTGCTTATACGTATTAAATAATTATTTATAGTTTAATTTATGAAATAATCCGCTCAAAAGATAACTAGACAGGTGTTTAGTAAACTAAATTTTTTAATAATCAACTTAGTAAAAAAGCAAGCAAAATGAGTTTGGTAAGTTTTAAGTGATTATGTAGAATTACCAAAATGGACATGGTTGTAAAATGTAATATATTTTTCTTTCAACTTTTTTATTCTTTCATCTTTTTTCTAGTTTTCTTTTCCATTTTTTTTAATTTTCATAAATTGAAAAATAAAAAAGAAAAGAAAAACATTTTTAATTTTAATTAATAAAAATAAAAATAAAGAAAAAATAATGATCCGAATCAAGTTTGAGATGGACCGACCTAGACTCAATCCGACTTGTTGCCATTCCATTGTGGACATTGTGACTCACTAACGTAAGTGTACATTTCCATCCATCTAGTTACTGACGGAGATTGCAAAAGCCGCACATAAAATGGAAGCAGATAGACTACATACAAACAGAATACAAATTTGCACACACAAATTCTGTAATAATACCAGAGACAAAAAAATGAACATGCTCAAACCAACACTAAGAAGAAATCAAGGGTAGACTTCAATGAGAGACCGTAGAACTAGTACATGATTTATCTTAAAGTGGGTGAATCCAGCCTCTAAGAAGAGTTTTTTCCATTGTTTGACGCTTCTCTTTTTGGCGGTGTTGAGCAGCCCCATAATCAGCATATCACAACACAGCTGTGTCTCCATTGTCTCTTTTTCTTCTATCTGGTTTTCAGTTGCCATTTCTATGATTATCACTTTCCCTCCCTTCTCTCTGCTTGGTATTGCTTCTTTGCACCTCTTTAATATCTTCGCTCTCTCTTCATCTCCCTAGTCATTTATAATCCACTGTGATTTTATTCTGTTTGTAAATGTTATCAGTAACTGTTAGATCAACAATTTTAAATTGTTAAAAATAGTCTTAAAGTTGATATAAATCCTTTAATAAAATATTAAATATGCTAAGAGAAATATTTGTAACCTAAACGTAGAAGGATATACATATAACATGTAAGGGCATGAGAATTCATGTTTTACTAGATGTTAGTAGTTGGATTTGATGTTGAAATGGTATATAATTCTGATATTTTATAAGAATGAAAATGAGATGAAAGAGTTCAATGTGGTGCAATGGCATAACTCCACTTGCCCGCTTCTTGTAAGCGTGAGATATGATTCAAGCTCTAAGATCCTCAAATTGTGGCAATTTTCTCACTTGATATGTGGATCGACTTCTCCCAATTTTGGAAGCAGCAATCTAAGCTGCACGCTAGAGTCTTATAATAATAATTAGGTCTCGGTAGTTATCAGACATAGTGTCGGAAAAAAAAAAAGAGCAGCAATCTAGGCCTGACGCTGAAGTCTTATAATAACTAGGCTTCGGTAGTTATCAGACATAGTGTGAGGGAGAAAAAAGAGCATGGGACGAAATTTCTTAGACCTCGAGTAAGACTGCATAAGCAGAAAGAATAGCCTCAAACATATCCCCTCCAAGAAACTCCAAGTTCTCAGTTCCTTGCAGTTTATCAACCGCATGTGGGAGATCAAAGACAGTGCATTTTATGTGTGGAAAAGCTGAGAGAATGGCCTTGGCCATAGCTCCTCTGCCACCACCCACATCAACAAGGGATTTCAACCCCTTGAACACATGTTTACAGTCTTTCATCGCAATACTTGCTATCAACCGAGAGTCAGTGCTCACTGCATAATAATGCATTCTTAAGCTCAGGTTGTTGAGCTGTACAATCCCAAATGGTGTTCCCATTTGCAGTCTCAGACACTGTGGGATCATCATTTTGGAACCAAGTGCTCATGTGAAAAGAAGCGCGCACTTACAAGAGGGTCAAGAATGACATGCACAAATGGAGCTGCCGTCAAAGGCTTATCTTTAAGGAGGAGTTTGGTAGCTGGCGGAAGAAAATACTCTTCGTCCTGCTCATTTTCGCTAGTTTTCTGTTCGAGCAAAGAAGCCAGAGTGAGTTAGAATGCGCATAAGGCGTTGCAGGGAATCAGCTTTGTTTGGGAGAATATTGAGGGCGGTGACTAGCTGGGAAAGCGTCATGGGTTGGCCATGGTTGTGGATGACATCTGGTATGCCTAGTTGAACTGCACATTTTAGTGCCATGGAGTGCATAAAGTTGAATGTGTAACTGTACACAAGAGCTTGAGCTTGGAGTAGCTCACCGCTGCTTGCATTCTCTCCAGTAATCGTATTCATCCTCATTATTATATATAATGTGTTTTTTAGAGTAAAACGTATCATATATAATAATACTAAAATTTAATTATGATGTAAATACTATTAATTCACGTATCAATACATATAAAACTTATATACATTGGGGTAGGATCAGCAGCCCAATATCACAATTCCTTACACAGATGTTGAAGCTTTAGATTAAAATAAAGGGGTAGGATTAATTCTTGATTGCATAACAAACCACACAATCCCACCCAACTTTCTTTTCCTCTTTATTTCTCCTACTTTTTTAAGCTAATATCTTCTTAATTTCTCTTCCCTCTCTATAAGGCTTCATCAAAGGGGTGTTGAATGGACAAATTATTAAAATCACAAAGAACACCTATTACCAAAAAATGGGTTTGGATTGGAAGACTTTTCAATTCTATTTATAAAAATACCGTTAAAATAAAAATGATCAAAATTAATAAAAATAATTCCGTTATGACACTTGAAAATTTAAAATTATGTTTCATTAAAATTTTGGTTATTTCCATTATATTGATGATATTTTTTCAAACAAATATTGTCGAAAGTTTTAACCTTTGTTCATTTAAATATATGCAGAACTAAGAAAGATGAAAATTAATTCATTCAAGATTTATAATAAATTTTATATTTTAACTGATATAGTCTTGATGTTCTCATCATATACTATTGTTATAGGAGAAAAAGAAAACTCAAAACTTTATTTTTGTTAAGGTTTTCAGTGGAAAAGAGAGAGATAAAACCATATAGAGAGAGGGAAGAGAAATTAAGAAGTTGTTACTAAAGAGAAAATGGAGAAATAATGAGAGAGAAATTTGGGTTGGGTTGTGTGGTCAAATGTGCAATTAAGAATTAATCTAAAGGCTCAAAATTAGTATAAAAATTTGTATCATAACTTTGGGCTGCAGATCCTACCCCATATATATATAGTAATTCTATCATCAGTATATTCAAACTTTAAAAAGTTAGGATGAATCAATCAAATTTATCTATTGCATTTGAATTAATAGGAGAGAGAATTTATCTTAGAGAAGAGAATATAATTAATGAATTTAATTGGTTCATTCTAACGTTTTAAATTTAGGAGACATTGACCATATAAGTTATGTGTGTGTGTGTATTATAGAAGTAGTTTTCCACTTGATGGAAGAAGTTAATTCCAAATTGAATTTGTTAACAAGTAGCTAAATTGAATACTTAAGTGCTAATTTAGTAGAGAACCATATAGATATAGAGAGGAGAGAGAAGTTGAAAATAGATGAATTATCTGTTTTTAAATGGGAAAGTGAAGATAAATATATATTGTCAACAATGCAATAGCACATACTATTCTTTAGAATAATAAATATTTTTCAAATTTACCAGTGACTAAAACTAAGGTAAATACTATATTAGATCCTACAAACTTAATAAAAGGTTATGAAAGAGTCATAATTTTGTTAACAAATGATAATAAATTATGTATAATTGATGCATTATATTTAAGTAGATCTAAAAGATATCTACTTAGTCTTAAAGATATACATAGTAATGAATATTATATTAAAACTACAAATGAGAAAAATACTAAGTACTTATACATCATTAAAATTATCTTAGGCCAGATTTTTGTTTAAGAAAAGTCGAAAGCTTTCTTTGGATTATATTATATGATTATAAGATAAAACGAAACTTAAATAGTTTTGAGTGAAAAGCTGTCAAAATCAATAATGTTTCAACTTCGGCATGATCGTCTCAATCATACAAGATCAACCAAAAGTTTTTTTCTTTTGATAATAATACCAAACATTAAAGAATTTTTTTCTTTTGGTATCTGATAAGAAAAGATGGTGATGTCTGTATCTTTTCAAAATCTTTCCAAATGGGTGCCATTTCATAACAATATGTGACCCCACATTTTTAACCTCTAATCAACTGAGCACAAGCACTCATTCACCACTAATTATTAAGCCAACTGTTAACGAACCACAAGAGAAATAGAAGTGAATAATAGAAAATGCGAAAAAATAAATGAAATGATGATTAAATTGATAGAAATAAAGTGATGTTTAATGAAAATTATAGCTTGGAAACATCATGAGAATTTTCTCGGGTTATTTTATAACATGCCATATTGCTTCGCTAAAACTAAGGTACCATTATCCTCTAGATCAGTGACAACCAGTAGTATTAAGGAAATTATCTCCAAAAAAAATTATATGAAAGTATAAAAAGGCCCTTCAATTAAATCCAAGTGCCACATGAAGCCAGCGTGTACTCATGATAATTAGGTTAATTAAATTGATCAGTAGCTTTCTGATTAACATTTTAGGTGTATAGAGAACTAGGATTCAGTACTTAAATTTTATCCTCCCACATTGTAAATAATTTTTCTCAATATTATTATAATTTAAGGTCACAAAGAAAGAAGAAGGAGGACTATTTTGTTAATGGGAGTAATAGCAGCGTCTATTGCGAAAATATTATTGGACTAATAGTTAGTGTTTTTATGTCACTTATTATGGGTTTATGACAAAAATGCTCTAATATAAAAGTAATTAAGTTTTTAAGGTGAAAGAGAAGATAATAGTAGAGAAAGAAAAAGAGAGAGAGGACAATCATTGATGAGCGATGGCGATAGCAACGAATGGTGATAGCAATGATGATGACAACCACCATCACGATGATGACAGTGGTGATAATGATGGTTTACTCACATTTTTGGGTGACTTTGGTAGACAAAGCAACAATAATAGAGAGAGAGAGAAAGAGAAGGCGAAGACAACAATCGATGAGCGATAGCAATGACAATAATGGTGTACGACTATGACGGTAGAAGAAGACCAAGAATCATCAATCCTAATGTCTTTTCATTGTTAAGTTTAATTAGAATTTGTCATTGTTGTTTGTTGTTTGTTTTACGTGTAAATAAGGTTCTAGGATAGTTTAGGATCATTTTTGTCTGAAAAGGAAACAAAGGAACCTAGGGTTTTGGGTTTGATGAAAGTAGTGATTTTGGAGGTTTGGATTCATAGGTTGTCCCAAAATTATCAAAATCGATTCTTTTTTTCATTAGTTCATTACCTATTTCGATAATTTCAGTATTTATTCCCAACAATTCGATATCTATTTGTAGAAGTGGGAAAGTCGATTAAAGTGGAGGGAAACAAATTTAAAATCAATACTAATGTCCAATAATTTAGTACCTATTTCTAGAAGAGGCAAAATCAATCTAGTGAAAAACTTTATTGATATTACTAACTTAAATGAAAAGCCAATTGTTATCTATTTTCAAAAGTTGTATTTGTGTACACAAATCGCGCACACGCACCTTTCAAAGGCAAGGTTGAACCATGATTTGCACCCCCTTTACACGTGAGAGAGAGCATCAATACTATAAAATTATAACACATGCATTTATATATCAAACTCCCTTTCTTTGTTTTTCCAATGCTAGACTTTTTTTACAACCAGTGCACTTTAACTTCAATTTTTCATTCACTCAAACATCATTTTGACCAAAAGAGTATAACAAGTCAATGACCTTGTGGAGGAGAACATGAATCTATTTTGGTCTTTCAAAATTGTGATAAACAAAACCCAATCAAAATGGTTTATTAAAAGACTTTTTGTCTCTTATTTTCCAACAAAGTGAAAGAGAAAGAGGGGAAGAGAGAGAAAGAGATGGAGAAGAGAGTTATACTTTTTTTGTCATATTCATTAAGTGTAAAATTTACAATTCATAGTTGTAAGTGATACTTTTTTTGTCATATTCATTAAGTGTAAAATTTACAACTCATAGTTGTAAGTGATATAAAACCTCAAACTATCAGTCAAACGATGTTTTCACAAGGGAAGCCAAATTTGGTGACAATTTTCATCATTTTTGCACGAAAAAATTATAACTCAAACTTGCAACTCTATTGACGTAAATGTGAGATGTAAATTATTGAATTAACGTCATAGACACCATCAGTAATTTTACTGATCTATCTCCATTAATGCTAATAAAAAAGCTAGCTTCATGGGTAATTTAAACTTGAAAGTCGATTGAAGAGAATATTCTATAACTTTTACTGAGTAACCCAATCTTACAGCATTAGTTTTGGGTAGTCATATAATGATCTAGATAATAAAGAGGCTTTAGTGATATGATTCTATATTAATATCAACCAATGAAAAATTCCGCTGTAGTTTTCCAGGCTATAATTCTCACTGGACACCATTTCGATTTTGTCAATTTCAGGTAATGCATGCCCATTGTCACTAGGTTTAAGATTTTTTTATTAAATTAATTTTATATAATAAAGAATCTAAATTAATTTTATTTCAATCTAATCCCAACCTACACCAAATATGATATAGTATAATTTTAATTCAATCTCAAATTCTACCAAACATGATATAGTAATTTGTCATTCCAATCTAATTCAATACATTCCATTTTATTTCAATTTTGTACACCAAGTATAGCCTAAAAGGAAAACTTGATAAGTGAGGTTTTATTAGGCTATTGTAGGGTGCCAATAGCAACCCCATAAGAAACTAGCCCAAAGCCTATAAAGATAAGTAGCCCACCATCTCATCATAATATATTTTAAAAGGGATAATCTTAGTTTTCTCTTTGATGTTTGACATAATCACTAATTATTTTTTTATAGTTTATAAAAATCTTATTTTACTCATTATGTGATTTTGACATGCAAAATAATGAAAAAGATCAAGAGATTTTTTAGACTTTTTTATATGACAAAGGATATTTTGTCTGTTTAATCAAACGATAGAGAAGTTCTAAGCCATTTTTTAAATTAATAGTGGATTTTAGCTATTACATCAAACTATAAGGGGGAAATAGGATTATCCCACTTTGAAAAATAGAGTAGATTGAAGCTAAAAGGCTACTTTTGCAAAAATTTTGGAATGCTTGAGAAGAGCTTAAGATCGATTATGGTTCATTGGAGCAAAATCACTAATATAAGTTACTGTACAATAAATTTGAATAATTTTTGTTAATATCTTGATAATTCATATTAGAATTGAAAACTGTCTTAATTACGTCAAAAATAAGATTTAGACTCAAAACTTATTTTAGAAATCCTGTATGGGAGAATATTCATAAAATTTAGCATATGACGGATTGAGAAAATATTCATATGGTTCCTAATGATATGGTAAAACAGGAAGATTTGGATCTCATGGAATATATTGGAGTCAATAGCTATCGTTTCTCTATATCATGGGCAAGAATTTTACCCAGTGAGTTTATAAACAAAATTGTGGTTGTATCATCTGCTAATATGTCAACTACTAACTCACTTTTAATCTTTTACTTTGAACAAGAGGGGAGATTTGGAGGGGTGAATGGATCTGGCATTGATCATTATAACAAGTTCATCAATGCTTTTCTGCTTAGAGGTTGATCCTTGTTCTAGTTTAGTTCTAGTTTTACTAGCTTTACTTTTCTATGTCATTGGTTATTAATCTGACACAACAACTTCCATTAAACTGTTCAGGGATCACACCCTTTGTGACATTGACTCACAATGACATTCCTTAGGAACTTGAAGACAGAGATGGAGGCTGGTTGAGTCCCCAAGTGCAGTGAGTATCAAGCAACACTCTTGTCATGTTTGTTTATGTGTTACTATTTCAAATAATGTCAAACTATCTGCCACCACTAATATTGACCTTCCAGGGAAGATTTTGCATATTATGCAGACATATGTTTCAAATATTTTGGTGATCGTGTGAAGTTGTGGACCACCTTCAATGAGCCTAATGTAGCGGTCATCCGCGGCTATAGGACAGGGATTTACCCTCCATCTCACTGCTCTGGCTTATTTGGGAATTGTACACAAAGGGGATTCAGAGAGAGAGCCTTTCATTGCAGCCCACCACACCATCCTCTCCCATGCAGCTGCTGTCAGTGTTTATAGAACTAAATATCACGTACATTTGTGCAAGTGTTCTAGATTCCGGCACCAGTCTCACCAAGTCTATTCTAGAATTGTAATGTTAATATAAATTCAGAAGGAACAAGAAGGCAGTATTGGAATTGTTATGAATGCTGTATGGTTTGAACCTATCAGCAATTCCTTGGAAGACAAATTAGCAGCTGAAAGAGCTCAAGCTTTCTATTTGAACTGGTAAGCTTTTCCATCACTCATATGGTTATCAATATAGCTAAAAAATTTGCACCCAAAATCTGTTAAGAGAGCTTATATATTATTGTTGGGCTCTTTCTTGATATAGTATTAGAGTCGGGTTTGTCTTCGGAATCCTGAGTCTGAACCCCCTGCA
Organism: Litchi chinensis; assembly: GCA_019925255.1. Classification (NCBI taxonomy): domain Eukaryota; kingdom Viridiplantae; phylum Streptophyta; class Magnoliopsida; order Sapindales; family Sapindaceae; genus Litchi; species Litchi chinensis. The sequence goes on along the minus strand of CM034469.1, from coordinate 26,717,576 downwards.
TTATAAAATTTGAACTTGTTATATGAATTTATGTGGCTTAAGCCACATGACAAGCCCATTGAGCTTGCACGCGAGAATGTGTGTTAGAGAGTTTATATGCGATTATTGGGTCTGTTTCTATCAGGTGATTTTTTTTTAATTATTTTATTTGTTGGTTATTAACGGAATTCATCTAAAAGTGGCAATGCAGGTTCTTAGATCCAATAATATTTGGGAAGTATCCTGCACAAATGCATGAAATTCTAGGATCCTGTCTACCTGAATTTTCAAAATATGATCTGGAGAAACTGAAGAATAGATTAGACTTCATTGGCATCAACCACTATACTGCTTACTATGTGAAAGATTGCATTTAAGCACAGTGTGAGCCAGGAAAAGGAAATTCAAGGCCAGAAGGTTTCAACCTCTGGACTGCACAAAACAATGGTGTTTTTGATTGGGGAACTGGCATGTAATCTCTGTTGAACACCATCTCTATGATGATTTTCGCGAGGAACATTGCCTAATCTTGTGTTCATCAATGTAGACTGATCTTTACTGGCTACATGTCTACCCTCAAGGAATGTATAAAGTGGTAACATATATAAAGGAGAGGTACAATAACTTGCCAATGTACATCACAGAAAATGGTGAGTAGATACAAGGTGTTCAAAGTGTTCCCTTTATTTTCAGCTTGCAAAACATTTTACGTATGATTTGTTGTCGATCTTGAAGGGTTTGGCGAGAAGGACAAGCCCACTGAAGTTTTACTCAACGATGAGGAGGGTGGACTACTTAAGTAGCTATTTGGTTGCGCTAGCAACAGCAGTAAGGTACTAATATATATAGTCAGCTATTTTCAGTTTTAAGTGTTTGTGTATACCGGATATTACTATATTTGATGATATGATCAGGAAAGAAGCAGACTTACGAGGATGCTTTCTCTGGTCATTGCTTGACAACTTCGAGTGGAGGGACGGATATACAGTCAGGTTTGGACTCTACCATGTTGATTATGCAACTCTCAACCGCACTCAAAGAACGTCAGCGGCTTGGTATAAGCAATACATTGCCAACCATAGGTCCTGTGAAACTTGTAAGGCCTGAGCATTTTCACAGTCTAAGGTTGCAGGACTGATAGTATGTTTAATAGTCCTATAGCTTTTTTGTTGAAACTTATGATGATATGTATGTAAATGAAGCTGAAGTAGTATTAAGTCCAACTGGTGTCTGTAGTTCTCTTCTGCATTGCTAAATTATGAGAATTATCTATGCAACTTTTAGCCAATGTTAAGTAATTACGAGATCGAATATGGCATTCACAAATATCCTTGTAACTTCTTTGTTGTTGGTATTCGTTTTCGGGGAAAAGAAAATTAATCAGCATACTATTATGTAATAATTCTAACAAAGGAATTAATGTTTGAGCCTCTGACCTATGCATTGAATAGCTCAGACTTCTCTGTGCCCTGTGGTGCGCTCTAGAAGTTTTGGATCTTAATAATATCATTTTCGTGCTTTACTTCAAATTTAAGGTTTTATCGTTGAGTGGTAACTTAATTTAGTATCGGTGTCATATTTACTAAAGGATTCCATATTTCCAGGTATGAATCTATTCACTTGATTTGGTGTGTAATGTCACTGAACATTGGTGTGGAAATGACTCTGCATGCAGCTTCAGGTTGGTGTTGCTCCCAATTCCAAACTATTGAACTGGCCTTTTTGATAGCTATTTTTGTAACACGATGCCGGTTGATGTACAATGCAGGGCATTTTGTGTGTTGGGTTATCTAAATCAAGAATTTTTATCAATAATACTAGGGATATACTGTGGGTGTGCCGAGCTTTGCTCCTCTCTTTTATCATATATATTATTTGTACACTGTATCTTGGGTTCACTAAAAGGTCGCCTTGTTTATAGATAGTGGGGTTCTCTTAGCAGACAAGTAGGGCGTATTTATCTTATGTTTCAATCGACAACTATATTAGAGATTTTGATCTACTAGTATATATGTACGACACTTGATTACAGTTTTACTATGAGCTGGTCCAAAAATTTTTTAAGGGAGACTGAACACCATCGAATAGATTAGTTTTTGAGTTACAATATATGTTGAAGTGTAATATTGCAATTTGTGACTTTTACGTGTAGATTAGTAAAAGCAAAGATGTCAATCAAGAATACAAGCTTGATCATAGCAGGCCTTACATATTATTCTTGTATACTACCAACCGACCTAATTTCATTGTAGCATTTTTTCCTGGTAGATTTTTTTTTTTTTTTTTGCCCTTTTGGAAGATGGTAAGAAAAGATGGTGATATATTGATCTTTTCAAAATCTTTTCTAATGGGTGTCATTTCATAATATGTGACACCACATTCTTAGCTTCTAATCAACTGGTCACAAGCACTGATTCACCTCCAATAATTAGACCAACTATTCACAAACAACAAGAGCTAATAGTGAATAATAAAAATGCAAGAAAGTGACATTCATGATGGTTAACTTGACAGAATTAAAGTGGTTGGAAACATCATGAGAATCTTCTTTGACTATTATATAACATACAATTACTTCAGCGTTGTCTAGATCAATAAAATTAAGGAGATTATTACCAAAAGATTATATATGAAAGTTGAAAAGGGCCCTTCAATTAAATCCAAATGCCACATGAAACCATGACTTTATTAATACAAATCCAAAAAGAACTATATATGATTTGAATATATGATTTTATTGATATAATGTGAAGGTTATGCTACTTAATTAACATCATGTCATTGCAACATCAATTTCACTCGAGATAATAAGAAAGTTACTAATCAATACTAAAATTTATATTGAAAGGTTTTAACTTCCATATAACTAAAAATCATTTTGAGAGAATCTCCCATAACTTTTGTTGATTAACCCTTTTTTTTTAAAAAAAAGAAAAGACTGATTAACCCAATCTGACACCATTAGTTTTCACTTTGAGTATTCATATATTGGTCACTAATATAGGGAATAAAGACATTTTAGTGATATGATTCTATATTAAATACTAGCCAATGATTAATGCTTACCAAGCTATAATCCTCATTGGAAACCACTTCAATTTTGTTAAATGCAAGGTTTTTTTCAGTTTATGCATGTATATTTTCACTACTTTTTCTATTTTTCTCTTTTAGAATTAGAGCTTTAATTATCAAAAATTTGGAGGTGACCGAGTGGTTGTGTTGATTATAAGTTAAGCTAATAAGAATGTGGTTTTTGGTCACTTACTTTGAAATGATTCTATTTTCACACAATCTAAGAAATGATTCTATTTTCACACAATCTAAGAATTGTTATCAATTTTGAATTCATTTTTTTTATCACTAAATTAAGCGAAAATGGATGTTGAAGTCAAATTTTCAAATCAAAATTTTAAGTTATTATAATCTAACACTTATTATTATAACACATCTGCAATTAACGATAAGGTTTATGTCCACCATCACCAGTATGATCGAGTGACAGAGTGTTTTTTTCAGCTGACAATAATCCAAATTTGAATAATTATATCACGTTATATATGTATCTGTTCATGTATGAAAGTTTCATTAAATAGTGTGAGGCATAGTAACTGACTTTAGTATGTGTAGACAAATCTTTGACCTATCCAATTTAAAATCTAAATAAAAGAAAAAAAATTCTTTTAAAAGTAATAATAATTTTCGAATTCTGGGCAACATAGGTTTACTGCAATGATAAACGGTCTGCTTTATCTTTACTTGTAAGGATAAAGTTCGACTCTGCTCATAAATCACTTAAAATAAAAGTAATAATTTTCTCATATGATATGAGTCTTGTCTCTCGTTTCTAAGAGCTTCAATTTTGGATTATATCTCAAAGATTCTAATTAAGAATATCAAATAAATTATATGGTATATAAGATACTCGTTATTTACGTAATAGATAAAAAAATAATAATTTCCCGATCCTACTACTATTACATCATTTTTTTCTATCCAAATCCTGTTTGATCAACTAATTTAATAAACTATTGGAGATGATCACATATTATTAGTCAAATGCAATGAACAATCTCTCTTTTATGGCTTTCAATCAATCAATTTTTATCTTTAACATGTACTCAAAAGTAGAAAATTTCTTTAACACATCTCCTCGATACCTGTTATCTACAATCTACAAGTGCGTGAAGCAGCGGGCGCTCTCGCTCTTGGGTTTTGGTGTAAAGTAAAAGCATAAAAATTTTTGCGAAAAAAAAAAAGCATAAAACTGGTTATTTGATGTAATAGTACAGAAAAACTGAAGGCAAGTAAATTTAATGAAACAGAAGGTATGGGACCAAAGTAAAAACTATATCACTCAGAAAACCAACCTGAGTGTGTGTTTATATATATATACACACACCAACAAGGGCTAACGTTACACTGTTGAAATAATTTGCCCAATAAATTTGGACAATATTATATGCGGAGTTGCTACAACGAAAGTCGGCCGGGCACCAATAAGAATTGCACTCCAATTGGCATTACAATAATGGTGAAAAGCAGCTGTCACCTTACAACAGTCGGCAAGGCACCAATAAGAATCGTCTATATGTGGACAAATTGCAGTAAAATCAAACGATAAATAATGGTGGAAATCCACCATTGGTTTGCGTTTTCCAATACTAAATAATTTTTTAAAGATATTTTAACAATACACTGATTTTGTTGCTGGCATATCTTGAGTATCTTCTCATAGCATGCAGAGGAGTGGAGAATGTTATTTTCTTGCTTTACACCTTTCTAGATAAATTTTCCTTTCTATCCTGACAGCTGACAATTATATGCTTATTCTGTGTCTCGAGACTAATCAGACTTTGACAACCATAATCTTATTCCAGTGTATGTACTATAAGTCTTTCTAGCTGGTGAAGCAGAAGACTCTATTGGTACTGCTACTTAGGGTTGCTATGGAGCTTTCGCTGGTTTTAAAAACATTTTTTTTTTTGTTTCAAATGTGCTTTCAAGTTCTAATAGTATCATGTAGTTCATTATCAGCACGAACGCTGGATTGAGTACTTCTCTATTCTCTAGAAATTTCCTGTTTGGTACTGCTTCTTCTTCTTATCAGGTTTTTTTTCTCTTTCTTAACCGGAATTATTGACAAAGTATACCCATGTCAATAGTTTAGATTTTATCTGGTTATTGTCCATCTAATAGTAATCGAAACTGGATTATTGTTTAACTTATCATTATTAAGTTGAATCAATGCTCTATATCATGATTGTGATACTTCAACAACTTTGACATTTTGTGAATTATGTTATATTTAAATATTTCAATTATGAAATTTATAGATTTTATTAATCATATCACAATCAGGTGTCTCGATTATCATTATTAATACATTCTTGTTTGTTGTTTGGAATATTTACTAGTAGTTTGAAGGAGCTTTCTTGACTGATGGAAAAAACCTCAACAACTGGGACAGTTTTACTCGTAATAATCCTGGTTTGTATAGTTCCTTCTCGTGAATTGTTTTGCTTATTTTTCCAACAGTTATTGTTATAGCAAGAAATATAATGATATGTATGTGATTGAAATTTCATTTAGGTAACGTCAAGGATGGAAGTACTGAAGACATTGCTGTTGATCATTACCATCGTTATCTGGTAACTCAATTCATGCATTCAACTTTATAAGTATGTGTGTTCACATGCATACGTGGGCAGAGATGGGCTATGTTGGGCTGGGCTTTGAAAAATTGTAAAGGCCTGAGGGAGGATGCAAAGGAGGGGAATGAAGAACCAAAAAGAATACTTTGTTAAGTGGGCTTTTATTAGGCCATTTGTTGGGTGCCAATAGCAACACTCAACTGGAAAATTCCCGTAGCCCAAAGCCCATATAGTGACAACTGATAAGTAGCCTATCAACCCGTCACAATAATTTTTGAAAAATAAAGTGGATTAAGCTAAGATTACTTTTTCTCCCAGGTGTGTTGGTGCAGTGCCACCAATCTACCCGCCAACAGAAAATATGGGTAATTTTCTCACTTAATGTGAGTAGACCTCTCCCATCTTTGGGAGTAGCATTCTAAACCGCACAATAGAGTCTTATCTCAGTTAGCTCCTAATAGTTGTCTAACTTAATGTTAGTAGATTTTTAGGAGAAAAAAAAAAGCTAAGGTTACATTTGGAAAATGTTTGGAATGTTTGACAACTGTTGAAGATTGATTGTGGCGCTCTAGAGCAAAATCATTAATGTGCAGGAAGTCTCCATAAATTTTTCTTTAGGTATCGATTCTCCATATTAGAGTTTTGAACGGTCTTGATTATGTCAAAAACGAGTTAAGATTTTAATAAAAGCATTAAAATATAACTTGCTTTAGGATTTTTATATTGGAGAAATTTCTATACAAATTTATCATATGATGGATTGAGAAAATGTTCATTATAGTTTCTGATGATATGGTAAGACAGGAAAATCTGGATCTCATGGAGCATATTGGGGTCAATAGCTATCGTTTCTCTATATCATGGGCAAGAATTCTACCTAGTGATTCCCTTTGATATGTTACATATGAAATGTTGGTCGTATCATCTGTTAATCTGTCAACTGTTAATAATGTTGCAATCATATATGGCTATAAGACAGGGACTTACCCTCCATCTCACTGCTCTGGCTTATTCGGGAATTGTACACAAGGGGATTCAGAGAGAGAGCCTTTCATTGCAGCCCACAACATCATCCTCTCCCATGCAGCTGCTGTTAGTGTTTATAGAACTATATATCAGGTATATTTTTGTAAATGTTCTAGATTCTAGCACCAAAACACCTCTATCCTAAATTATGATGTCACGGATAAGATTATAATACTGAAACAATAAGTTAATAGATAGTTACAAGAAGATTGATCTTCTTTCCTTTTTTTTTTTTTTACCAATTTTTAAATGTTGATTTTTATAGACCATTAGATTAAAATCTAGTAACTGTCTTTTATTCCGATAAAGTTATTGGTTCCAAGTATAACCCTGATGTTGATATATGATCGGAATAAACAACAAGGTAGCATTGGAATTGTTATGAGTGCCCCGTGGCTTGAAACTATAAACAATTCCATGGAAGACAAACTAGCAGCTGAGAGAGCTCGAGCATTCGTTTTGAACTGGTAAGCTTTTCCATCACTTATATGGTTATCACAATAGCTACGGAGTTTGCAGCCTGAATCCATCTAAAAGTGACAATGCAGGTTCTTGGATCCAATTATATTTGGGAAGTATCCCGCACAAGTGTATGAAATTCTAGGATCTAGTCTACCTGAATTTTCAAAACATGATTTGGAGAAGCTGAAGAATGGATTAGACTTCATTGGGATCAACCACTATACCGCTTACTATGTGAAAGACTGCATTCTCTCACAGTGTGAACAGGGAGTAGGAAGTTCTAAGACAGAAGGCTTTGCCCTCTGGACTTAGCAAAACAATGATGTGTTCTTTGGGGAACCGGTATGTTATCTCAGTTGAACACCCTCTCTATCATTTGATTTTCGGGGTGAATGTTACCTGATCTTGTTTCATCAATGTACACTGAATTCGACTGGCTATGTGTTTATCCTCAAGGAATGTCTAAAATGGCAACATACGTAAAGGAGAGGTACAATAAATTGCCAATGTACATCACAGAAAATGTTGAGTAGATACAAGGTGTTCAAAGTGTTCCCTTTACATTTTGCAAGATGTTTTGCCAAAATTTTGCATGATTTGTTGTTGATCTTAAAGGGTTTGGTGAGAAGGACAAGTCCACTGAAGCTTTACTTAACGATGTCAAGAGAGTGGACTACTTGAGAAGCCACTTGGATGCTCTAGCAACTGCTGTGAGGTACTAATATTGTCAGTCATTTTCAGTTTAAGTGTTTGAGTATGCACACCGAAAAATTCACTATATTTTTGACAATATGATAAGGAAAGGAGCAGATGTGCGAGGTTACTTTATCCGGACATTGCTTGACAACTTCGAGTGGAGGGAGGGATGTACAGTCAGGTTTGGACTCTGCCATGTTGATTATGCAACTCTCAACAGAACTCGAAGAAAGTCAGCAACTTGGTATAAGCAGTACATTGCCAATCATAAGTCCTACGAAACTTGCAAGGCGTAAGCATTTTCGCAATCTCATGTTGCAGGCCATGAGGAATCCTGTTGCGTAAGAAATTCTTTGCGAGGCAATAACCAGTAGGGTGGTTATTAGTCTTATAAAGCAATACTATCCTATATATAGTATTAGTCAGTTTTGGTTGGGTTTGGATAATTGGATGATTGGATCCTCCAACCTGATGACTAGACTTGCCAGCTTAAGTTTTCAAGTTGTAGATCAACAATAAGTGATGGAATTTGTAAATCATAGCTATTCTGGTTGTCTACCTCATAGGCTTGTATGTAACTTACTATAATTTAAAATCGACAACAATAATGTATACACAATGTAGCATAAAACAAGCATAAAATTGCTTATTGATTTGTTTGTATGAAGTAATAAGACTGGCTTCATAGTTTAGGCAATTTATATCAAATCATTTTTATGAAATATATACATAGAGTACTAAATTATCTTTTGGTGAGAACAGTGGATGATATGATGGAAAGACACACTCACCTATCCATCAAAAGGCAAGTTCAATCCTCATCCGGGTCACAATATGTGTGACGTTTTTTCATATATTTATAGATAGTTCTCTCTTGATTCTAGAAGTAGATTTTCGAACGACTCACTAAATAGATCCTATTAGTAAATCTAGTTAGATATCTGATCTAGTATCAGAACTTATATATATTTTTAAAAAATATCTTTTGGTGTTAGAAATCAATCATTTGTATTTAAGATTTAAGAAATCAATCAAGAATTGCATTTCATTATCATTATTAGAGGCTACAAACTTGATCACAGTAGGCCCACACATTATTCCGGTATACTACAAAGGTATCTACCTACTCTACAACTTGCAACTCGCGTAAACAAAAGTGTACTGTACTTAGTTGAGCTTGATTATTGTAATTACACTAATCTTCAAAAGGAACCACCATTCAGTCCACTTGAACACAATCTAATTGACTTTGAACTGATCATCAATGAGACTTCATTACAATGGCTCCAATCGAAATGATCATCCTCCCATCATGAAACCTCCTCATGGACTCTCCTAGTTTACGCCGCAGCAACGCCTTCCATGATTTCAAGCCTTTGCCTGCTCAAAAAATTTATCGTGGTGCAAGTCAGTTTTACTCTCCATTTTTAGCACTTGACGTTCACTTAGAGACAACATTAAATTTTCACAGGAAAGAAACAGTGATCAACTTGGTTCTTTGGACTACTAGATATAGTAAGTGGCTCTAAAGCAGATTGAAAGGCTATTCTTCAGGATTTTTTTTTTTTTTTTGGTCTCCATACAAGCAAGTGGTGCTTTATAAAAATGCTAGCAGAAAACAAATTTGTTCCCAACATGGTCAGGCAATTAGTCCCAGGAAATCTCAATGAGAAGGCGGGAACTAATGAAGTGTCATACTTGAGGAGATAGAGATGACAATTTTACCTGTGAATAGAGGAAGGTGCCAAGGATCGCGATGGCAGCCCCAAGGGCATTGATGGGTTGTATGGGCGTGTGGAAGATGATGATGGATGTGACTATGACGGATATTCTCTTCATTGTATTCCCAATGCTAAACGTCAAGGGAGAAATCTGATCGAGTGACATGTACGAAACCTGATTATACAAGTGATAGAAGATACTTTGCGCCGCTACCCACCTACATCAATTTAAAGCCACACAAAATTTCCTTCAGTGATTCGTCAAAGAAGAGAGAGTTATTTGATAACAAATCTGACACCACTAGAAAATTGAAACTATTATATAATTATATGCTTCTTCAATTATTAAGAACAAACCAAAATAGAGAAAATAACATGCAGCTTTTTGGATTACAGATTGAAAACAACTTATAGGCGCAAAAAAAAAAAAAAAATCATATGCAAAAGCTAAAAAAAATCAGATAAAATCTATGTCTCATTAAAAGCAAAAAATTCACATAATAATTAAACACTTTTTAGTCTACAAGCCATTTATCATAAGCAATCACCAATTAGAGATGACTCTAGTAGAGAAACCTTTTCTCTGAGAATCAAAAATCAATTTCATTGTGCAAAAATAGACAACGAAGAAATAACAATGCAAGTAAAATAGATGGGCATGAGAGTGATTAATTACCAGACAAAATTGGGTCCAATTTGAGCAAGAGCAGTTTGCCAGCCAGCAGCCCACATCCGTGGGCCCTCAACAGCAAATGCAAATGGTGTGAGAATGAGCAAAGATATCATTGACAAACAAGCATAGTAATTCATCCCACTAACTGACTTCCCCTTCATCCCCTTCTTCGAAAATATGTTCCGAAACACGAATGCCAAATTCGATATCATAGCTCCCATAAATCCTGAACCACAAGTTAAACCAAATTCAACAATCGATTCAAAACACTTATATCATTGCATTCAATCCTAAGCAAAATATTCACACATCAGCTAAAATTTCAAGGCACATACATACGTCTGCATAAATTAATCCTGATAATCCTTACAGAAATTCAACAATCAATCAAAGCACTTATATGTTGTTATATCATTGCATGCATTCCTTCTAAAATTATTCATATCATCTAAAATTCTCAGCATCTACATCATGTAATCCTGATAGAAATTCAGGAATTAATCAAAAGCACTTATATCAATGCATTCAATCCTATTAAAACATTCACATCACCTAAAATTCTCAGCTACGACCACCTGTATAATCCTGACAGTCTAATATAATATAATCAGATACGGACATCTGTAAAATTCTCAAGTACAGACAACTATAAATTATCAGGTACGGACATCTGTATAACATAATATAATCTAATGTAATCCTGACAGTCTAATAGAAAATAGATACGGACATCCGCATTAAAAGGAAGTTTTTTCTCACCAGTCAAGTTGAAATTAAGCTCAGTGACGGCGGCAAGCGCGCAGCCTCCAATGATCGGCAAAAGTGACAGGTAAACCGCCGCCGGAAACGTGTCACCCAACAGAAACCTGGAAACAATTACACTGAAAGCAGGCTCTCCACTCTTGATAATATGAGTAAACGAGACTGCAACTTTTGACATGCTGATTGTCGCTGCAACATGTCCAATTGTATGTGCCACCGCAACCTAGACACGAACACAACAAACCCACCAATAAAAAACCATTAAAAATCTCAAAAACGAAACCAACACCACCCCCACCCCCCCCCCCCCCCCCCCCCAAAAAAAAAAATAATACTAATAAAAAATAAAACAGAGAGACTCACAGGAAACAGAGTTTTCCAGAAGTCGAAATCGGTCTTGGGGGGGTCAGCGATTCTTGTGGCCCAAGAAACCAGCATCATGAGAGATCCACAAGCTAAAGAGAGCGTGGAAGTGAGCCAAGGATATGGAAAAGCATTCAACGCTTTCTTATTATATATATTGAAGACAACATTCAAGGCCCACCAGGTAGCGAAGTAGAGGCCGATTTTGATCTTCTGAGCCGTCTGTTCGTCGAGGAATTCAATGTTGATGTCCAGAGGACGTGACCTGTCAGCTTCGTATGCATTGCACTGTGTTTGCAGCTGCTGCTGGTTGGGGTGCAGTTTGGGTGAAGAAAACGTGAAGGTCTGTGTAGTGGAGACATGGAGAGGATTCTGGGACGAGAAGGAAGTGTTGGAGGTAGAGTTTTTGATGATGGATAGCGGAGAAAATGTTGGTTTTGGTAGTGAAAAACGTTTTGTGTGGAGATGTGAAACGTTTTCTAGAGATGGCGTGAAGAAGGAGGTGTGGTTGAGTGAAGAGATCATGGTTGTTGGAGGTGTTTAGAGACGTGAAGGAAGATTGTTAAAGAGAACTAGGAGGTGGGTTTGCTTGTGGTTATGATGTGGTGTGTCTGACAATGGTGGAAGATAGAGAGAATTTATAGGAAGATGATGAGGTCTCGAGCATCGAGTATGCCTCTGTTTTTGCTCTGTTTATCTGAGGGTGAGATTGTGGGTAGTGACAAAAAAGACAACTTGGCCGTTTCGATTTTTATTTCTGGTGATTTTTTGTGACTGTTTGTTGTATTTTCTTGTATTAGACTAATTAAAATTGATATTTTTATCAATAATTAATAAAATTAATAGCTAAATACACGGCTTAGAAGCTTGACAAACCTATAAACAATAGTAAGACAGTGTTAGTAAACAAGTATAAACCATTAATTCAATAAGAGGTAATAAGAATTTATGAGACTTGATTCTTAGATAAATGGTTATGTATTTTATTCTGAATTAGTGATAGGATTCAAATTCGTTCTTACTTACTATTGTAGAAATAGTTGTTGGATCACGGAATAGTCGTCGGATCAGATACTCAATTTAAATTTTTAAGTATATAGTTGCATGTCTCTAGCTTTGAGTTAGTGATAATGGTTTGCATTCTATCTTATTTGTGTTGGGTTAAGATTCTATTAAGATTATACTTGTAATGGTGTACGTTAAAAATATAAAAGTACAATTCAATGTTAATTTGAGAGGAAAGTAATAAAATTTTGAAGCAAAACTTATGAAAAGATTCTTTGATTTTAAAATTTAAACATCTAGTTGGGGAGGTTGATTTAGTAATACACTCTTTATCATTCAATGAGGTTAATTTAGCAAGAGATAGTAGTATAACTCAAACCTAAGATTTTATTAAAATGAATGTAAGAAATGTATCATTAAATCAACCTCATTTGATTATTATTATTATTATTATTTGAAAGAGTATTTTATTATATTTTAATACTTGTAGAAATGATATAATAGCTAAATGTCATACAGTAGAGTAATGTTGGATTAGTTGCTAAAATTGTTTAAAGCCTTTTGAACATGTAATGCTCAAGTGTGATATAGGTAATAACTAAAATAATCATAAATTCCTCTCAATTTTCTTAAATAATATGTAAATTTTTCTGTGTTTATGAAATAATGTGATAATTAATAGTTATTGGTTAGTTTTGGATGATTGGGGAAGAAGTACACAAATTGCAGTGCAAGTCAATCCAATTTCTGTGACTTTCGCTCAAAATTGGATCTTTGTATCGATTCTGGGAACTTGCCAAACCCAACTTTTGTTTGGCGAAAGAAATTCACGAGACACCTTAGACATTCTTCACCTACCAAGTTGCCACATCACAATCACAACTATTTATTTATTTATTTTAATCAATAAAAACCGCCCTAATCATTTGATCTTTTTTCTTTCCGAAAAATACTTACACGAAATGTATCACCGAATGAATCAAAAATTTGTTAAAATTTGTTGAAATTAAATGCTACTTGTATGTATCTACTCCTAAAAAAAGATACCCTATTATAATATATATTTGATGGGAATACATAACCACTGACACTTGAAATTTTGGTATTAGTCTTATATATATATATATATATATATATGTATATATACTTACAAGATCGATATTAATGTATATCAATATTAAATATTATATATACGCACGAAATGTACACTTTCACAACTCAAGTCAAAAAGTTAATAATACGTATTAGCAATTTTTTTTTAAACAATATGTATTGATAATTATACATAAAACTTTTTAATTGTTATAATTTTAGTATATTGAAAAGAGAGATAAACGGAAATTTAAAAAATTGTTAATATAGTAATATAAATATGGAAATTTTATTATTGAATTATCCCTACTTGTTGAACTCGTATATCAGTAAAATTTTATACATAAAATAATTAAAGAAATAACCAAATATTCTCTTAAAATTCTGTTAAAATCTTGAATGATGTCAGATAATGCAAAAATTTTTAAAGATGCTAATCTTATTTCAGTTAAGATGTAAGATTAAATTACTCAATTTAATATTCGATTTTACAATATATAGCATTTTCTTTAAATTACAAAGAATTGAGATGAAAATTCAAAGAATAACTGTTTTACATAGTATCCAAAGGCTTAAGCTAAAGAGGATTGATTAATCAGATATAAATTTTTACAGTTTTTTTTTTTTTTTTAATATGGGGTTTAATTTTATAATATCATAGTATTAATTTTATAACATACTTAGCGTTACTCTTTAAAATTTTATTATCAAAATTAAATACAACATAATTTACAAAATTTCACATTTAATAACTTCTAAAAAGTTAAATTCTACAAATATCAAAGTTCAATCATACAATCACGGTAAACTTTCCTCTTCCTTTGTGGTTTTCTCCTCCCTTTATTGGAAGTCATTCTCCCACTTCTGGGAACCTCCATTCGGGATTGTATCTCAATAGACCTTATCTACAAAGCCTGATAATATTAATTATTTTTTTAAAGTGTGTGATATGTAAAACAAGAAAAAAAAAAGATATATAATAATTAAAACCATTGAAAACATGAGGACAATAAATTGTCTTGATGGAAAGGCATGCCCTACCTGTTTTTGAAAACAGGATTCGAACCTCACCTGACCATAATATATGATAATTTTTTCACTTAATTATGGGTAGCCCTATTATGATTTTAAGAGTAGATTGTCTTGGTGGAACAACATGTCCTGCCTGCTTTTGAAAACAAGGTTTGCACATCACCTAACAACAATATATGACAAATTTTTCACTTAATTACGGGTAGCTCTCTCTTGGCTCTAGGAGTAGATTTTTGAACCACTTCCAAAATAGATTCTATCAGTAGGTGCTGGTAGATATCTAACCTAACGTCAGGATAGGTAATTTAAAAAATATATATATATATACAAAATCTTACAAAAATTAGAGATTTTTCAAAAAGTATGTACACAATGAGAGAATTACCTTCAACCTACCTAGAACTTTAATATTTACAGACGCATACAATTTTTTGTTTATTCATAGCGTCCTCCCCTAGACTAACGGTTGATTGACTTTGACCGTAAGTAGATTTGTTTGACTGTGTAAAAAATATTAAAAGACGAATTTATCCCTGAATAAATTCACTTTAATTTTTCTTTTAAAATATATTTTAAAAACTTTAAATAAATTAAAAATAAATTTAATGAGATATCCACTAGATGGATAGTGAAAATAATTTGAGAAAAAATTTAAAAATCAAAATTTAAAAAATTTAAAAAAATCTAAAAATAGAAGATGAGATTCACTTCAAACAAAACAAAATTGAAAAAGAAAAGTAAAAAAAAAAAAAAAAAGCTGGATTGAACAAACTTTTTTTTTATTAAAATCAAAATTAAAAAATAATTAAAGTTGAATCAAAACAAAACAATTTAAAAATAAAAAATAAAAAAGAATGAGAGATTTAGATTTAAATGGATTCAACCTAAATTTCTCATTTTTTTTTTTAAGAAATTGTTTTGTTTTAATTCAACATTAATTTTTTCTTTAATTTTGATTTTTTTTAAAAAAATTGTTCAACCCAATTTTTTTTTTTAATTTTTCCTTTTCGATTTTGTTTTGTTTAAAAATGAAGAATCTTCATCTTCTATTTTTAGATTTTCATTTATTTTTTTTAATTTTGGTTTTTAAACTTTGTTTTTCTAAATTAATCTCTAGTGTCTATCTTCAGATGAATGATTGAGATTTCATTAAATTTATTTAAAGTTTTTAAGTTTTATTTTAAAAGAAAAAAAAAAATTTATTTAAGGATAATTTTATATTTAAATATTTTTTATATAATTAAACATATTTATTAACCGTGAAAACCAGTCAACTGTTAGATTAGGAGGATTTTCAAAAAATTTTGCCCACGATCGAAGAAATAACAAATCATCTGTGAACACTGTATCTAAACGTGAAACATGTCATCTCAGAGACCCCATAATTCATGCCACCACCATAATCTGATGTAACACCAGCAAGTGTCATGCTTGCATGTTGTTGCTCTCTGTCTCTCTCTGCTAGCAAATTCTACACCGCAAATTCTTGCAGCAATTTCCAGGCATGAACATAACACAATACAACAACATGAGTTCAATAATCGAAGAGTTGCCATGCAAAATCGAAAAAAGAAAGGTCTCAGTGAAAAAGACATGCACGGACTAGCAATTGTTCATTGTTTTTCATGCTTTTTGCATTTTGAACGGACCAGAGGTTATTTCTGTTCAAATGATTAGACTTTTCAACTAATGGGTTGTGCTTGATATTTACTTGTTTGTTTCTGTTATTGGACAGTGTATTATTTTGACCTTGGACCCAATATGTACTTGCATACACATCTTTTGTTTCTTGATTTGATGGGAAGTGTTTTTGAAACCGTTGAAAAATATTTTTGCTTTTAGCTTAAGTACTATAATATGTAAGCATAAACAAAACGTACGGTTAATGTGTGTTTACGAGCAATCACAAACATAGCATTGAAGATCTTACTATTAAAATATAGTATTTACACTAGTATTTATAAGAATTTTATTTATACATTTTATTAGAACACACATTAAAGATAATTATTGATATTAATAATTAACAGAAAGCTTACAAATTTTAGTTTATGTAATTTTAAGTGTTCATATAGGTTTACAAAATAATTTATTGTTAAATTAACTATTAATTAGTTTACGTAGCAAAATCATTTATTGCG
The DNA here is from genome assembly GCA_019925255.1 of Litchi chinensis. Lineage (NCBI taxonomy): Eukaryota > Viridiplantae > Streptophyta > Magnoliopsida > Sapindales > Sapindaceae > Litchi > Litchi chinensis. Next base: position 26,700,973 of record CM034469.1, on the reverse strand, counting down.
ATATATGAAATATCGAGTTCAACTTTCTCTTCATATCAATGTGAAAAAATGGTGTGATTGAAATAAGTTTATAATATATTAATTAATAATAATTTATTCAAAAATAGCACTAATCCCAAATATAAACTTGAAGCAGATTTTTCTTAAAAGATTATTGTACTAATTCAATGTATTTTATTTGTATAAAATTTTGTAATTCTAAATATAACTTAATGATGTGACTGTTACGTACAAGTGTATGAAGGGGACCATATGGTTTTCTAGGAATCGTCTGTATTTAAACCGAGTTAGGTGGGAATAGAAATATGGGATGTAAGGACAAATTGACAATGTAATGGGCACGTGAGCATCACATGCAATGTGGTGGAAATGTCCTTTGGATCTTCTTAGAATGTACCAAATAATTGTAGTACTTGTCTAACCTTCAAAAGCTAGTAGTGTACTTCATTTTGGCTTCTCGCACAGGAAGCAACAAGCAACTTCTCCAAAATCAAAACCATCCTTTGCAATTGAGCAACCTCTCGTTGTTGCTTGCTACCCTTCAACGCTAGCTAGACGAGGTCAAAAGCCACCCTTGTGCTACCATACCATATATAAGATCCATCTCCCAGAAGACCTTTGCTTATAGGTTATAACTTCTTGGTATACTGTTTTCGAAACCCACTTTCCGTTTTATAAAATTAAATTTAGAAATAAGAAAATGACAAGATGGGATGTTTGATTGGGGTTTCGTTTGCTGAATATCTTTCAAAACCTTCCTCTCTTTTTTGTTCACTTTGTCAAATGAGATTGGATTTCTGTTTTTGAACTTTGGTGTTGGTTAATTGATGCTTCAAAATACGTATTTTCTTTATTCTTGATTAAGTGATGTACATTTGTCTATTTCTCTCTCTCTCTCTTAATTTTTAATTTTTGTAATTGCAGTTCAAGTCTCGATATTCATTATATGTATTTACCAATATAAGTGGTTAGATTTCTTTTCGATATTGTGGGAGCAAAATATTTTTTAATTGTAGGACTAGATATCTAGACGATATATAAGATGCTTAATATCAACAAATTTCAATAAATTCATGATTAATAAAGATTGTGTTTATTTTGAAAAATTTTGTTTCCTAACCGTATCCAAGTTTTGTTATTGAATGAAATTTATTGAGTTGTTATAACAATCTACAGTTAGTTATTGTAACAATAGATCGATGTGACAACTAAAATAAATCGGAAGATTTATCCAAAAGATCAATTACAATTTTGGTCAATGAATATGTATAAGAAATGAAAAAAATTTACTTTAAAGTCAACACCAAACAATCAACAAACAAATATGCTAAAAAATAGAAATACTATTCCTAGTTTTTAGCCTTGGCCAAATTGTCCACATTCATCCAAGAGATAAAACTCTAATTTGTTAGAATAAATCAAAAAGATTTTATAATTTCAAGAATATTTTTCAATGAATTTTATCCCAAAAAGAAAATATGTTGTTATAAAAGGAAACTCCAATTAATAAAAAGTTATTCATTAAAAGATTTTTTTTTTTACCAGATAAATATGCAAATAAACTTAATAAAATTAAAAAAAAAAAATCACTTAATTCATAGAATTAAATCGGGTTAAGAAATTCTCTCTTTATTGCACATTGTTGAACATCTAGATTTATTGCAAAACATTTAGTCAATCGTTGTAACATCTGCCGATGACCTGTTGCAACAACTCATGTGAAAATTTTAACATCGTTAAATTCTGAGTTTGCTCAAACTGCTACTATACAATGATGCCAGACACATAAAACACTAAAACTTTGTTATATATCAACATCACCTATGCACTAACATATTTATTTTTAAAAGACCCACCCCTCTCAATTTCTGATATATCTATTTTGAGGTACTGAGATTAACCTAAAAGATAATTGAGATTAAACTGATAGAATCTTAATGACACGGTCAGGATCAATGAACCCCATATGACTGAGAGCCACACACACTAAAGTAGAAGATAACTCATATATATGAAAGAAAATCTCACATTTATTAGGTGAGGTGGGATGTTGAATCTTAATTTTTGAAAACAAGGCAGCTTGTGTGCTTCCACTACACCATAAGGCAATTAACAATTTATGATATTTTTGTTAGTCATGTATGTGACACTCAAATTACTTACTACTGAAATGACACTTGAATCATGAATTTAACAATGGTTGAATCTCAAGAGCCACATCATCCTTACATATGTAATATGATAATCAACAAATTATGGTGGTACCAGTCTGGTCCACTTCATAAATGGATAATGGACCCAAGCAAAATCTGTCTTTTGTGCTCAGATATCCACTAATAATATAGATACCAATCCCTATTGTGCATGGAACAAGCCGAAGAGCCATAAGGCTAACGGAGCCCCATTGAACAAGCTCATTTGAGGTCAGGTCCGGGCCAGGACATGCCTCAAACTGATTGGGTCGAAAAAATGTGGCCTGGTTTGGCCCAACCAACCTTTGTGACACAGTTTTATACGTAACAGCAACAGCACTAGGAGGCATAAAGAAGCCTCTCACAAGTTGTCATGCATGCAATAACATCATACTATGTGAATGAATAACTAATTAATTTTTTTTATGTTGATGTTATGTAATATAATTTTAGTGATCAAGTGTATATGATAAGGTGCATTCAGATGTCATTTAGGGGAAAAAATATCATTTCAAATGAGTGTAGTAAGACTATCAAATTGAATACTTAGGGGAAAAAATTATTATTTCAAATGAGTGTATTAAGACAATCAAATTGAACCATTTATAGAATAACGCATACTATCATTGATTTCTTTCTATTATCAAACAATTTAGATAAAATTTTACATTAAAAGACGATTTTCTATTTTTGTTCATGATCAATTAGTCATTTTGTTAAACTTTGACTGTTTTGAATAAGTGCGATGTGACATTTTCGAAACTACTTTGCTACTAATATCCGTTTGATTCTATAATTTAACAAAAATTGTTGTATTTCATCTAGATTTAGTCAGAGTTTGATAAATTCATTTTTAAAGGTTAGATTTTAGTACGTTACACACATTTCATAGAATCATATGAATTTTGTTAGAATTAATGGTGCGTTTACTTTACTTGAAGTAATCGGAATAGGAATCGAAATGATCTGAAATCGGAATGACTTGAAATCGAAATGAAGTATTGGAATCAGAATAAGTTGTTTACATTAATTGCAGGAATCGGAATCGAAATCAGCAGTTTTTCCATTGAACTGTTTATTTTACTTTGGAATCAGAATAGATTAATTATAAGTTACAAAAATGTCTTTAATTAAAATTATGGATTAATTATAATAGTGTGTAGTTTCTTATTATAATATGCAAATTTTTTAATATTAAATAAAAAACTGCATATTATAATAAAAAAATTGTATATTATTTTAATAGTCCACTAACTTAGTGTGCAATTTTTTACTATAATATGTAGTTTTTTTTTTAATATCAAATAAAAAAATTACATATTATAATTAAAAAAAACTACATATTATTTTAATAGTCCACTATAATAATTAAGAAATTGGTGATGAAAAACTAATAGTGTATAGTTTTTTATTATAATATTCAGTTTTTTTTTTTTAAAATATAAAATAAAATAGGTTTTTTTTTTATTATTTTTATTATTTTTAAAGAAGAGTATAAAAGACTTTTCATCCTAATAAAGGGAATGAGAATAAGATTTTCAAGTAGGTTGGGGGGAATGAGATTCTCATTCCATAATCCTAAATTGATATGGGGCTCACACTTTCATTCCCATTACAGAATGAATTTTAAGCAAATAAACACTATCAATCAATCTATGAGAATAGTTTGTTATATACTTTTTACATCTTAATAACTTTTTAAATACATCTAAATTTTTTACAATTTTTTAAAATGCTAGATGGAATGAATCCATATTTTAATAGAATTCTTAAAAATTGGGATTGATGTAAATCTTAATTTTTATAAAATATTTCATAATATTCTTTCTAAAAATTTGAATTAAATACGTCAAACCCCTTTAATATTTTAAATTTCAACAAACTCTATATTCACTACACAAAACTACTCATGTCTAAGCTTTGTGAGTTGCTATAGTGGTGCAACCTCACTTGTCTTGCTTCTTGATAAGTATGGGAAGTAGAGGTGTGCATTTAGGTGTTCAGTTCGGTTACTATTGGAATCGAACCGATAAAGTGATCGGTTTTTAAAATAAGATCTGAACACGTATATTTTAAATATTGGAATAGACTTAAATCGAACGGGATTGAGTCGATTCAATTCGAGTCAGTTCTATTTAATTAACATATTTCAAACCCATCAGAACTAAAAAACCTAGTAAACTAGTAAATCCCAAACTTTAAACTCACCAATGATCGGTGATGTAAACGCATCAAAATATCAAACTTTAACCTTGAAACCTAGTAAACCAGTAATCCAATAAATCCCAAACGCAACAAAACTCACAAACTCAAATAAACCAAATAAATCCAAAACATAACAACACTCATAATGTAAGGCCCCAATTTAAGAGAATAATTGAAATATAGTTTATTTTTATTAATTTGGCCTTGCCCAAATTTTAGAAATAAAAGGGCATATGGGCAAATATCATTTTTAAGGACATTTTTAAAAGAACTCAAGAAAATTTGGTCTAAAGGGAAAAAGGTCATAGTAAAAGGTAGGGTACAAAATGTAAATTTATAAGTGATAAATATGGTGAATCGTGTCAATAAAAAATTAAAAAAAGAAAAGAAAAGAAATGAAATGTTGAGTTAGGGTGGTTGAACATGGTAGCAGTTTTTTTTTTTTAGAAAAAGTTGTTGGTGATCGACCATTTAAGCTTATATTATTATTATTATTATTATTATAAAGGATAAGTGGTAGAGAATTGAGATGCGAACAAACAATAAATCGGACCGTTGAGAAAAGCAAGTCAAAAGTTGGTAGCCTAAATCGGTAACAATTTTTTTTATAAAAAAGGGCAGGTATCATTCATATAATTTAGATAAACCACGGTTAAAAGAGTATATTTAGTAAATGTGAGAACTAGAAGTAAATCACACCTAGTGTTGAAACATAATATCAAGAAGAAAAAGAAGAAAAAACAAGAGACTAGTGAGCCGAAACCAAAAAAATAAAGAAGAAATAATTGAAGTTGAGTTTTGAATTGATTTGGTGTGTAATAAATTCAGTTTTAGGTTTGATTTTTTAGTTTAATTTTTATAAATTCTAAATAGGTACTTATGATATTTTTAAGTAGGGTAGAAATTAAGGATAACACAACTGCTATCGATTCAAAATAAAATTTGAAATTTAATTTGCGAGAGATTTTTTTTAAAAAAAAATGAATTAATTTTTTGTAGTTATTTATATTTTATGGTATGGATAGGTTCTTGTTATGTCTGTTTTCTCGACATGGATCAAAAGGGCTGCAGAAGGCCTAAAAGAGGAATAAAGCCCAGGAAGCCCAACCTTTAGATCGTTGTAACGAGCTCGTCGGACTCGCAAGCTCGCATAGTACCAAGTCTGCTTTAGTACATCCTCTGCCCATGTTTATGTAAGAGCCCACTTCAGCATCTTTCCAGCCTGTGCAGTTCGTCAGGTCGAAAAGCTCGTGCAAGGAGGTACCTTGTAAAATCAAATACCAGGTCAACCTACTCCCCAGATTTCACGCCGGCACCACCTCAGCAGTTCCACAGGAGCATTTAATGCGACGGCCGCTTATTTAATGAAGATGAGACTTTACTCAAAACATTTAATGCAGGAGTGGGCGTGTAGAGAATAATCATTATTGTAGTATTAAATGTAGTATGACTTATGTCAGAGTAGTTGAAAATGATCATGATTTGTAACATGTGCAATACTCAATTGTATCTCCCTCCTCTCTACAAATAAGGGAAATTTTTATTGTAATAACAAGTTAAGAACACTAGTATTACCGTCACTCTGTCAGAATTAATTCAGAGTAACTCGTGGACATAGGCGCACTCGCCGAACCACGTAAAAACTCTTGTCTTTACATTCTTCTTCCCCTTTTCTTTCCTTATTAATTGCTTTACTACTGTTATTCAACTACCTTAACCAGCATTTAACTCCATTCATTGCACTCTTTCTACCTTAAACCACATTTACTATCATTTATTACCACGTTCGCAGTTTGGGCCTTTGAATCTCTCAGTCGACCGTTTCTAGACGTCGACAGTTCTTATGATATTTTTAGGTGGGAGAGAAATTAAAGATAACACAAGTGCTATCGATTCGAAATAAAATTTAAAATTTAATTTGTGAGTGGATTTTTTTTTTTAACTGAATTAATTGTTTATAGTTATTTATATTTTAGATTTTTGTTAATTATGGATTATTGCAAATGAATTATTCGTTAGTTAATTAAATTCTTGGATTGTTTATTTCAATTGAATTGATTTGTTTTAAATTATTTAAATTTCAGTTTTCATTTATGTAAATGTTATTAAAAAGAAATAATTTTATTAATCCGTTGATTTTATTGATTGTGGATTACGAATTATGAATTACGATTTGATATTAGAATATTTATTTATGTTATGAGAAAAGAATATATTGCAAATTATATTTATATTCGAAATAGAATTATATAAAATTGTATATGAAAATTATTTGAGTTACAAAACGAATGAAATAAGATTTTAAGAACACAAGGATTGTACCATTCCCTCTAACAGTAAATCAGGCCTTATATGTGTAAGCCTTAGAAAGTCGCACAGTACGTGTGTGATAGATGTTATCCCTAACTCTGCATATATGTTGAGTATCTCTATCACGTATGATAGATTTCTCTGGGTACTAGATTGGTATAAATCGAGCTTTTATTAGCAAAAAGAATGATCCATATAAATATTTATATTTTATCATGATAAGAGATGCAATTTTAGTATTATTTTCAAATATGATTAAATATGAATTATTGAGATTTTATTTGTTATCAACCTTATGTTATATATTTTAATTATTATTGAAAATAAGTTTTTGAAATTATATTCACTCATTGGACGTTAGTGCTCACCTTTTTATATTTTTAAAATAATTTTCCAGGTAATCAGCAAGTCTTAAAAGAAATCTCTGGATAGGAAGAGGTGGGTCACTCAATTATATGACGCTAAAAGAAAAAAGATATTTTGATATTTGTTATACCCATTTTCTGGATCGGCCCAAATAGCCCAACTCAGGCCTTATTTACTTAAATAGAAACAAGGGCCCAGGAGGCCCAAGGTTGGAACTAGCGGTTGCCAGCCCAGCTCGTGAGGTCTTCCAGGTCGCAAACCTACAGCAGCCCCCAGAATGCCTCCTGCCTATACCGTCAGCTCGTGGAGCTCGCGAGGTCGCCCAGGTCGCGAGCTCGCGAGAACCTTCAGACCATCTTATCTCTCTTCCTGATCCCCTTGCCTCCCCTCTAGTGTGCACCACCTGGCTGATTGAAAGACTTACCCTGAGGATATCGTGTACAGCAAGTTGTCAGAACCACCAACTCTCATGATTTCCCGCCGAAAACTGCTTACACAATTATCCAGAAGCATTTAATGAAGTGAAGACTTCTTCAGGTATATTAAATGCAGACTCATGCAGGAAGAAGACCATCATTACCTTCACAATTAATGCAGCATGACAATGTCAGGATTAGTTAAAACTAGCCGTTGCCAGTAGCGTGTGTAACTTTCTTTGTATTTTTATATTGTCATCCCCCCTCCTCTATAAAGGTGAGAGACATTTTTATTGTACCAACAAGCTGAATACACTAGAGAATTGTCACTCTGCCAGAATAACCCCAGAGTGGCCGTGGATGTAGGTGCAGTCACCGAACCACGTAAAAATCCTTGTGTCTTCTCTCTCTTTTCTCTTTAATTTCTTGCTGATCACCTTATTAAATCCGACCAACAACCAAGACGACATTCCTTCACCTGAATTAATCACCACCAACCTTGAACTTTATTAATTACCTATTTATTATCCTTCCATCATCACGACCAGAACCTTTAATTATCAAGTTCGTCGTCTGGGCCCCAGAATCTCTGGTTGACCGTTTCCGAACGTCAACAATATTGTATATATATATTTTGTATATTACATGACATCTAGGTTTGCGTGTGCATACTTATCACTTTAATGTTGTAAAATATTTGATCTCTTGTCAATTTTGCTTACGTTGTGACTTCTCAGTTTGGAAATGATATCAACCTAAGTTATAGTTATGTTTCTATATGAAAACAAATTTGTTTTATATATTTTATATGATATCATCATATTTGAAATATTTTAGAAGTGTTTATTTCAATTATTACCGAGTGAAATTATTGATTAAATAGCAGTTTTATTCCAAAATTTTATTAAGTCACCTTATGTATTGTTAAATTTCTAAATGATTTATATAAAAAAGTTTAGAATTGTATACAAGTTTAAATATCACGTGATATTCTTAGACTCGAGATAGGAGTCTAGTAGGATTCTGTCACACAAACTCAAATAAACTCAGTAAATCCCAAACATCAAACTTCAAAAGCCCAGTAACCCGCATTTGATCGGTGTGACGGTGACGTGAGGTTTTGATCGGCAACGAGACAGAGAGAAGAAGGAAGAAAAAGATGGAAGAAGAAGAAGAGGTTGATAGTGAGGCGAGTGGGGTTTTCATTGACAATGAGATAAAGAAGAGGCGAATGGGGTTTTGATTGGCGATGAGACAAAGAAGAAGAAGAAGAAGAAGAAAGAAGAAGAAGGAGGAGAGAGGAGAAAGAAGAAAATGGAAGGAGAAGAGAGATCGGTAGTGGGTTGTGATTTCTGAAGAATGAAGATTCTGAAGGGATGAGTTCATTTAATATGGGGGTACATGCAAAATTACATAAGTGTCACTCATGTTTGGTGTTTTAAGAGTCGGGTCGGTTCTGGATACCTGGAATCAAATCGATCTGTGAAATGTGGTGCTTTCTAGCCATAGAAACCAAACACCCTAAATTTGAATATGAAAACCACATCGAACACTCACGGATTGAGTCGGTTCCATGCTTTCATATTTACCCCTATGGAAAAAGTTCAAGCTCAAGAGACTACAAAAAAATGTGGAGTGGGTCGACTCACCTAATGCTAAGAGCAGCATTCCAAGTTGCACGCTAAAAAACCATATCAGTTATCTGACTCAGTGTTAGAATATATATATTTATATATATTTAGAACTTCAATGATCAGTGTTTCATAACTTTAAAAAATTAAGATGAAACAATTAAATTTATTTATTATATTCTCTGTTCTAAAACAAATTATTTCTCTTATTTAATTCAAATACAATGATTGAATTTGATTGGTTCGTATTTAGAAGACATTGATCGTAGAAGTTCTATATATATACGTATTTATGTATATATACACTCGATTCTATGACTCACTTAAAATCTAATCATAGATCACATCTCCGGTGCAACACTCGTACCAAAACAAAATTTCAGCCCCCTCAATCACCATCCACGTACTTACAAATCCGGACAAATTTCAGTTACTTGTCCCAAAAGATCTACTGGACCCTACCTCATTCCACCACCTCACAACCGTCCGATCAAATCATAATCAAACGGTCTTTTCTCCTCTCCCTCTCACTTTAAAAAAAAAAACACACACACACACACACACACCGGAAAAAAAAAAATCGAAACTCTCTCGTACGATAATATCACGAATAAACGAAAGAATCAAAAATAAAAAAATAACCGGTATTTCAGAAAATAAAAAGCTTGTTCGATGGTAGTAGAAGTAGTGGAAGTGAGAGACCTATTCTCTCTGTTCTTGTCTCATGTTGTCGTATCAAAACCCTAACCCAAATTCGTTGTTGTCGGATGGAATCTGGCAAGATTCTACAAAACCCTAGGCCGCCTCTGCCGCCGACGTCCTCGTCGTCGCCGTCAATTACATTCACTAACAAGACGATGCCGAATGAACTAACGCAGAAGCCACTGCCGCTGATTGTCGACAGGTTTCGCTTGCTATTGAAGCAACGGGAGGAGCAGCTTAGGGCTTCGGGAGGTGGAGGTGATGTGGCGGTGATGGAGGAGGTGGTGCAACTCTACGAGATGTTCTTGGCCGACCTGACTTTCAATTCGAAGCCGATTATCACTGATCTCACCATCATTGCCGGTGAGCAGCGAGCCCACGGCGAGGGCATCGCCGACGCTATCTGCGCCAGGATTGTCGAGGTTCCTCTCTCTCTCTCTCTCTCGGTCGTTTTTTCGTCGAAAAATTTGAACTTTGTTAGGGTTTGGTTGCCAATTTCATGGCAATTAACAATTTGCGTTTCCTATATGAATAAAAATGTGTTCTTTTTTAAAGATATTGACTTCAATTTTGGTACTAGCGAAAAGGGTTTAGCTTTTCGATGTGTTAGGTTCGTTGAATATAATGTGGGAACTAAATTAGAATCGGAATTTGATTTGTTTTGTTCATCGTGAGTAATGTAATTTATCTGATTTTTGTATGCTGGGTAGGTTCCAGAGGAGCAAAAGCTGCCCTCTTTATATCTTTTGGATAGTATTGTGAAAAATATTGGCGGAGAATATATTAAGTATTTCTCGTCTCGTTTACCTGAGGTGAGTAGTTGTTAAAGTGTTTTGGTATTTACTTTTGGATAATTGTTTTTGTGTTGGTTTTTAAGGGATGTGATTTTGTGAAGTTGTGATTTTTGTTGTTTGAATAGGTGTTTTGTGCAGCGTATAAGCAAGTTAATCCTAGTATGTATGATTCTATGCGGCGCCTGTTTGGTACTTGGTCGCCAATTTTTCCAGCTAGTGTGCTTCGCAAGATTGAGACACAATTACAATTTTCTTCCCAAGTTAATAAACAGTCGTCGGGTGTGAATTCTTTGCGGGCTTCTGAGTCGCCTCGACCGGCTCATGGCATACATATTAATCCAAAATATATACGTCAGTTGGATAAGCCAGCTCCGGACAATGTAAGAATAATTAATGAAATCACTCTTTGTTGCTTGCCCTTTTCACAGAAGATGGAAATGGGTAGACTGCAGCTTACGTTTATTACTGTGAATGAAGTCAGTGACATATGTAAGGTTATAGCCTTCTGGTGGGATGGATGTATGTACATCATTTTACCTCATGTTGTAGTCACAATTTTGGGCATTTACCAGTGGGTTTTGTGACCGAAAAAAGTAATGTTAGTGTAGTTTATTAACACCTGTGTTTTCCTTGATTCTTGCATGTTAGATGTAACTGAAAATTGAGAATCAACTCGAGAGAATCTGTTCTAATACTGAAAGTAAGTAGTTTAATGCTATGTGCAACTAGGCAGGTTCATGTCTAGAGGTGAACCATCTAGTTTAAAATGCTGATTGTTAGGATTGAAATGGAGATAGATTGTTTCTGTCTCAAAACGCATTGGAAGATATGTATATGGTGCACATGGCCTCATAATTCATGAAGTCTTCTTGATTTGTGACTATTGCAAAACCTTGCACCAAAGTAATCTTATTTGAGAGTATTTATTTCAAACCTTTTGAGTGTATTTTCTTATTTATATTTATATTTCTATTCAAATATTGTATATGTAATAACTTTATTTTATACATTAAATGTGAAATTTTATTTAAGTTTTTCATATTTTGCCCTTTTTTTTTAATCATAAGTTACATAATATATTATTTAAATTTAATATCTTTGGTATTTCTCGTAATATACTCTGTAATTTGAAGTGTGATAATAATTATGAATAATGATTGTCAAAATGTAGATTGTCTATTTTTAAAGAAAGATTATTGATGCCATAACATTAACTATAATTCATATTTGATAAATTTTATTATTTAAATATTGTGTTTAATCCTTTTATTTTTATTAACATATTTATTTTTAACATGAATTTTGAGGGTAAAACTTATCATATCTCCTTTAAAGAGGTATGTTTATATTTTTTAATTTATAAAATGTTTTCATACCGTTGGAATTTATTTGAAAAATTTATTCTAGCCCATCATGGTATCAAATCTTGACTACTTCCCTGGCAGCTTATGTTTATTACTGTGAATGGAGTTAGTGACATATCTGAGGTTATATGGCCTTCTGATGGAATGGATGTATGTACATCATTTTACCTCACGTTGTGGTCACCATTTTGGGCATTTATTAGTGGGTTTTATAACCAAAAAAAAGTAATGTTAGTGTAGTTTATGTAAACCTGTTTTTCCTGTATTCTCGCATGTTAGATGTAGCCGAAAATTGAAAATCATCTTGAGAGAATCTGTTCTAATACTGAAAGTAACTAGTTTTCTGCTGTGTGCAACTAGGCGGGTTCATGTCTAGAGGTCAACCATCTTGTTTAACATGTTGATTGTTAGGATTGAAATGGAGATAGATTGTTTCTGTCTCAAAACACATTGGAAGACATGTATATGGTGCACTTGGCCTCATAATTCATGAAGTCTTCTTGATTTGTGATTTTTGCAAAACTTTGCACCAAAGTATTCTTATTTGAGAGTTAATACGCTATTTACTCTTATTATTGTGTTTTCCTGTAGATTAGCTTTCATGTATATGTTAACACTTATTTTTTCTAACAGATTCCTATTTATACATTCTTTCCTTGTCATTTTTCCTATTTCTAAGAATGGGAGTGTTGAAGTTTATCTTTTTCCTGTTATTGATTTTGTTTCAGTATAATATCTACTTGACTGGCAAAGCCACTTAGAGATGTTTGTGTTCTTTTTAAGTTAATTGGCTCTGTGTTAGTGCGTGCATAGATGGACAAATATTGAAATCTAAAACATGAAAATTTGTTTATGAACCTTGCAGAATCTTCAACATGTAAGAGGAACCTCTTCAAATATAAAATTATATGGTCAGCAACCTGCCATTGGATATGATGAGCTTGATTCTGATCATGCAGAGGTTACATCCTCACAAGTTGGAGCCCAAAGATTGAATCCAACAGGTGGTGTTGGTCGTGCATCTTTTGCCCATGGAGCTAATAAGCTGCACCCATCTTCAAGTTCCAGACTAGGAAGACCCTTATCGCCTTCAAGAATTGGATCATCAGAAGTTGATGAATTTGCAGCTGGAAATTCTCCTAGAAGGATTGGGGGTGCCTCTCCATCTCATCCTGTGTTTGAGTATGGACTAGGCAGAACAATCAACCGTGAAGAGGAGATTAGTGAATGGGGGAGAAAACACTATTCTGATGATAAGCGCAACAGATTTGAAACATCCTATAATCTTAGCAATGGACATGAGCATCAAGGACCCAGAGCCTTGATAGATGCATATGGAAATGACAAACGAGCTTCAAACAATAAGCCTCTGCCAGTTGAACGCCTGGGTATAAATGGAATTGGCAATAAGGCGGCAGCACCAAGATCATGGCAGAACACTGAAGAGGAAGAGTTTGATTGGGAAGATATGAACCCTACTCTAGTCGAACGTGACAGGCAACGTGACAGGAAAAATGATCTCCTGCCATCATCTGTTCCATCATTTGGAAACATTGGAGGAAGGCCTGACTTCAGAAAGCTGAATGCTGTTCCGTTGGATTCTGATATTAGGAGCAATCACTCAAATCAGGCACAGCAACCGTTGGTGGATGATTCTTCTATAATTGCTGACGATGCAGTGCCTTCTCTGGGTGTATGTTTCTCAACTATTTGTCATGTCCTTTATTAGTCATACATGTTTGATTATCTGGAGTATGAATGATTATGTTACCTCTAAATATTTTCTTTATTAATTAATTAATAGATTAGTGTATTTTTACAAGTGTGCCATTCTTTTCACTGCTTTTATCAAAGTAGTGACAAAAAAGGTATTATGGACAGGAATCAAATTATGGTTCATGTTATGCTTGAGATATTATATTCTGTCGATCTGGGTCCGTCGGGCATGGCGTTTTGGGGAAAGCTGTTTATGCTTTTCATGAGACCCAAATAAGCCTTGTATGTGACAATATGTTTTTCTTTCCATTCATCAATTCTATTTTCTTTATTTTACAGAAACTGTTATTTTTCACTTACATAAGCAAGAGATAATATATAATTGTACTAGCAGTTTCCGACTTTGATATTGTATTTTGAAGTTTATTATGTTTTCTGCAGTCTGCCCGTGGATTTACAGGTAAGGTATCTGGGTTCCAGTCTGAGCCTAATCAGAATATGGGTTCTCATTATCCTCAAGAAGCCTGGAAGGCATTTCCAGTCCTCCCTCGGTCATCACACCCCTTTAATGCCAGAGGAAGAGGAAGGGATTTCCAGATGCCATATTCAGGTAGTGCTCATGAGAATGTGGCTCCTTTTGTTGACAAGCTTCCAGATGCTGATGCACAATTTATTAGGCCCCCAGCAGTAATTTCAAGGATTGGTTCTTCTGGTCTTGATTTGGTTAGTGCTGGAGCAGGGTCAGCCACTATACCATCATCTACTGGGGCATGGCCTCCAGTAAATGTGCATTCTCATCCACTGCCTGTGCACTCTGTTTTTCCACTGCAGAAACAGACCAGGAGTCAGTTTGATTCAATCACCAGTAATGTTATGAATCAAGGTCCCAATAAATTGTTGTATATGCCTGAGCAGCAGTTTAATAATTCTGAGGTGAAAGAACCAAGTCTGATGATGCCACCACAATTGCATGATCAACATTCTGCCCAGATTCAGCAAAACCAGGTCCAGCCACGATTCCTTCCTCACAATGCTCGAAATAGTTTTCTGCCCTCTGTCACAGCTTCAGTGCCACCTCACCTACTGGCACCGACTGTGAATCATGTGTACGCTCCACAGGGGAGTGCTAACATGAGTATATTTCCGTCAAGTTCATTGCCTGTTGGACAACTACCTTTACCAATCCAAAATATTCCGAACAGCTCCTTGCATTTACCAGGGGGAGCCGTGCCGCCTCTTCCTCCAGGCCCCCCTCCTGTTTCTTCCCACATGATACCTGTGTCTCAACGTGCAGGCTCAGTTGTCCCTTCCCAACCACCAGGCGGTGCATTTTCTGGTTTGATTAATTCTCTCATGGCTCAAGGTTTGATCTCATTGACTAATCAAACCCCTGTACAGGTAGTGAATTGCTGTCATTGTCCTGCAACTTTTCCTCCCCTTGAATATTTGCCTTTCTTATGCAATGTAAGATTGTATCTAACCAAACCAATTTAATGTCTAGGAACCCATGGGACTTGAGTTCAATGCTGATCTTCTGAAGGTGCGCCATGAATCTGCAATAAGTGCGCTATATGCCAATCTTCCAAGACAGTGCACCACGTGTGGTCTGCGGTTCAAGTGCCAAGAGGAGCATAGTAGTCATATGGATTGGCATGTAACTAAGAACCGGATGTCCAAGAATCGTAAGCAGAAACCATCTCGCAAGTGGTTTGTAAGTGCCAGTATGTGGCTCAGTGGTGCAGAGGCATTGGGAACTGAGGCAGTTCCTGGGTTTTTACCCGCTGAGACCGTTGTGGAAAAGAAAGACGATGAAGAAATGGCTGTTCCTGCTGATGAAGACCAGAATGCATGTGCATTATGTGGAGAACCATTTGATGATTTTTATAGTGATGAGACTGAGGAATGGATGTATAAAGGGGCTGTCTACATGAATGCACCTGATGGGTCAACAGGGGAGATGGATAGGTCTCAATTAGGTCCAATAGTGCATGCCAAATGCAGGTCAGAGTCAACAGTGGTTCCTCCTGAAAATTTTAGACAGGATGAAGGGGTATGCATTTCTGCTTGAGCCTCTCTACAATTTTTAATCAATTCGATTTTACTCAGTAAATAATTTGTGTCATTTACAAATCATTATTATTACATGTAGTACTTTGTTTTTATGAAATTTGTATTGTAGCATTTATGGATGATTATCACAACCTTTGGGAAAAAACAAAAAGCAATTTCTTAGAGTTTAGTTTAATTTTTATTCTTTCAGTTGCCACTTTAGATCTATTACACAGTAGTGGGCTTAATTGATTATTGCCTGGATAGTTTAGCATTAATATTTTTTTTATCCTTCCATGCACATCAATAAGAACAAGTAGTCGTCTCGTTGTAAAAGCAATGATTTGTGGTAATATTCTGTCCAATCTTGTTATCTGCTTGCTTTCAACACTCAGTGGAATGCTTTCCGTCTTTATTTAAAACATTTCTTTGTGAAACTGAGTTTCAATGCCCAATGGATTTGCAATTATTTGGATATAAATGGGGTATTGGCATTTTAAGGTGTATGAAATAAATATTTGATGGTTGCAACTAGATTTTGTGCTTTTTTGTAAATTCATCATCATGTTAGACTGCATTTACTTGCATGCTCAGCTTAACAAGTACTTCGAGTGCCTGCCTCTCTTCGTGCAGTTGAGACAGTTGTAGCTATAAGCTTATTCGAATTTATCAGTTATTCTTAGACTTTTTCTCCATGTGACTTGCAGGGGAACACTGAAGAGGGTAGTCAAAGAAAACGATTGAGAAGTTAATTTATTTAGACGGCTTCTGAGGTCTGTAGCTTGAATTGAGTTACATCTAGTTAGCGGTACACTTTTTCTTAATTTTACTGTAGTGTTGCAGCTTGCAGTACCCTTGGCTTCACGCCAGAATCTTGTACATGTATAGTTGGATTTGTATCATGCAGCAAAAGATTACAAATTCTCTCGCTCTCTTATCTTTCTAGCATTGTTACATTTCTCTTTGTCAAAACTTGTTGAGGAAATATAACCATTCTTTATCAACTGTTGCTCTTGAGTTATTCAAGATCTGAAAAATCATGGGGAATGGTACACTCTATGACTAGGGGAGATAAGAATATCCACGAAATTGAAAGAACCTGGACGTATTGGAGCTTTTGTCGTATATTTTCTATGTTTGTTTTGACATTTGTAGGGAAGCACAGAGAAGTAATTTTAATCAGCAGATTCTGTGCAAAGGTCTATTTATCATCTCTTTTCGACCTACAGATTGAAGGAAGCAGCAGTGGCCGATGGTGATCTTATTTTCATTCCTTTTTTCTTTTTCACATTTTTATGTTGATTAATTGAGTACTAGAAGCATTACATGATGTATCAATTGAACATTATTTGCTGTGAGTGGTTCAGATGCTCCAACCTTTGTTGTTTTGAATATCATAGAATTACCTATTCAGAACTTGCTTGGTTAAATACTTTTCAACTTTCTATTAATTTAGCAAATGCAGTTGTAAGTTGTTCTTCTATAATTACTGGTTTTCATTTCCGTTGTTTAATTTGCTGAGTACACTTAAACAAGATGTGCTTATAAATCGTGTACATGACTTAAATGAAAATTTTCAATACTCGTAAATGAATGAAACATTAAAATTGAGAAATGGAAATGAGAAATTGAATTGGGTAATTTATATCTATAATGATTTTAGTTTTACACAAACCGTTATTATATAGAGAAAGTGAAAACTGCACCAAGATTGGTTCCTAAGTTGCAACTTTCGAACACCAGCTCCCCGTGAATAAGTCAGATTATTAACTTTGATCAGCTCAAAAATCCATTTTCTTTGAACTACTAGTACATTTAATTTTTCTTATTTGGCAAAACCAAAAGAACTATTTTCTGACATATGCAATTATCCATGAAAAATTTTCCATTCTCATACAGAGTTCGAATCATGTTTTTGTCAAATCCCTAAATTTGTAATCTATAGTTTTAAAATAAACATACCTAATAATTTGTAATTATGTAGAGTGATATAATTGACAACCTATCAAATATCTTTCTCAATCCATTTTTTATTTTTTGGTTAATAGTAATTTTAACCTTCGTTCGTTAAGATTACCAAAGATTAAAAAAAAGTTCTAAATATACTACAAACCAATTGTTTTTAAAATCCAATCTATTATTTCTCTCTTTTGCAATCATGAAACCTAAAACATTTTTCAATATTTTAAAGTTTCCTTTGATTCAAAGTGGTAGAGATTCACGCGTAATAAAAAACAAACTCTAAAGTGGTCGAGAATTATTTCCGAAAAAAATAATAATAACAACAATAATAAACAAGATAAATTTTGAATTACAAAGGTATATCGAAGGATTTTCGAATATTGAAAAAATGAGATGTTTATGCAAAAATAATAGAGATAGACATTTAACATTTTATATTTGTTGCACTAAGTCTTGTTTGTGTTGGAAAGCAGCAGTAGCATCCTTATCTCCACGCCCACTACAATTTACTACGACTTTTACACCATTTGGTAGAGTAGGGTTGTCGACGTTGGATTTCAGTCAACGAGTAATCAATACCCAATACCTGTAATTAATGTGAGAAAGCACAAATACCAAGAAAAGATACAGACAAATACCGAGAATCAAACGAGGAACACGGAGCTTTTATGTGGTTCGACAATAATTGGCCTACGTCCACGACTGTCTGTCTCTTAAATTCTGAAGAGTGACAGTGTATTATTGATTATTCTCTGATGATGTTACAATTCTGGTTGTAGCAAATCAAGAAAAGAATTCTGAATTAATTATATTCCCAAATAATCAGGAAAAATAAAGAAAAGAATTATAAATTAATTATGCTTCCTAATGTGTTTGAATAATATCAGGAAACTGCTTCCATAAAATCAGGGATGATGTTGATTTGGTTTGAATTCGAATAGACTTCCATATCTGATGAGGAAATCACGGTTTGATTGGGTAACTACCATATTCGGAGAGAGAATCATGGTTAAATCAGGTAACTGTCTGTTCTGGAAGATATTGCATTCATTATGCTTCTGAACGAGCTGACGTGTCTATGATGGTCTGGTATTTTTCGAGCTTGAGCTCGCTAAGAGATGAACTGTGCATGAGGCGAGCTGCAGTCTGACTGTGTTCACAGGTCTGCTGATGTCTGCTGAAGGATTCACCTGAGCGAGCTGAAGAGTTTGCTAGCCTTAGAATCGATACTGGACTTCATCTGATGGACTTTGATTGGGCTTTGACCTTTATCGGGCCTTCTTATTGGGCCTGAATTGGGCTTTTACCAGCCCATTTAATGAGTCCGAAAAATACATATAACATTAGCCCCTCAGCTCTTAGTTCGCTTCTGCGAGCTGGGAGTTTGAGCTTGCTGGTAAAAGCTGGCTTCCTTGGCACGCTACCCTTCATAACTGCTTCTGTGCACTTTCAAATTCCACCTTTTCAGTTGCGACACGTGGCAATCATACAGGTGGTAACTGAAGCGACGTCTGCACGTCCTTTACATGCGTATTTAATGCGCACGTCTTTCAACTGACGGCTGCATGATTTCCAAAGCTGTGCTTCACGCTGCACCGTCAAATTTAAGACGATTACACTTTTCAAAGATCTGACGGTTGGGGCTCACGCTCGCTTGTTTATATAAATCGATGGACCCTTTTCATTTTCTTCTTTCATCTGTCATTTTCCTTTAAAGCAATCAAGTGTTCAAGCAACCAGGACCTACTGCCTTTTCACGAAATCAACACCCTTACTCGCCGTTTTTCAATCTCATCAATGATTCAAGGTAAGACATCTTTTTCTTCAAATTTTCTATTTTAGGTTTGTTTTGTTTCACCACCATTGTTATACCTGTAATGACGTTTTGTTATACCTTCATTATTCTGAGCCTTCTGTTTATTGAACATGGCGTTTCTTCTTCTGGTTCAATCTGGTTTTTTTTTTTTTTTTAACTTGTTCAGATGTCTTCAAGCGGAGCTCGCAAGGGAAATGTTCCAAGTAGTGAAGCTCGTGAGCATGATGCAGTCCGAACACATGCTATACAGGGAAGAGCAGCTCGGGATACGTTCGCTCGTCATCCTTCCTCGCTAAAGCGTCCTGATGTGGAAGGACTTGTCGCTCAATTCCACATCCCTTTTGGTTGTCGTGCACTGTTACCTGGTTCACAGAATCATGCATGTTATCCACCCAGGGGATTCATCGCAGTTAGTGTTCAACATCTCGAGCAGGGGCTACGGTTCCCCATTCCACCGTACTTGATCGCATTTCTCAACAAGGTCAAGCTCGCATCATTTCAGTTGACTCCAAACTCATATGTGCAGCTGACCTCGCTGGCCGTGGCCTTCCTCAGAAACGGCCTTCGTCCCCCTACACCAAAAATTATACAGCAGTTCTACTCCTTCAAGGCTATGAGTGCAGCAGAAGGAGAGAAATCGGATGGCATTTACTACCTCACAGCCCGTCCGTTGCAATACAAAGATCTTTTGCGCAAATGAGAAGCGAAGGGCAAATCCAACGTTGGGCCGTATAAGACGAGCTGGTTTTACGTCTTGTGCCCCTCTCTCGCAGATCTTCGAAATTTCAGCTTCGTCCTGAAACCGGGTATTCATAAAGGAAAAAATAACGAGCTGAGTTTATTTTGTATCTTTATTATTACTTAAACATTTGCTGTGCAGCGCTGAAAATGGACGAGTCTCCTCTCAGCAGCGAGGAGGAACGAGCTCTTGACAAGCTCGCAATCTCAGAGGACGCAGGCATCGACAGCAAATTTGACGATGCTGTCCTTAGAGCTTACGGCCTTGCTCCTTCTAAGGAATCCCTTCTTCTGCGATCTGAGGAGGACATAGGCAAGATCGGTGATAAACCTAGACTTCCTTATGTTTTTGAAGTTCTAGTTCAAGTGGGGGACACGTCTGCTTCCCGACCTCTGCCACCAGTCTCTTCACCATCAGCGGGTGCAACTCGCTCACCTTCCCCAGCTCGGAAGGCTTCTACTCAAGGTGCTTCTGCTTGCACCTCATCTAAGGCGAAATCGTCTTCAGCTCGCACCCCATCAAAGGGTGCATCTAAAAAAACTACTTCTCCAGCTCCTGCCCCAGCTCGGACAGGATCAGATCCAGCCCATACAGACCCTTCTGTACAAGTTGATTCACCCTCTTCTCCACATTACACATCTACTCTAAGGGCCTCACTGCCATTTCCAGCTCGTGCTCCAGCCCCCGTTCCTTCCTCTGGGCGAGTTCCAGCCAACAGGAAGAAACTTGCTCTTTTGAAATCTCCTCCTGCTGAGCGACCTGCTACATCTCCCGCCTCCTCGACTCTTTCAGCGAAACGGCCTGCTGAGGCCTCAGCCACTCCAGCGGCCCCTTTAAAACGCTCCAAGCCATCTGTCGGGGACCAGGCTCCTGTGGTCGCTGCTTCCAGCGAAGTGCTTGCTGCTGCTGAGAAACAGGCCGCTGGTCCTTCAAGCGCCGCTCCCAGCGAAGTGCCTCCTGCTGCTGGTTCTTCAGGTCTTCAGCCGACTCCAACTTCCAGTTCGTAGCCTGGAAAAGGAGATGCACCTCCCAAGGTCGCTTCACAAGCAACCCGAGATGGCCCCAGCGGGCACGTAACCAGGGGTACTGTTACTTCACGACGCGGTACTTACTCAACCAATGTGCCCGATCTCCCGGAGCGTGAAAGAACCCCTTCCCCTACAAGACCAGAAACCAAGCTCTGGCCTGGGGGAAGATATTTGACTTCATTCATTGATAACTGGGCACCCATTATGTTTACTCATGCAAGAGTCTTGGAGAATCAATCCCTCCGAGGTGTGGAGCTGGATGAATTCGCAGCTCGTCATTCTATGCTGGTAAGTCATTTTTCTTTATCCTCTGGCCTCTTTTTCTTCATCGCGTATTAACTTGCGAGATTTTCAGGCTGCCCTTGCTGCCATGAAGCAACGTAGGATGACCAAGATCAATGAAGATCGAATAGTGAAGCTGCAAAGCAAGCTGAAGGTCGCTAACGATGAGATAGCGTCCTTGGCTGGTCGATCTATAGAAAATTTTCAGACTCAGATGGCCGCGGCGAATGAGGCTAAACAGGCTGCCGAAAAAGCTCTGCTGGAAATTCAACAAGAGCGCGACATGCAAAGAGAAGTGCTGGAGCAGAATGACCAGCGGGCTGAGCTGGCCCAGAAAGCTGTTGAAGATCTCAAGGCACAGTTAGCTGCAGCAAGAAAGGAGCTGAGGCAGTCTGAACAGCGGGCCGAACTGGCCGAGCAGCGAGCTACAACCGCAGAGGAAAAAATAGAAGTGCTCGATCGTCAAACTGAGGCTGCAGTGACACGAGCCGAGACTGCTGAAAAACGTACTGAAGAAGTGGAAGCCGCTGTCAAACGTGCTGAGGAAGCTGGAGCAAAACGAGCTCAAGAGACTGAAACCGTGGCTAAACGTGCCGTGGAGGCAGAGCATCGAGCTGAGGTTCTTAGGCAGCAGGTGGCGGAGGCCATTCAGCAAGCCGAGGCTGAAAAGAAACGAGCAGAAGCCATTCAGAAAAATGCTAAAGACGTTAATCAACTTGCAGATAATGCCTTCGAGGAGTGAGCAGTCTTCAGAGAGCAGGCTGCTCGAGAATTGGCGGTGCAGGTTGCAGATGCAAGGGACGAGGCTGAGGAAAGAACAGGTCGTGACTTTCTCTTCACGTTGTGGACGTCCCACCCGGAAATGGATTTTTCTATCTTCGGGGACACAAGACTTGAAACCGTTGAGGATTTTAAATCAGGAGCTACCTCATCCTCAGCTGGTCCAATTTCTTCGGAGCAAGCTCTTGGCACGACCTCTCAAGCTGAGCCAGTTGTCGACCTCGATCCCCCTGGCGTACCTCCTTCACATGAAGAACCTTCAACAGACCCAGACCCTTCAGCTCGAGATTGAAAACTTGCTTTCTTTTCTTTTTACTTGTATTTTTTCTGCTTTTAACTTGTAAACAGCTCTCATACTTAATGAAATTTCTTTCATTATTTCTTCTGTGTTTGAATGTATTTAAGCTATTGTGTATAACTTATTTCATGATGTCATATTTTGTGATCTTCAATTTTTTAGAGTTATCAAATTTCTTGTGAGCTGATAGTCAATAAACTCAAAATCTGATAATAATTAAAGCAATTACTTAATCCAACAATTAATAAAATTTTGTAAGTATAAGTAATTGGACTGTTAAAATTTTGACGAGCTATGCAGAGACACTTAGCCATCTGCTTTTTAGGCTCATTATTAACGAGCTATGCAAGGACACTTAATCACTTGCTTTTGAGGCTCTTTCATTTGTAGCGAGCTATGTAGGGGTCGTCACCTCGCCTGCTTTTTAGGCTCATTGGCGAGCTATGCAGCTCGGAGCCCGTTAGCCTTAGTGAAATGAATTGAGTCACAAGTTGGGGAAATGGAGCTTTTATTAACTAAAATCGTTTTGAATTACATATTACAAAGAGTTTACTGATAATAAGGGCGGAGATGTTCGGCATTCCATGCTCGAGGGACTTCAGCTCCATTTTCATTGTTAGCTAAATGATAAGCCCCATTCCCCAAGCTTGCTGTGACAACATATGGTCCTTCCCAGTTCGGGCCTAAGGATCCATCACTTGGCTTGCGGGCTCCTGGCAGAATGAGACGTAAAACTAAGTCTCCAACATTAAATCTGCGAATCCGAGCATACTTGTTGTAGTATCTCGCTATTCTCTGCTGATAGACAGCTACCCTTATCCTGACCGTTTCCCTGTGCTCTTCAAGCAGGTCCAGGTTTGTTGCAAGTAGCTGATCGTTGCCATTTGGATTGAAGGTTGCTCTTCTTTGCGAGGTAACTTCAAACTCAGCTGGGATCATAGCCTCAGATCCATACACCATTGAGAATGGGGTATCGCCAGTGGAGCTGCGAGCTGTGGTTCTGTAAGACCACAGTACTTTTTGAAGCTCATCTACCCATGCTCCTTTCTTTGCTTCCAGTTTCATCTTCAGGGTCTGCTTAATGATCTTGTTCACTGCTTCAACTTGACCATTGGCTTGTGGATGATCCACTGCTGAGAAGCTCTTAACGATCTTGAGGTCGTTGCAGAACCTGAGAAACTGGTCACTGGCGAACTGGGTCCCATTATCAGTCACGATCTGCTGTGGGACTCCGAATCTACAAATAATATTGCTCCATACAAATTTCTCAATCTTTGCTATGGAGATTTCAGCTAACTCTTTTGCTTCCGCCCACTTGGTGAAGTAATCTACTGCGACCACCGCATGTTTGCATTTTCCCCGAGCCATTGGCAGAGGTCCGATCAGATCCATCCCCCAAATCGCAAAGGGCCACGGGCTCACCATCTGTTGGAGGTAAGCCGGTGGAGCTCGCGGAATATGAGCAAACCTCTGACACTTGTCGCATTTCTTCACTAAGTTGATGGCGTCCTGCCTCATGGTGGGCCAGTAGAAGCCTTGTCGAAGTGCCTTCTGAGCTAGAGACAGCCCCCCAGCGTGGTTCCCGCAGTGGCCTTCATGTATTTGCCTCAGTACTGTTTCACATTCAGGGCCATCAATGCATCTTAGCAGTGGAGCTGAGAACCCCTTCTTGTACAATGCATCATCATAGATGCAATATCTGGCTGCTCTAGCCCGCAGACATTGGGCTTCCAGCTTGTCACTTGGTAACTTTCCATCTTGCAAATAATTGAGAATCGAGCTCATCCAGGAGTTAGGCTGTACAGTTATGGCCATCGTCACATTCTTTTCCTCCGTACTTGGAGCTGGTAGAAACTCAACTGGGATCGCCCCAAGGAAATCTGCATCTCGAGTGGTCGCGAGGCGAGCTAGTGCATCAACATGCGAGTTTTGAGCTCGCGGGATCTGTTTCATCTCGTACTTCTGAAATGCACCTAGCAGCTCGTGAACTTTCTGGAGGTAGAGGGCCATTTTTGGTCCCCTGGCTTGATATTCCCCCAATACGTGGCCGACAACGAGCTGCAAATCACTGAAGACTTTCAAACGCTCAGCTCGCATCTCTTTAGCCAAACGCAGTCCCGCGAGCAGAGCTTCATACTAGCCTCATTGTTTGTTGCCTGAAAGCCAAACCTTAAAGCACAAAGGATCTTGTGGCCTTCAGGACTGATTAGTAGAATTCCAGCTCCAGCTCTCTGCTCGCTGGATGATCCATCAACATAAAGCTCCCATGCTGGATCTTCAGAAGACTCAGCTTCATCATCCACAGGCCCTGTAAACTCCGCAATGAAGTTTGCCAGAGCTTGAGCTTTGATAGCCGTCCTTGGCTTGAACTGAATATCGAACTGTGCGAGCTCCACTGCCCATTTCAACAAACGACCTGAGGTGTCAGCTTTCTGCAAGACTTGTTTCAACGGATATTGGGTGAGGACTTCAATTGTATGAGCCTGAAAATAAGGTCGCAGCTTCCTTGATGCAATCACCAGGCAGTAAGCTAGTTTCTCCATTTGCGAATATATAGTTTCAGCATCCTGTAACCGTTTGCTTACATAATACACCGGAAGCTGTGTCTTTTCTTCTTTCCTCACCAATGCAGCACTCAGAGCTTGCTTTGACACTCCCAAATATAAGATCAGCTTTTCATCTTCTTTGGGCTTGGAGAGAAGTGGAGCTCGCCCCATATATTCCTTCAACTGCTGGAAGGCTACTTCACATTGCTCAGTCCATTCGAAGCTTTTTGCTTTCTTCAGAATGTCAAAAAAGGGGATACACTTGTCTGTAGCTTTCGAAATGAACCTGCTCAGTGCAACGACCTGACCATTAAGGCTCTGTACGTCTTTCACCCTGGTTGGCGATCTCATGTCGATCAATGCCTTGATCTTCTCAGGATTTGCTTCAATTTCTCTATTGTTGACCATGAAACCTAGAAACTTCCCAGAAGCTACTCCAAACGCACACTTGAGCGGATTCAATTTTATCTGGTAGCTCCTCAAAATCTGAAACATCTCTCCCAGGTCGCTAACATGGTCACCTATCTGCTTGGATTTTACTAGCATGTCATCGACATAGACCTCCATGGTCTTTCCGATCTGCTCTTCGAACATCATGTTCACCAAGCGTTGGTAGGTTGCTCCAGCATTTTTTAACCCGAAGGGCATCACCTTGTAGCAATATAACCCCCGATCAGTCATGAATGAGGTGTGCTCTTCGTCTTCGGGTTTCATTGGGATCTGGTTATATCCCGAATATGAGTCCATGAAGCTCAGGAGCTCGTGGCCAGCAGTAGCGTCCACGAGCTGGTCTATCCTTGGCAGGGGAAAACTGTCCTTCGGGCATGCTTTGTTCAGGTCAGTGAAGTCGATGCAAGTTCTCCACTTTTCATTCTTTTTCTTCACTAGCACAGGGTTGGCGACCTAGGTTGGGTAGTAAGCTTCTCTGATGAACTTGTTAACCAGCAGC
This sequence comes from Litchi chinensis, assembly GCA_019925255.1. Lineage (NCBI taxonomy): Eukaryota > Viridiplantae > Streptophyta > Magnoliopsida > Sapindales > Sapindaceae > Litchi > Litchi chinensis. Next base: position 26,674,828 of record CM034469.1, on the reverse strand, counting down.
TTGTCTACTTCCTCTTTAAGTGCTAAGTAACGTTCCCCTGTCATTGCCCTTCTCTTTTGGCGGACTAGCTTGAAGTGAGAATCAATGTTAAGCCTGTGAGACATCACTTTTGGATCTATTCCCACCATGTCCTCGTGATTCCATGCAAACACATCCAAGTTCGCCTTTAGGAAGTCAGCGAGCTGGGTTTTTAGTTCTGGAGCTAATCATTTTCCCAGCTTCAAGCATCGCTCTGGATCTCTCTCGCTGACTTGTACATCCTCCAATTCTTCAACTGGCCCGTAGCTCGGTCTGCATCTACCTTGCGAGGGTCCAGGTCGAGACTGACTCCTTTCTCAGTCATAACTCGTGGCTCGCCCCCTGAGACCACGTTCACCTTCTTTCCTCTTACACCCATTTTGACAACATCTTCATAGCAGCGTCGAGCTAGGTGCTGCTCTCCTCGAATACATCCGATGCCATTAGGAGTTGGAACTTGACTGTGAGAGTTCTGGTCGAAGTAACCACGTCCAACTCGTTCATGGCAGGTCTTCCGAGGACCACATTATATGTTGATGGGCAGTCAATTATCAAAAAGTCTGTCAGGGTTGTTGCCTGACAACCTGCCTCCCCCAGAGTCAACGGTAACTTAATCTGCCCTACTGGTACTACAGCATCTCCAGTGAATCCGAATAAAGGCTCTGGGGACGGTGTCATTTGTTCTGCTCGCAGCCCCATCTGATCAAAACAACTCCGATACATCACGTTCACCGAGCTTCCAGTATCAATCATGATGCGCCTAACTTCCACATTGCTGATTTTAGCTCACACGACCAGCGCATCGTTATGAGGCCAGATCACTCATCTTGCATCTTCATCTGTAAATACAATCTCGTCCGAGGTCGGTTTTGCCCTTTTTGCAGGTCCTTCTGACCCATTGAGCTGAAAAGAATGATTCGCCTCTCGGACATACCTCTCATGCGATCTGTTGGAGTCACCTGCGATATGGGGGCCACCATAAATGGTAAAAATGGTTCTTACCGCAGGTTCGTGATCTGGCTCGGAAGCTCGTTGGGGCTGATGCTGATGTGTTGGCTGTTGATGGTGAGGTCGTTGTTGTGGAGGTCGTAAGTCTGCAGGTCTTGCTACATAGTCTCTCAGGCGACCTCGCCTGATCAATTTCTCAATGGCGTTCTTCAACACCCAGCAATCTGAAGTACTGTGCCCGACCTCATTATGATAGGCACAGAACTTGTTTTGATCCCTTTGATGAACAGGAGCCCTTATAAGATTGGGCCTCCCAAAATCCTCCTTATTTCTCTCCGCAACGTAAATCCTGTCCGGTGATGCCGTTAGGACGCTGTATCCTTCATGGCGACCTTGACGCTGAGGTCGCTCATACCTTGGCTCTCTTCTTGTTCTCTTGGCGATCTGGTTACTCGAGCCACTATTTCTTCCTTCTTCGTTCCTGCCATTATTTCTCCTCTTTAGCTGGCTGGAACTGCCCGCTTCATTCTTCTGATTCTGTTTTTTCGGGCCGAAGGTTTCTTCCCACCTAATCTCCTTCGCAGCTCGCTCATAGAATTCTCCCAGATCCTTCACTGGGGACTTATAAATGCTTTCGTATAACTTTCCATCCTTGCGCAGCCCAGCTGAGATCGCTGTCAGTATACTCTCATCTGACGGATGCTCAACATTAGCGACCTCGCGTCTAAACCTGGTGATGTATTCCTTCAACGACTCACCCTGACGCTGGAAGATGGTGGCTAGGTGGCAGGATGGAGCGAGCTGTCTTCTTAGTGCCCTGTACTGACCAACGAACTTCTGTTGGCATTGCTCTCAACTTCCTATGCTGCGAGCTGGGAGATTCTTGAACCACGTCCTCGGAATATCCCCCAATGTAGCTGGGAATACTCGGCACTTCACCATCGGACTTCCTGTCTGCAGATCCATCTGAACGTTGAAGGTGTCGAGATGGTCATAGGGGTCACTGTCCCCATTATACTGCTGGATGTTTGGCATCTTGAACCTTGGGGGGAGAGGCTGTGTCTCAATCTCCCTCGTGAAGGGAGTCCTTCCCCCATAGTACCCACGCTGCTCCGGGGCTCCAGGTCGTGCCTCCAACTACCGGACCCTTTGGATGAGCTCTTCTACTTGGGGATCTCGGAGCTCGTACCTCCTCATGTGATCATGACTAGGGGCAGGGTGCTCCGGGTCATACCTTTCGTCTTCTTTGAACAGACCGTTAGGCTGATAGGATCTTTCTTGTCTATGCTCATCATTAAATCGCCGAGCTGCAACTCTGGCTCTATCGTGTCCAACTTCTGCTTGCAGATTTCACCCTGGCTTAGCCTTACCACCAGGCTATCTGGGCGTGCGACCTCCCTTTCTTCCCGAACAGAGTGTCTTCCAGCCCTAGAGAGCGCATTGGAGGAGCGAGCTGAGCCTGTAGGTTGTGGGACTTCCCTTGCTAGCCTTTCAGGTACTTGCATCGCTTCATGCTGCTGGGGCACGCCTTGGTACCTGAACCTCAACCCTGGGCATGTTCTGTACCTGAGTTTGTACCAACATATTAACGGCTTCTGTGAGTTGTCTGACCGTATCCTCTAGCGCTTCTTGCCTCTGAATCAGCACATTCTGCCCTTCGGCTAATGGGGTAATTGGAACTGTCTGACGGGGAGGCAAATGAGGGATACCTGTCGCGGCGCTCAGTGCCTGTCCATGGGACGTTCCTGCAACATGCATGGGTGCGTCCTGCGTGGGCTGGACGTTCTGTTGGGACTGGTTCATGTGACTCTTCGCCTGGTCATCATCTCCAAGGAACCTATTTGATTTGGTCTTTGCCATATCGAAAATCGATGGGTTGAGATGAAAAAGATTGCAGTTTGGGCCCTCCTTCTAGCGCCAAAATGTCGACGTTGGATTTCAGTCGACGAGTAATCAATACCCAATACCTGCAATCAATGTGAGAAAGCACAAATACCAAGAAAAGATACAGACAAATACCGAGAATCAAACGAGGAACACGGAGCTTTTACGTGGTTCGGCAATAATTGGCCTACGTCCACGACTGTCTGTCTCTTAAATTCTGCAGAGTGACAGTGTATTATTGATTATTCTCTGATGATGTTACAATGATCTTAATCCCTATTTATAGGGAAAGAGGTGTTACAATTCTGGTTGTAGCAAATCAGGAAAAGAATCATGAATTAATTACATTCCCAAATAATCAGAAAAAATAAGGAAAAAAATTATAAATTAATTATGTTTCCTAATGTGTTTGAATAATATCAGGAAACTGTTTCCATAAAATCAGGGATGATGTTGATTTGGTTTGAATTCGAATAGACTTCCATATTTGATGAGGAAATCACGGTTTGATTGGGTAACTACCATATTCGGAGAGAGAATCATGTTTGAATCAGGTAACTGCCTGTTCTGGAAGATATTGCATTCATTATGCTTCTGAACGAGCTGACGTGTCTATGACGGTCTGGTATTTTGCGAACTTGAGCTCGCTAAGAGACGAACTGTGCATGAGGCGAGCTGCAGTCTGATTGTGTTCACAGGTCTGCTGATGTCAGCTGAGGGATTTACCTGAGCGAGCTGAAGAGTTTGCTAGCCTTAGAATCGATACTGGACTTCATCTGATGGACTTTGACTAGGCTTTGACCTTTATCGGGCCTGAATTGGGCTTTTACCAGCCCATTTAATGAGTCCGAAAAATACATATAACAAGGGCAAAGTTTATCTGGAAATGCCAGTGCATGAGAGGCCTCCAAGGCTGGTAATATGCCTTCTAGTCTGCATAGTCGATGGTATGCTACAATTTATTGACACAAAAACACTCAATTAGTTATTAATTAAATTTAATTATTTGATAAGTAAGAAGTTAAGAAGTGGTACGTGGGCATTGTTGTTTGAATGATTATATACCATCAAGAGCTTCTTGGTCCGTGGCTGTATAGAACTCCACGCGTCCTTAGGGGTGGCAATATGGGTTGCGACACGACGGGTCGATACGAATTCGCGAAAAATAAATGGGTATGGGTTGGAGTTAAACGAATTCGTGTCGTAATCGTGTCAACCCTTTTAACTCGTTTATTAAACGAATCGAATCGGGTTTGGTTAAACGAATCGCGGGTTGACACGATTAAAATTGGGGTCAAAATATAATTTTAATATATTAGAAGGGGTAAAGTGTAATTCTACATTTATATATATACAAACATTTACCTAAACCTAAAACATCTGCACACTTCCATTTTCATTTGAAATTTTCAGCAGCCCCTCCCTCTCTACACAGTACACAACCGATCCACCATCCACCGCCGGCACCAATCCACCATCCACCATCCTCGCAAGTGCAGTCCATTGTACACCGCCGGCGCCGATCCACCATCTTCATCATTTTTCCGTTCAAAACGACCGCACGACGCCACCGACGCCGAGGACGACACGACGACGAGTTGACGCCATCGATGTCGAGGACGAAACGACGACGAGCTGACGCAACCGACGCCGAGGACGACACGACAACACACCCGACGACCCGACGACCACCCAACGACGTGACAACACCGACCACGCGACGACATTGACGACGACACCATCCTCCATCCCGTTTCAGCTTCAGGTGTGCTTCTCGATTCGGTCCAGTAACGTCGCTGTTTAGTCACGTCCAGTTCGGTCACTCACCAACTTGACCAGCTTCAGCTTCAGGTGTGCTTCTATTTTAGTTTCTTTTATGTATTCTAGTTCTACGTTTTGATTCTAGTTTTCGATTTTTTGTCAGTTTTCATATATATATATATATGTATATCTCTAGTGTAAATTGATAATGTTATATGGTTTCATGGTTAGTTGGTTGATTAGTTGTTAGATATATATACAGATATACTGTGTAATCAATAATGAATATGATTTCATGGTTAATTGGTTCATTGGTTTATTGGTTCTTAGATATATACACTGTGTAATCAATAATGTAATATGATTTCATGGGTAATTGGTTGATTGGTTCTTAGATATGAATTTGAGTGTTGATTTCGAAGACGATACCGTCGATTCGGAAGATGAGCTTGAAGTTGAAAATGAAGATGAAAATGTGGAAAGTTCCCCTTAATGTAAGTGCCCCTAGTGAGATTGTTTCGTTATTAATTATTGTAGAGAGGGAGATTGTTTCATTAGAAGACGTCACAGAAGATATATTGAATTTAAGCATTAATGAAACTCCCCTTAATGCAAGTGCCCCTAGTGAATCAGTAGAAGACTTAATACCAAATTCTTTCGCTTAGTGGTAAATTCTCTTAATTATATTTCTTGATTTTAAGATTGTGAATGTAGATATCTAATTTTGTGTTTTTGTGTTTTTTGTGTAGCTTGAAGGTCCCTTTGGAGTAGGGGTGGCAAAAAGGATTGGCGTGTCGGGTTGAGCTGAATTCGATTCGATTCGTTTATGAATTCGATTAATTCGACACGAATTCGTTTAAGAAACGGGCTGACATTTTAAGATTCGACACGAATTCGTTTATACACAACTGACACGACACGAATTCGTTTAACCCGTTTAATCATTTAAATCGTTTAATTCGTTTAATTCGTTTAACCCGTTTAATTCGTTTAACCCATTTAATTCGTTTAACCCGTTTAATTCGTTTAATTAGTTTAACCCGTTTACCTTGTTTAATTCATTTAACACAAATATAATAAATAATATTTCAACTAAATATTAAATCAACTATAAAATATATACATTAAATCAACTATAAATTTTCATATCATCCACATTTAAAAATCACAACAAAATCAAACTCAATTTAAACACAAATATAATAAATAATTCACAATTAAACATTTAAATACCAAATTCAACGCATAAAAACCTACACATTAAATCAACTACATAAAAATCCACATCATCCACATTTAAAAACTACAACAAAATCAAACTCAATACAAACACAAATATAACGAATAATTCACAATCAAACATTTAAATACCTAATTCAACACATAAAAACCTACACATTAAATCAACTATAGAAAAATTCACATAATCCACATTTAAAAACTATAACAAAATCAAACTCAATTGCAAACACAAATATAACAAATAATTCACAATCAAACTTTTAAACACCTAATTCAACATTTCAACACATAAAAACCTACACATTAAATCAACTACATAAAAATTCACATAATCCACATTTAAAAACTATAACAAAATCAAACTCAATTGCAAACACAAATATAACAAATAATTCACAATCAAACTTTTAAACACCTAATTCAACATTTCAACACATAAAAACCTACACATTAAATCAACTACATAAAAATTCACATAATCCACATTTAAAAACTATAACAAAATCAAACTCAATTGCAAACACAAATATAACAAATAATTCACAATCAAACTTTTAAACACTTAATTCAACATTTCAACACATAAAAACCTACACATTAAATCAACTACATAAAATTCTATATCATCCACATTTAAAAATCACAATAAAATCAAACTCAATGCAAATCCATATAAATTAAAATGACATAATATTATCATTCTTCAACATCAAACTTTTGTCACTTAAAATTCTTTCCTTATTGATTCCAAACTCCAAAGGGACCTTCAAGCTACACAAAAAACACAAAAACACAAAATTAGATATCTACATTCACAATCTTAAAATCAAGAAATATAATTAAGAGAATTTACCACTAAGCGAAAGAATTTGGTGTTAAGCCTTCTACTGATTCACTAGGGGCACTTGCATTAAGGGCAGTTTCATTAATGCTTAAATTCAATATATCTTCCGTGACGTCTTCTAATGAAACAATCTCCCTCTCTACAATAATTAATAACGAAACAATCTCACTAGGGGCACTTACATTAAGGGGAACTTTCCACATTTTCATCTTCATTTTCAACTTCAAGCTCATCTTCCGAATCGATGGTATCGTCTTCGAAATCAACACTCAAATCCATATCTAAGAACCAATCAACCAATTACCCATGAAATCATATTACATTATTGATTACACAGTGTATATATCTAAGAACCAATAAACCAATGAACCAATAAACCAATGAACCAATTAACCATGAAATCATATTCATTATTGATTACACAGTATATCTGTATATATATCTAACAACTAATCAACCAACTAACCATGAAATCATATAACATTATCAATTTACACTAGAGATATACATATATATATATATATATGAAAACTGACAAAAAATCGAAAACTAGAATCAAAACGTAGAACTAGAATACATAAAAGAAACTGAAACAGAAGCACACCTGAAGCTGAAGTTGGTCAAGGTGGTGAGTGACCGAACCGGACGTGACTAGACAGCGACGTTACTGGACCGAATCGAGAAGCACACCTGAAGCTGAAACGGGATGGAGGATGGTGTCGTCGTCAATGTCGTCGCGTGGTCGGTGTCGTCGCGTCGTTGGGTGGTCGTCGGGTGTGTTGTCGTGTCGTCCTCGGCGTCGGTGGCGTCAGCGTCGTCGTGTCGTCCTTGGCGTCGGTGGCATCAGCTCGTGGTCGTGTCGTCGTCGTCGACGTCGGTGGCGTCAGTCGTCGTCGTTTCGTCCTCGGCATCGGTGGCGTCAGTCGTCGTCGTGTCGTCCTCGGCGTCGGTGGCGTTGTGCGGTCGTTTTGAACGGAAAAATGATGAAGATGGTGGATCGGCGCCGGCGGTGTACAATGGACTGCACTTGCGAGGATGGTGGATGGTGGATCGGTGCCGGCGGTGGATGGTGGATCGGTTGTGTACTGTGTAGAGAGGGAGGGGCTGCCGAAAATTTCAAATGAAAATGGAAGTGTGCAGATGTTTTAGGTTTAGGTAAATGTTTGTATATATATAAATGTAGAATTACACTTTACCCCTTCTAATATATTAAAATTATATTTTGACCCCAATTTTAATCGTGTCAACCCGCGATTCGTTTAACCAAACCCGATTCGATTCGTTTAATAAACGGGTTAAAATGGTTGACACAATTACGACACGAATTCGTTTAACTCCAACCCATACCCATTTATTTTTCGCGAATTCGTGTCGACCCGTCGTGTCGCAACCCATATTGTCACCCCTACTTTGGAGTTTGGAATCAATAAGGAAAGAATTTTAAGTGACAAAAGTTTGATGTTGAAGAATGATAATATTATGTCATTTTAATTTATATGGATTTGCATTGAGTTTGATTTTATTGTGATTTTTAAATGTGGATGATATAGAATTTTATGTAGTTGATTTAATGTGTAGGTTTTTATGTGTTGAAATGTTGAATTAGGTGTTTAAAAGTTTGATTGTGAATTATTTGTTATATTTGTGTTTGCAATTGAGTTTGATTTTGTTATAGTTTTTAAATGTGGATTATGTGAATTTTTATGTAGTTGATTTAATGTGTAGGTTTTTATGTGTTGAAATGTTGAATTAGGTGTTTAAAAGTTTGATTGTGAATTATTTGTTATATTTGTGTTTGCAATTGAGTTTGATTTTGTTATAGTTTTTAAATGTGGATTATGTGAATTTTTATATAGTTGATTTAATGTGTAGGTTTTTATGTGTTGAATTAGGTATTTAAATGTTTGATTGTGAATTATTTGTTATATTTGTGTTTGTATTGAGTTTGATTTTGTTGTAGTTTTTAAATGTGGATGATGTGGATTTTTATGTAGTTGATTTAATGTGTAGGTTTTTATGCGTTGAATTTGGTATTTAAATGTTTAATTGTGAATTATTTATTATATTTGTGTTTAAATTGAGTTTGATTTTGTTGTGATTTTTAAATGTGGATGATATGAAAATTTATAGTTGATTTAATGTATCTATTTTATAGTTGATTTAATATTTAGTTGAAATATTATTTATTATATTTGTGTTAAATGAATTAAACAAGGTAAACGGGTTAAACGAATTAAACGGGTTGAATGAATTAAATGAATTAAACGGGTTAAATGAATTAAATGGGTTAAACGGGTTAAACGAATTAAATTAAATGGGTTAAACGAATTAAACGGGTTAAACGAATTAAACGATTTAAACGATTTAAATGATTAAACGGGTTAAACGAATTCGTGTCGTGTCAGTTGTGTATAAACGAATTCGTGTCGAATCTTAAAATGTCAACCTGTTTCTTAAACGAATTCGTGTCGAATTAATCGAGTTCATAAACGAATCGAATCGAATTCAGCTTAACCCGACACGCCAACCCTTTTTGCCACCCCTACGCGTCCTGTATCTTTAAGGAAGCTCACCTCTGGACCGACGCCTGGGTACTCCAGCCTATATCCATCTTGTTTCAATTAATTATCGAAAATTTTGAAATGTTTTTAGTTAAAATATAAGGAATTTGAATTAATAAAAAAAAAAAAAAAATTGAATGATTTAAAAGGAGAGTTCATATGATCCATCCGAACCAAATGGATGTTAGTTCTCATGTTAATACAAACTATATGGTTAAAATTAGTGAGTCATTTTATGGTTCCACATGAAATGATGATTGTTTATTAAGAGAAAATAAGATGTGATTAGTTACTTTATTGATTATGACTGGTTCCTATTTTAAAATTTTGAATTTCTTAAAATACACTTTTTTTTTTTTCAATTTAAGATTTTAAACTATAAGGTTATGTTCCCAAATATTTTGAATGAAATATAATATTTTTTTTTCATTTTAAGATAAATAATTGTATAAGTTATAAACCAAATATTGAATTTTATTATTTTTTGAGTGAAAATTAAACCAATAATCATCAATGCAACTATCTGTTTTCTAAGAATATATCCACTCACCCAACAGCAATAGAATGCGTGCCTAATATTTGGCCTTCCTCATCTTGCAACTAGTAACTCATGGCTCCATGATAAACACCCACTTGACCTTTAGCAAGAGTTGCAGCATGTCTTCCACTATCCAACCCTAACCCAGCTGCCTTAACTCCAATCAGCCTCACCTCTTCATCTTCCATGAACTCATGAAACAGTCCTAGTGTATTTGATCCAGTCCCTACACATGCAACCAACGCATCCGGCTTCCCTCCCCATTTTTCCATTGCTTGCCTTCTTGTTTCCTTTTCTATCACTGACTGAAACTCCCTCACCATGCTTGGACAAGGATGTGGTTTGTCCGCCGTGCCCTGCAAGTAATAACTGGTTTCCAGGTTCCCCACCCAATTCCTGATGGCCTCTGAGCTTGCCTCTTTGAAACTTCCTTCAACAGGTTTAACCTATGCATACATGCACAAACAATATAATTTCTCAAATTGAAAATTATTATTCAACATATGGAGCTATGCATTTTATGTTTATAATTCCATAAAAGCAAAAAATTTTGTCTTTTCATAGGACACGGTGGGTAATTGTATTTCTCTTTTAATAATATTTCCTTACATTAAAAATTATGGCGTAAAGTCAAAATCAATTGTATTACTTTTATGTTTACGATATTTTTAATTAATTCATCTGAGTGCCTAATAACTTCATAAGAAAGACACGAGAAGATTGTTTTTCCACGTCAATGGTCCCCACGAAGATAGTGCACTCCAAAGAAATTTGGCACATGCAGCCGCCGTTGCAATGCCATGTTGCCCGGCACCGGTGGCCGCCACAACACTTTTGCAGCCTATGCGTTTGGCGATCGTTTCCTGAGCAATGGCATTATTGATCTTGTGTGCACCAACGTGGTTGAGATCTTCTCACTTCAAATAAATCTCTGGTCCTTCTCCACTATCATTCTTGTAGTAATCCGTCAGTTTCTTAGCAAAATACAGAGGTGTCTCCTGTCCAACGTCTCATAATATATTTTTAGAATTTGAGTTAACAAACCTGGAACGCACTGTCCTTCAAGAGAGAGTTGAATTCAACTGCAAGCTGGTTCAAACAAGTCATCAAAGTTTCGGGCACAAACTTCCCTCCAAACTTGCCAAATTTTCCTGGACCGAGTACTTCCAACTGATAATGATGATCAGCTTCAACTAAACTCTTTGTCATCGACTGGTTTCTCACGATCAGACCCGTCGAGCAAGGGGAAACCTACTAGGTAGACAAACATTGCTACGGTATTTCTTCGTTGTACTCGGACAAAGCTTAGACGTGTGCGGACATAATTTGATCGCATGATCAGGCAAAAATGTTTGGATATTGGAATCCATTTTCATGTGATCACATATGAGGTCTCAAGACTTGGTTCCAATGTTCTTGCTTTTGGAAAGTGTACTTTGGGTTGAGATTTCTTGTGAAACTCAAAGTGAATATTTATACTTAAAACTTCATGATCGGTGGCAATTCACTTTTCCTTTTCCAGATAAAAAATCAGAGATTTCGCCAAACGTCATTTGCCAGTCAGAATCCCCACCAATATATTTCTTTACCGAAAAATTATCGCTATGATCAGAATGTAACAATCCATCCAATTGGATCACGTTATGGCAGTATTTTTACATAGATGAATGGTTAGAATTTAATAAACAAATATATATCATGTGATGTACCAGGCATGGAAATCTCTCGCAGGACTTTAGAGACAAAAATTAGGTTAATTCGAAGTTATCAATAGGCTCATGTATTTTTCATCATTTAATGTAGTTTCGTGGTAGAAAAGTCTTAGTCATGTTGAAAATAAGTTCCAACGGTGTATGCAGATGGTAATTCAAAATAAAAATTAGTTATATGTATTTTTATTCTAAAAAATACTTATATATTTTGCAATCAATTGAAATAATATACATAAATATGAGTAGTGCTAGAGTACTTTTTTATTAGACCGACGTGTAAGCTAGTATCACGTCAATAGAAAAATATGGTGTGAGTTATTTTGTATGACTGGATAGTGAATATATACTACATTAGGTGGTGTTGTACGCTCGAACATAATGAAGTAAGGACTGGTTTAGCATGTGGGACAAGATTGGACTATTTTTAAGAGATGACGTTGGATTTGGATAGAATTGGATTAGATTAATTATAAAGCTATCCCTTGTTTGGAGCAACATAAAATATAGCAGTAAAATTAGTGTTGTCTTGTGTTTGGTACGTAGAATCCAAAAACACAAGCCCTCCCAACATGTTTTGAAAACTTCACCACCAACGACACCAACACCAGCAACAGCAACAACAGCACCAACACCTCCCTTTCTCTGACCAGTTCCGACGCTCTCGTGACTCTCAAACCTCCTAAGAAGACAACAACAGCCACAACCTTGTCGGCGCCATCATTCCCTCCACCATCGCCAAAGCCAAGGCCCATGACCTCACCAGCGGCGATGGAGCAACTTTCTAAGTGGGTCGCCGACCCAGAGGCAGACCTCGGGCTCCAAGAACAAGCCGAAGCCTCCCTTTTTTCATCCTCGCCAGTCAGAGCCCTCCATGAGCACAAACATCTTTGAAGTCCCCGACGGAACTGACATAGTTGATGCCATTTCCAACTTTTACCGCTGCAAAAGCATCGGTATCTATATCCTCACCGGCTCCGGAATAGTCGCCAACGTCACTTTCCGACAGCCCTCTATGACTCCCGATGCCACGATATCATTCCATGACAAATTTTTCAACGAAGAGATAAAATAATCTCATATATTTGAACGAGTTTATTTTATTCCATCTTGATAGGATAAAACTGAAAATGGGATAAATAGTTTAAAGGAGTTGGACTCCCCAAACAAGAGATTATAACTAAATTTGAGCCAATCCTTCTTCTGTCCATGTAACAAGCAGGACCTAAATGTGCATTATTGCCATCATAACCCACGTTTCATAACAGCTATATCTCATGGAGTTTGGTCATGTACCTCACATGTTCAATCTAACATAGACATCTTACATGAAAGAAGAGTGATATGACACCACTTAAGATATGATATCATTGCGTGCAGTAGGCCAATGCTGCGAGTATGTGCTTTTCTTTTTGGACCACCGTGACCTTGACCATTAACATGCATTAGTTGATGGATAATGATGAGTGGAATACCGTCTTGGATTTTTTGACTCAAATAAAAAACTAGAAATAAAATTACTTGATTGAAAACATTATTAGTGTAAGAAAACTAAAAATTAAGAATTGATTTTTACCTATATACCACTTACGTATATGTAATTAATCTATAATATTATAAATTGACTTCGTACACGTTAGAAATTAATTAATCATTGTGAGCTGTCTTAAATGTCTATGGTAAAATACAATCATTGAAACTCATATACCTTGTCATAAACGTTAATTTTTAACATCTTTTATGTGCTATCATAGACGTCTATACTATCGCAAGAACACATGATTTATGTTGCCAAAGACCTTGGCACGTCTTTTCGCAATAGGTGTATCAGCAAAGCACTATCTTGTATCACGAAAAGTATTAGCAACGCAATTTGTGCATTGCGAAAGACCACAATTGGTGTAGTGATATTTTATAACTTATATAAATAAGATCCTTATATATGCAATATATTCAAGGGGTTAGGAGTAGGGAATATAATTTAAACCAACAAAGTCATTGGCATAGGTTTTGAGGGGCTTACACTAGGCTAATTTTATCTCGGTTAATTTTAGAAAGATGTTAGTGTTATCTTGTGATAGTTCTTTGCCTCAATTTTCAGAATTTCAGATTCTCCAAATACATGTGTGGGGTGCCTTCTCTTTCTAAGCAAATGCAAGGCCAACCACGTCTGCAGGTCTTATTATATTCATCAACTCTTGACCCATTCCTGTATTTACTAAAATATTACATGATTCGAAAGATGTCATATATTGAAGGATCTCATATAGGGAATGTTTCATCTTGTCAATTTCTCTTTCTAAACAAATGCATGCATGACCAAACCGTGTGGGTTTTTTATTCCTCAGCTCTTAGTTCCACATTTTCACCTTAAAATTTACATGATTGGAACTATGAAATCTTGTGGATATTCCGTCTTCTCAATATCATTAGAAACAAGCTATCTTGTGGATATGTATTCCTTCGCCTAAATTTTGAGAGTTTTGGAATATCCAAATACATGTACAAAATTTGCTGACTTGTATATCAAAAATAGTTTATTGTCAACATGTGACAAATAGACAATAAAAATGATAAAAATTTCCGAAATAAAATTAAAAACCACAAAGTCAGAAACTCATGTTTGCACATTTATCATTATATATATATGTACATGTTTGCTAAAAATGATAAAATTTAAGAGTTACGGAAACATACAGTGCTTTTACCATTGACGAAAGTGCATGTTTTTTTTTTTTTTTTTTTTTGACTACAAGTAATTTTTTCTTGAAAAAGTTTGATAGTTTTATTTAATATTTATTATCAAGCTACATGTGACATATCTTGTAAATTAATAAAATTATATTATTCTTAAAAATCCAACCACGATATTTTCGTCACATAATAATATTGTAAATTAATAAAATTATATTATTCTTAAAAATCCAACCACGATATTTTCGTCACATAATAATATCAAATTTGTTTTATTTTATTTTTCAAAAGTGGCACCGTAGCATAATTAATTGGTCTTAAATATTATGACATCGCATCATAAGATGTCATGATACATTTTGTAATATTGAACATGTACATGAGACAAGGAAGCGCACAGCATGTCAAGTTTGACAAGGTCATAGAAGGTTGTTTATTCTTGCGTACCTCCAAATACGCACCTATACAAAATTTTAGAAAAAAATCGACTATTGTTTTCTGATGAGTCATCTTATGGCACCTCATCATGATATACTTATTATTAATTATCAATCACATTTTTATTATTCTTATAAAATAAAATCACGTTCTTGATACAAATTTAATTAATCAAGACAACTAGACAAGAGTCGTATAACAATAAAGTCAACTGCGCTTTGTTTTTTCTTGAATCTTGATTGCTCTCTCTCTCTCTCTCTCTCTATATATATATATATATAATATATTCACATTTTAAAATTAGATCAAAATTGAAAAATAATTTACAATTGAATAAAAATAAAACGGTGTTATGTTAGAGTCAAATAATATCCCTATTGTTAAGGGTGATTTTATTGTTTGTTTTAGTCTTCCCACATTTCTAGGAGTTGTTAAACGTGGCTTGTTTTTTCAAAGTTGTTATTGTAAGGCTATTTAATAGCCACTGTTCTTCCTTTTTGAATAACACATAAAACTTGCAGTGTTCTTTTACTCAAAATATCTCTTTGTTTTTCTCTGTTATCAACATTTGGTATCAGAGCACACAGGGCTAAAATTGAAGCAGCAACCTTCAACAATGACGTCAGAAAGTTCTTTTGTGCAGCCATCAATTCCGAAGTTCGATGGGCATTATGATCATTGGGCAATGTTCATGGAAAATTTCTTGTGTTCGAAAGAATATTGGGACTTAATAGAAACTGGAATCCCCGCAGCAGCAGAAGGTACGGTGCTTACAGATGCACAACGAAAGCACATTGAAGATCAGAAGTTGAAGGACTTGAAGGCAAAGAACTATCTCTTACAAGCCCTAGATCGATCGATTCTAGAAACAATCCTTAATAAGAATACAACAAAGAACATATGGGATTCTATGAAGCAAAAATATCAAGGAACAACTCGGGTCAAGCGTGCACAGCTGCAAGCACTTCGAAAGGAATTTGAAGTTCTTCACATGAAGGTAGGAGAGTTTATCAATGAGTATTTTGCGCGTACACTTGCAATTGCAAATAAGATGAAAGCCAATGGTGAGGATAAAGGAGATGTTGCAGTATTCGAAAAGATTTTGAGATCCAAGACTCCCAAATTTGATTATGTGGTTTGTTCTATTGAGGAGTCCAAAGATATAGACACCTTGAGTATTGATGAATTGCAAAGTAGTTTGCTTGTACATGAGCAGCGTATGAGCACTCACATTGAGGAAGAGCAAGCTTTGAAGGTCACTCATAGAGATCAGTCAAGAGGAGGCGGTCGAGGTCGTGGAAATTTCAGAGGTAGAGGACAAGGAAGAGGTAAAAAAAGCTTTGACAAAGCTACAGTGGAATGCTATTGTTGTCATAAACTTGGGCAATTTCAATGGGAATGTCCAAGTAAGGAGAAAGAGGCTAATTATGCTGAGACACAAGAAGAAATGTTGCTAATGGCATACATGGACGGAAACAAAGACATGACGGAAGATGTGTGGTACCTAGATTCTGGATGCAGCAATCATATGTGTGGAGTGAAGAATTATTTTTATGATTTAAATGCAGATTTCAGAGATACGGTGAAGCTGGGCAACAACACAAGCTTGGTAGTGATGGGAAAGGGCAATGTGAGGCTGCAAGTAAATGGAACAACACAGATTATTACAGAAGTTTTCTATGTACCGGAATTGAAGAACAACTTGTTGAGTATTGGACAGCTACAAGAGAAGGGGCTCACTGTTATCTTTCAACATGGAAGGTGCAAAGTATTTCATTCTGAGAAAGGATTGATCATGGAGACAAAGATGTTTGAAAAACAAATGTTTGTTCTACAAGCAATATCACAACCTTTGTCATCTGTTTGTTTTTACTCAATTGTTGAAGATCAGACACAATTTTGGCATTGCAGATATGGGCATTTGGGATTTGCTGGCCTAAAAACTCTTCAACAAAAGAAGATGGTAAATGGTCTACCTCAACTCAAGTCTCCCTCCAGATTATGTAAAGACTGTTTAGTAGGAAAGCAGCAAAGAGGTTTGTTTCCAAAGCAAAGCACTTGGAGAGCATCACAAAGTCTTCAATTAATTCATGCTGATATTTGCGGACCGATCAAACCCATCTCCAACAGCAAAAAAAAAGGTATTTGCTTACCTTTATTGATGATTTCAGTAGAAAAACATGGGTTTTCTTCTTGACAGAAAAATCGAAGGCTTTTGATATCTTCAAAATGTTTAAGATTCGTGTTGAAAAGGAGACAAGTGCTTCAATTAAAAGCTTGCGAACTGATCGAGGAGGAGAATTTACATCACAAGCATTCAATAATTTTTGTGATGATAATGGTATCAAGAGACAGTTGATAGCCCCATACACGCCGCAGCAAAACGGAGTTGCGGAACGAAAGAACATAACCATAATGAATATGGTGCGCAGCATGCTTTTAGCAAAACAGATTCCAAAAACTTTTTGGCCAGAAGCAGTTAATTGGACGGTGCATGTTCTGAATCGAAGTCCAACTTTAGCAGTAAAAAACAGAACTTCGGAAGAAGTTTGGAGTGGAGTCAAGCCCTCAGTTGAGTATTTTAGAGTTTTTGGATGCCTTACTCATGTTCATGTACCTGATATTAAAAGAGCAACGTTGGATGATAAGAGTTTGAGTTGTGTTTTGCTCAGAGTTGGTGAGGAATTGAAGGCGTATCGACTTTATGATCCTCTTTCCCAAAGGATCATAATAAGTTGAGATGTAATGTTTGAAGAAGATAAGGGCTGGAATTGGGATAAAAACCATGAGGAGAATATTGCTTGTGACTTGGAATGGGGCGATCAAGAGCAGGTAGTAGTTGAATTTCTAACCATATTGATGGAGATAAAGACGAACCTGAGTTTGATGATCCGGAAGAGGAGGATTTCCCTTCAAATTCATTGGCTGCAGCAAACTCATCTAGTTCGAACGAAGGGAGGAGCAGGAGACCTCCATTCTGGATGCAAGATTATGTAACAGGGGAAGGCTTCTCAGAGTCAGAAAATGAAACTCAGTTGGCTATGTTCACAGCTGTTGATCCCATCCATTTTGAAGATGCTGTAAAAAGTGAGAAATGGAGGCAGGCTATGGATGTCGAAATGGCTGCAATAAAACGAAATGATACTTGGGAATTGACCGAGTTACTTGAAGGTGGAAAGAAGATTGGAGTGAAATGGGTTTACAAGACCAAGTTTAATGAAAATGGTGAGGTTGACAAGTACAAAGCACGACTTGTCGTGAAGGGATATTCTCAGCAGCATAGTGTTGATTATACAGAAGTGTTTACACTAGTAGCGCGTATGGAAACAATTTGTTTGGTGGTGGCTCTTGCAGCTCAAAGAGGATGGGCTATTTATCAACTTGATGTAAAATCTGCCTTTCTATACGATGAGTTAAATGAAGAAGTTTTTGTTGAACAACCTTGTGGTTATGTACAAAAGGGTCATGAACACAAGGTTTATAAATTAAATAAGGCACTTTATGGGCTTAAGCAAGCACCGCGTGCCTGGTACAGCCATATAGAAGCATACTTTATAAAGGAAGGTTTTGAGAAATGTGATTATGAACATACTCTCTTCATCAAGGCAGGAAACGGAGGTAAAATTTTAATCATAAGCTTATATGTTGATGATCTCATTTTTACTAGCAATGATGAAATGATGGTCTCTGAGTTTAAAAACTCTATGAAATGTGAGTTTGAGATGATTGATCTTGGCAAAATGAGGTATTTTTTGGGTCTTGAAGTGCTGCAAAAATCTAGTGGTGTGTTTATTAGTCAAAAGAAATATGCTTTGGAGGTATTGCAACGATTTGATATGGATAAATGCAATTTGGTTCATAATCCAATTGTTCCAGGATGTAAGCTTATGAAGGATGAAGGTGGTGTCAAGGTAGACAAGACTCAATTTAAGCAAATTGTTGGCAATCTCATGTACCTCATAGCCACTCGACCAGATGTGATGTTTGTAGTGGGTCTTATTAGTAGGTATATGGAGAATCCTACTGAGCTTCATCAACAAGTCGCAAAGAGGGTGTTACGATACTTGAGAGGCACACTTGATTTTGGACTTTTCTATAAGAAGGGAGGAAATAGTAAACTTGTTGCATATACAGACAGTGATTATGCAGGTGATCTGGAAGATCGAAAAAGCACAACAGGTTATGTTTTTCTTTTGAGTTCTGCAGCTGTGTCTTGGTTATCAAAGAAACAACCAGTAGTTAGTTTATCTACTACTGAGGCCGAATTCATTGCTGCAACCTCATGTGCATGTCAGGCAATATGGTTGAAAAGAGTGTTGGATATGTTGAGTTTGAATCAAGATCAAACAACTGCTATTTATTGTGATAACAGTTCTGCAATTAAGTTGTCGAAAAATCCAGTAATGCATGGTCGTAGCAAGCATATAAATGTGTGTTTTCATTTTCTTCGAGAACTCACAAAAGCTGGTTCGATCGAGTTAATTTATTGCAGCACACAAAATCAATTAGCAGATGTGATGACCAAGCCTTTGAAGCTGGATGTCTTCTTGAAGATGAGAGCTGCGTTGGGAGTTTGCTGTGAAGCTGATATAAACTGATGCTTAAAGCATTCAGTTTAAGGGAGGAAATGTTGAAGTGTTCTGTTAGAGTCAAATAATATCCCTATTGTTAAGGGTGATTTTATTGTTTGTTTTAGTCTTCCCACGTTTCTAGGAGTTGTTAAACGTGGCTTGTTTTTTCAAAGTTGTTATTGTAAGGCTATTTAAAAGCCACTGTTCTTCCTCTTTTGAATAACACATAAAACTTGCAGTGTTCTTTTACTCAAAATATCTCTTTGTTTTTCTCTGTTATCAACAATTCTACTAAGAGGGTCTTAGATGACCACATTGGTTTTTGAATATAAGAGAGATTTTTTTTTACCTAATTTTGAGCAAATTTGATAAGCCAAGGGTTTTTGGATATATCTGTAACAATATTTTTTCTCCAAAATTTGATAAGCAACCCAATTTAATTATAAGATTGATTTAGGCTTTGAAGTTTGTGTTCGGACCTGGCCTATGTGCAACTAAATTTAACTTTCCCTTTGCGCACTTTGTTTTTGTGGCGCAGCAGCCCAATTTTCTACATGGACGTAGAGATGTTAAATTGGCCCCAAAGAGGCATCAGGAAGAAGAAACATGTTAATTCAGATATGGGCTATAATAATTTACTACCACCTTCCCTGTGGATAGGGTTTGAGTTCTACTGTATTCAATCAAGAATTGCTTATAAAAGTTAGTATTGTTGTAAGAGTAGTCCATAGTGTACCAATAACACTGATTTCGCCATAAATTTGTAATTCAAGAAAAGAATAATAATTGGACATCAAAGGTACAAATTTAAATTAGTATATAGTCTATTCCATTACATCAATTTGGTTAAATTCTCTTTTTCAACAACTACAAAACTTTTGAATGAATGGCGAAGCTACAATGATCACTAGTTTCATGATTCTGGCTTCGCTATATTCATATTGTTTTTCTAAGTTGTTTATTTAACCTTGAGTCGGACTTTGTAATTAGGTGAGTTATATGTATGATTATATCTAATTTTTATAAGATTATAGTTTTAAGAACTTAACAAAATTATATATATATATATGCACGCACGTGCCTGCGCTCTTTTTCTTTTTTCTTTGGTCATTGATTTTGCAAACATCATCCAACTTAATTTGTTGATTAATCACTAGCAAGTTTCTAATCTTATTACCATTTCATGGTTCATTAGTCATTATCAAGTTGCATAATTACTTTCTTCTCAAATTTAATGATATTTACATAAACGGTTTTTCTTTACGAGAAAATTTTGGGTGCATTTGTTAAAAAAGAAAAAGAAAAAAAATCTTAGGTGCAAGCATTTTTTTTTTTTTGACATATTACAAATATGTTGATCAATTGTTGGACTTTCTTAATTGAAGTATTGAGATGCGTCTAAAACTAGCACTCTCAATAATGGAAGAGGATTAAAGCTTTCAAGTAGGAGGACCCAAAGACTGTCCACGTACTATTGATGGGATGAGTGTACATTTGAACCCCACGACCTTTGAAACAAGTCATGGGGTGCTACGCGGCTGCACGCAATTGTTTTAGAGGGAAAACTTGAACAGTAGGCAAAGAAAAAAAATCAATGAGAGGAAGAAACAAGCGGGAGGAAAAGTACGAAACGTAGACAAGACAGATGAATGATGCATCAACATTTATTGTACGATCTATTCGATGCTTTGAAAGTTTTTGCCGCCTCATGGCTGGTCCTAATCAACCAGCTGGCAGAGTAATTCAGACCACAAAATTAGAAATAATGGGTGGATATCGTCATTTGCTCAAGCGACAACGTGTTCTCATTCTCATGCGTGTTTCATTTTCTCCTGAACTAGCAAACGAGGACATTTCCTAGGTTTATTTATTTAATTGTTTCTGATACAGGATATCAAACATTATAAGCAATGGAAAATCTTGATAATAACATTGAATGTTGGATGTTTCGATCAAAGTTCAGAAAATATTAACAGAATGGAAAATCTCGTCAAGAATTTTTAATATTTCGATAAAAACTTGAAAGCCTTTGAATGGACTCAATATTCTATACACAACGACTCAAAATCGTGGGGCCACGTACGTGAGGGGCTAGCTAGTTGTTCCTTATAAAAAGGGATTGACAAAAAGGATAAGCTGCATGCTTGACATTTTCGTCCACATAATTTTTACTATTTCAACATTTTATCCACAGGAAAAAGTGTTTTCCGCATCCAATTACTCTCCTTATACCCACTTTATAAATTTATAGATTTATCATTTACTTCTTATGAAATAACAAAACTTGTCGTAAATAATATTAATCATTTTAATATGGAAACAAGAACAAATCTTATTAGATTCAATTCTTAGTTTCTTTATATAACAAATAATCAGGTAAAAAAAAATTGAAAATATATTAATAGTTTAATAATAATTTTTAATAATTATAATATAATTTTGAAGTTGAGAAATTATTTGATTATAATTTTATAAACAAATTATTTAAATAATTTTGATGAAAATTTTGTTTCCATAAAATTTAATGAAAACAGAGTAAATATTGAGAAAATCGTTCAAGAATCTGAAAAGTTTTCAACTTTTTTGTAATTGACTTTATTATGATACATATAAAAAATTCCATTAGAATTATTCAAATAATTTTTTTGAATAAAATTATAATCATTAAAAATTATTAACACACCATTAATTAATTTTTATGTTTTGGTTGCTTAATTATTTGTCATATAAGGAAACTATAAATTTTGTCCATCAAGACTTGCTCTTATTTTCCTATTAAAGTGATTAATTTTACTTATAGCAAGTTTTGATATTTAATAAGGAGTAAATGATTAATTAGTATATTTGAAAAATGGAGGTGAGTAATTTGGTGTGGAGAACTTTTCCTTTCTTCTTATTATTATTATTATTTGAGATATCATCTGTGTTATAAATAACTTAAACTTGGATGATTGTTAGGTTGAATGAATATCTTCAGTTATCAAATCATACTAGACAGTGATACTATTTCAACAAATTGATTTCACATAAATATGCTGTGCATGGGGTAGTTGAATGCATTCCCACAACTATTAAAAAAAACCACTTCAATTGAAACCGGTATATTCAATTTTTTCCTTGATAATATTGTTGAAAGGGGCACTAATAACAGAAAATTTTTTAAGCAGCACTCTTTCCGACATTATCACCGTATCAATACTTTGATTTAACATAGTATCTATTTCAGATTTTGAACAAAATCACCCTTATATATAAATAATCAATTATGTGTTTCTCTATTCTTGTCTTCTTCTCTAAACTCATAACTTGGTGTGTTTCTATCTCGTCCTCCTCACTCTCCCACCTGTTTTTTTTTTTTTAAACTCTATTTCAAACTCTCTCTCTCTCTCTCTCTCTCTCTCTCTCTCTCTCTCTCTCTCTCTCTAATTTCGCATTTCAAATTAGTTGAAGCATATTTTTTATTTTTGGGTATTCTTATTTGATGTTTTCGAAGAAAAAAAAGAGTTTCAAGTTAATAAATTTAGGCGACTCATCCTAAATGCCACAGAAAATTCTGAGAATAAAAAAAAAACTTTTAAGGAGACGATGACGTCCTGAAAATTTTGAGCACTACTGAAGACATCCTGAAAACTCAGGAGGTCCCGAACGAAGACGTCCCGAATCCATGATGTGCACTCAGGATGTCAACCTAATACATCATTATTTTTTAAGAGTGGGAGACTGATGGGACATGAGTTGATAGTTGGAGACATGAACAGACGGAAAAGATAGTAACATAATATATAATATATATTAGCGTTTTTTAATCAACTAAAAATTCAATTTTACCAGCTTATCCAAGATTGTACATCACATACTCTTGTCGGCATACAAATCAAGTGATCCCCAGTTTGCAGATAAAGGTCGGGGGATTTCTAAATATTAATTTATAAGTAAAGATATAGGTATATCTATATATAAATATATATATATATATATATTATTGCCACATTAACTCTTGTTTGTGTTGGAAAACCTTAGCCGCGTCCTTATCTCCACGTCCACTACAATTGACAACAACTTTTGCACCATTTGGTAAAGTAGGGCAAAGTTTATCAAGAAATGCCAATGCATGAGATGCCTCCAAGGCTGGAAATATGCCTTCTAATCTGCATAGTCGATGGTATGCTGCAAATTATTGACACAAAAATGGACAATTAATTATTGATTGAATTTAGTTGACAAGAACCTAAAATCTTAAGTTAAAATCTTCTTCTACTTTTTTTGGTTATTATTGTCTGAACGATCACATACAATCAACAGCTTCTTGGTCAGTGGCTGTATGGAACTCTGCACGCCCTGTTTCCTTAAGGAAGCTCACTTCTGGGCCAACCCCTGGATACTCCAACCTACATACATGTAAGGTTAATTTGAATTAGTCATAAATATACTAGTCTTGTTTTCAATTAAAATATATATAGATTTGCATGATTTAAAAAGAAGAGTGTTATATATATAAATATATATATATGTAAATCGCAAAGAAAAGATTTCTTAATTCTTATTAGTTCTATAGCTTCAATTAATAAATTTTCATTATTTTAAGATTTAGAACTTTAAGTTACAATCACAAAAACTTTTGGACACAATTTAACTAAAATTCCCTTTTTTTTAGCCAAATTTTGTGCCTTTATTTTGTTTTAAATGCCTTAAAAGGATTTTTTTTTCTATAAACACGTTATCTTTAATTTGTACCACAAAACAGACTTTCCCACATAAAAGAGGACCACTAATAGACTAGGAATCATCAGATAGTATTTGTTTTTACATACGGTTCAGTACTACTACTCACCCGACACCAATAGAATGTGTGCCTAGTATCTGGCCTTCCTCATCTTGCAACAAGTAACTCATGGCTCCATGATAAACACCTACTTCACCTCTGGCAAGAGTTGCGGCATGTCTTCCACTATCCAACCCAAACCCAGCTGCCTCAACTCCAATCAACCTCACCTCTTTATCTTCCATGAACTCATGAAACAATCCTAGTGCATTTGATCCACTCCCCACACATGCAACCAACACATCTGGCTTCCCTCCCCATTTTTCCATTGCTTGTCTTCTTGTTTCTTTTCCTATCACTGACTGAAACTCCCTTACTATGCTTGGGCATGGATGAGGCCCGACGACCGTCCCGAGCAGGAGGTAGTTGGTTTCCAAGTTCCCCACCCAACCCCTTATGGCTTCTGAGCTTGCCTCTTTGAAATTTCCTTCAACAGGTTTAACCTACATATATGTATGCACAACAACGATTTGATTAGCAGGTATTGAACACAACAGAGCTATGCATGCCCTTGGTTTTAGCTTTTCTTGAAAGGATATGTTATAATAAAAATTAAAAAGATTAAATTAAACCCAAAAAAAAAAAAAAAAATTCTTGAAATGCAATCATAATCAATTATATATATTTTTCGAATCTTTAGTATACGTTCTTAAAGTATACAAATTAATTCAATTATTTGTTTTAAAACTTTATTTTTATCAATTTTGTTTTTTGAGTAATTGCAGTACAAATTCAATGATGAAATAAGATTTGTTGTTTTCTATACAATTTCAAAAAAAAAAGAAAGTCTCTAAAGAATCTTTAAATTGTTATGGAAGTTTTTAATAAATTTTTAAATTTTTAAAAACGTTTTCAATAAAATTTTAAAATATAATATAAGTTTATGATAAATTTTGATATTAGCTGATTCTATTGTAATCGCCTAAATGTCATTATCTTCAGTGAAATAAACATGATACCTCGGCCCCTAGTAGCTTCATGAGGACGACATTAGAAGCCTGTTTTTCCATATCATTGGTGCCCATGTAGATAGTGCACTCCAAAGAAATTTGGCACATGCAGCCGCCGTTGCAATGCCATGTTGCCCGGCACCGGTGGCCGCCACAACACTTTTCCGGCCCATGCGTTTGGCTATCATTGCCTGAGCAATGGCATTGTTGATCTTGTGTGCACCAACGTGGTTGAGGTCCTCTCTTTTCAAATAAATCTCCGGCCCTTCTCCATTATCGTTCTTGTAGTAATCTGTTAGCCTCTTAGCAAAATATAGAGGTGTCTCCCGTCCAACGTAGTCTCTTAATGCGGTTGAGAGCTCCTCCTGTACAAAGAAATCAAAGAAAACAAACTGAGCCAAATATTAACCCAACAAACCTTGTGATTAATTCTGCTGTGGGTGAAATTCAATTCCAGGACTATTTATCTAATTATATATAATTCGATTAAGCTAGTTAGTATACATAGTCTTTTCTAACCTGAAACTCATTGTCGTGCAAGAGAAAGTTAAATTCAACTTCAAGTTGGTTCAAACAAGTAATCAATGTCTCAGGTACAAATTTCCCTCCAAACTTGCCAAATTTTCCTGGATTAAGAACTTTTTTCGACTCATCAGTTTCAACTACACTCTTCGTCAATAGCTTTCTCATCATCAGACTGGTCCTGCTAGTTGACGATGAGTCTGTAATTGAATTTTCGCGTGTCCCTAACCCACAAACTACAGGCGCACTAGTGCCAACGTTTTTCTTAGTTGGTAGGCATACTTTGAGATGGTGATCAGGGAAAAAATTTTGCATATTGCAAGCCATATCTGTATGATCACCTTTGTGTGGTCAAGAGATGGATTTTCTCTTCTTTTATTTTTTTTCTCTTGATGAGTTCTTGTGAAACGTGAATTGATCCAATACCTATATATAATAGAAAATATGGTGATTGTGGCAGCAATTTCGCTTTTCATTATCGGTCCATATGTAGTACGGTAACGTCGTAACGAGTTGTTTAATTAGAATGAAAAACACGAGGTTCATGAGTTCCATCATCGAAAAGAACATGATATCTACTCATCAGAATTACCATGATCTCATGGGTCCAGTCCAGAGATAAATTTATTTTATATTTTCATTTTTTAATAGTAATATTGTACGCGCCGATACTAATACATCACGTGTGTTAATGTATATAGCATGTGAATGGGGTGGCCGTGGGATATATATATATATATATGTATGTATGTATTTAATTGTAAACTCTATTATCATATTTTAAACGTGTCAATCGTTATGGTGTCTAAAGGTCAATCCATATATTATTGTCGGCGTTCACTGTAATTATCATGTTTATCCATCTATCGAGGTTGATTATTACAAATGTTATCACAACTAAAAGCAATAAGTGGTGGAGGTGGGCTGGCTGCTAGGTTCTGTCAATTCTCAATTGTGGGACACAGTAATTGATTCAAAACTTCAAATCAGCTACGGGCACATAGTAGTTCGATTATTGACATAACCGGATTGATTGGACTGGATATGTTAAATTGGCATAACCACACAGGAACTTGAAGAAGATTTTCGAGCAGCGATTACTCAATATTTGATGTCTTTCTAAATCGTACTTTGAGATGATGGAGTTTGTTACTCCTCCAGTAATATAGGATAATACTTTTCTTGTTCATTTTTTCACTTTACCATAGCTTTAAGATTTAGTGGACTGCTTTTTATATTTGCATCATTTTTTTTCTAAAACTTGGCACTAATTAAATAGATTATACGGAAATTAAGCATTACATGAGCATAAGTAAATTATGCATAATTTTAGTGATCCCACAGGTATTATTTTTTATATTATGTGAGCAACTCTTGGATATACTCTCATAACTTCATATATCTATCACCATAAATATAAAAAGAATGCTCTCCAAACAAATTGATAATTGCATAGAGTACGATTTAAATCCCATGTGGAAAAGGGGGTACATATATATCACTTGAGTTAAAAGGAATGTTGCATACATTCGTTTTTATTTAAAAAAAAAAAAAATCATACACTTATATTTTACTATACATTATCATATACAGAGAAGATGTTTCTTCAAATCCGAATATATCTCTTAGAGTGTAGTTGCTAGAGGGAGAGCCGCAAAGAATGACAAATTAAAGTCATATATTAATTGTAATAGCGTTGAATGACAAATTAAAGTCATATATTAATTGTAATAGCCCTGAAACGAGTTAGATTTGTTTAAATAGAAATTAGTACTAAAGAGGCCTAAAAATTTAAATTCAAATACCTTTATGTGGAAATCTCATGAATCGGGCTGAGAGAGAAGAAAGCAGAAGGACCAGGAAAGAAGAAAGAAAGAAAGAAAATAAAGAAAAGAAAAAAAAAAAAGAGAAGGGGAGAGAAGAGCGAGAAGGAAGAAAAGGGAGATGTACTGAAGGGAGAAAGTGGCGTGGGAGAAGAGAGAAAGGAGAAATGAAGAGGGAAATGGAAAGAGAAAGCTAGGAAAGAGAAGAGAACAGAAATCGGGAAAAAGAGAAGAAAAAATTTGGAGAAAAAGAAGAAAGAATTATATTTGGACCTTCAATGGGTGAAAGTGGAGGTTGAGGTGGTTGTTTAGAATTGTCCTTGAGTTTATTTTGTTGTTCTTTCCATTATTTTTATGAAATCTTTCTCAAAGATTATAAAATTCTCCTTGCTTGTAACAAATTTTGTACAAGGCTTGAGTACCAAGAAAAAGTATATTAGTTTATTAAAATTATAAACAATTAATTTTCTGTTTCAATTTTTGGGCAATTTGTGATTGCATTTGGAACTACTGCAATTTTTTTTTTTTTTTTTTTTTTTAAGAATAGGAAATAACTATAGAGTTTTCTTAAAGCTGAATCGATTTGGACATGTAATTTTTAAAGTACTGAACCATTTAAAAGTTGATGATGTCTCTTATTTGTTATTTTTGAGGACTAAAATATGCTGAACAATGTATTGTTTGAGCTGTTATAGATTTGAAAGGAATAATTTTAATTGTTTAAAGTTCTTTTAGAGTAATTACTTTGGCTTTCAAATTGTATATTTTCGATTTGAATTGAAAGAATTATATATTGATTTAACAAACATTATTGCGAACCTGAAATTTATTATTGTATTTCCATGTGTTGTGTTTATGAAAAATGTATTATATGAAATAAAGAAAATTGTGGAATAATAGAAGTGGAAAGAGAGTTGTGGTTGTGTAGTGATATAGTGTTGCAGTTAGGTTTTATCCTTGGCGCTCGGAAACAATCTCAAAAGAGGGAGTTGTAACACTCCTCATTCCAGATAGGATAAGATAGCAACTTTGTACTGTGGTATTTATTTGTTATTGTTATAGTCATGTGTTGTCTTTTGTGCTCTAGGAGCGAACTCGAAAGAGGGAGTTACAACACTCCTTATACCAAATAGGATGGGGACTCATTAAAAATATATAAGGCTTAATTTAAAAAAAAAAAAATTAAAGTGTCTCATTACAAAATATTGTATCTATCATGTAATATAAAACAAAAATATTTTACAATGCATTTAAAACTACTTTTAAAATGATGTTTTTTAAAACTATTTTAAAAAAAAAAAAATATTTCTTAAAAGTGATGTTTTTAAAAATGCAATGTATTTGATAAGATTTTTCAAAAATTATTTGCAAAAACAAAAAATGATGTAAATATGTTCGGTATTATTTTTGAAAATGAATAAAATAGTTATTTGAAGGGAAAAGTTTGATTTATTTTGATAACATATTTTGAAAATGATAAAAAACATTAAAAAGAAAATTAGTTTTTATTTTTTAGTTATCATTATTAAAAAATGTGTTTTCCATTTTCAAAAATATGGTTTACAAAATAGCTAATCACAAATAATTTTCACTCATTTTTTGTTTTTGAAAATGAAAAATCATTTTAAAAAATGAATCCAAACGCTATATTATTTTATACATGACCAACTCTTATTGGCTATGGGGACCATGGCCCCTCTAGGCCCAGCTCCTCAGCTTTGACTCGAATGGTCCTAGGAGTATGCTTTTCCTTTCTTTTTTTTTTTTTTTTTTAAATGAAACATTTGATTTTTTCCCCATGCGCATATTCGTTGCCCAACTTAACCATGCATCATTTTTTTTTCTTAGATGGCTCATATAAAGTCAAGGATCGACTAGAATCAAGTGAGGTAAAATTCTGACGACACGATCCAAGGAGCATTTCCAAAATGGGCAGAAGCAATCCACATGCATTTGGAGGACATAAACTCACACAAAGTATAATTTGAACTCATAATTTGTAACATCATGAGTAGGGGCTGGCGCTTTAACCACTACAGCAATCTCACTTCGTGCAACTTAACCATGTATCATTGTTGGATCGTAACTGAAAAGATTAGTTAGACATTGATATGTATTTTTTTTTTCTTTTTGAAAATCATTGATGTATTAATATCTTCAATTCTTCATTAGTATAAGCAAGAAGAGGCGAGGCATTAAAAAGGTTCATGCTGAAGATTATAATTTTACCAGGGTCCGAATTAAATTGTGAGTGCTTCTCAATCAGAGAAATGATGGACCGTACCACTATCATACAATTGTCTATCCCATAGTTTAAAATATCCGTGATTTCCGCGATATTTTCGTCGATATTCCCGTAAATCAAGGGTATCGATATCGATATCGATAGGGGGTGTAATCTCCTATCTGTCAAAATATCCTGGAAATATCTGGAAATATCCGTGATATTTCCGTAAAATATCCTTTCCGTGAGCGTGTAGTATAAATTTTACAAAATATCACAAAAATTTTCGGAAATATCCGTAGAATATCCGTGAAATATCCTGAAAATATTAGTTAAATTTCCATAAAATAAAAGTGAGATTTAAGTTTTTCAAATAAGAATTTGTTAAGCTTTTATCAAATAAATAAAATAAGTTTTTTCAACCTACGTGAGGAATCTCATTTTTATCAGGAATCTCATTATTATATTTCATTTTGTAATCAAGCTTAAGCTGAATTCCATACAGTGTTCTTTATTGCATAGGTCCAGAACTAGCTTTCATCTAGATAATCATATTGATGGAATTGATAATGAAGACACTGGTAACATCGCAATGCGAGGAGAGGTGCGTAGGTCCACAACTAGCTTCAATCAAGATGATCATATTAATGGAATTCATAATAAAAACAATGGTGCTGATGATGGTGATAATAGTGATGATGATGATGATGACGACGACGACGACGATGACGATGATGACGATGATGATGACAATGGAGGAAATAATTATGTTTTTACTCAAATAAATGATATTGATACATGTTTGTCATTAAGCCAATTTACTTGTGAAGAACAATACACTCATTGCACACAAGATGAAGACCATGGGTGTAGAGCTACGGGTCCAGGCATAAGGGCTATTGGTAAGGATTATTCAAGGAGAAGCCATCAAATGCAGTTAAAGATGTCATCATCCAATGAAGATAACATTTCAACTACTTTTGAATCTATGAGTTTAGGGACTAGTGATAATGGTCATAGAAGTTTCAGGATCTCCAATGATCCTTACACACAATTTCCTATCTATGGACAGATGGTGGGGAGAAATCAGGAAGCTTATTCATGGCATGTTCGTGATTATATTCAAAACCATTCAAATTATATGTCATGGTATCAGTATTGTATAAATCTAGATGCTAGCTATACCATGTATGAACCACCTAGGACTTCATTTTGGTATTAAAATTTACATGATTTGTGTAATACAAATTAATTGAAAAGTTTTAATGAAAGTTTTTTATATTTTCATATATATGCTCTATATATTATATCCATATTTATACCTTTTAGTTATTACTTCTTAGATAAAATATGTTTTTTTTTTAAATATAATATGGTTTTTGGTTGTAGAAATGATTATTTTAACATTACTAAAAATTTCATTAAAAAATATTATGTTTTTAACTAAATTTTTATATTTTCCATAAATTTTACGTAAATTTCCGTCGATATCTCTAATTTCCGCCGATATTTCCACCGAATCGTAGTACCGATATTTCCATCGATAACGATATTTTCAACAATGGTCCATCCACATATATCCCAAGTCGCTCTCGCCGGACAACAAAATCTTGGAGAAGTTACTTTGACAATACAATGTCTCATGTTTTACGTTGCGCGATATCCAACAGGACAAAAACGTGTGCAATTAATATGAACAAGTGGGTCCCCCCAATTAGTATGTGAACAAGTCGGTCCCGTCATTAGCTTTGGTTTTAATTTTAACACTACAATTACTAGGCCACTTTTACTGTTTTTTATTTTTTAAACTGTTTTTAATTCATATTTTAATATGTTTAGATTTTATCATAGATGATTTTCAAGGTTTAAAAAGGCATCAGAATTCCATTTTAATTCATAAAGTGACTGTCTACTTTATTTATTAATTTATTATCCGTAATAAAACTAAATGATATTACATTCAATTAATTAGTAACTTAGCTTTTAAATATTACTACATTTATTTCAATTTCAATTTTAAAGTTTTGACTTGGGCCTTCGAATAAAAATCCTGGCTCCGTCCCTACGGTACATCAAACCCCTCCTTTTAGATGATGGTTTTGTCGTGGATATTTATAAAATATGTATAATAAGTGAAGGAAATAGAGAAAGATAAAGGAAATAAATAAAAATAATTAATGATAGACGATACGGTAAGATTTAAATGGAAATATTGAATAGTAGATTCATTCTTTATATTTTCTTCCACCATATCTTCAACATGGATACTTTTGTTTAATTTATTTTAGTGAGTTTTCGTTTTTCCATACACAACATGTTAAAGGTGCTTTGTTTTTTTTTTTTTTTTTTTTTGATCTCTTTAAGAAACTCTAAACCGTATCGTATAGGGTTGATCACGTCCTATATCTTTCATATGTATAGTTATAATTGTGCTTAATTACCCTGAACCAGTTACATATGCATGTATGTATGTAAAGATTCTCACTTCATTCTTTACTGCAACGAAATTATCAAAATTTTTTGTGCTTAATTATTTATCACTATTTTTCATTTTCAGGGATACAAAAGATATCTCTTTTTTTTTATTTTCTGGTTACTAGAAAAATTGCGAGTTTAGAAAATGTTATTTAAAGATTAAATGAATTTTCATAATTCTATCAATAAATTGTTTTAGTTAATTCTATCAATGTTCACGAATTATAATTTATGAATAATGAGAATAATTAACGAATAATTGATGACAAAAAACCATATTCGTAGCTTTTGTTCACACAATATTATATTTATTTATGAATTATAGTTTGTAAATATTGACTGTGTTAAATAAGTTTATTTAAGTTCTTTGATGATATTTTCAAAATTATGTTTTTAAACTATAATTTATGCGGATTTTATAAAAACAAAATTATTAAATGTTTATAAGAAGTTAAAGGCACGTTAAACATGTTTTACATGTGTAGACGCCTAGATGGTTAGGATAGCTAACCATCTAGGCGTCTACACATATAAAACATGTTCATTATCTTTGAGAAAATGCAACAACCAAAAGGCACCATGGAAGGTCGGTATTTCTAGAAGTTATGGCATTTTCTTGTAGATGTTATTTTGATTGATATTTGTGAGCTTTTGATTCTCCACATGATGTCATGCTCCCTTTAAGAACATAAAAGATTATGTAGGGTAAATTATTATCAATATCATGTATCTATTTTAGATAAGAGAAAGTTAGAGAAGATCTATGAGCTTAAATTTCACATTAAAATTATGTAGTCAAGAAATATAAAAATGTTATAATTTAACATGCTATCAAAGTCTTCAATAAATATAATATATGGAATTTCTAAACCAAGCTCCATCAAAAAGTAATTTAAAATAATAAATAAATAAATAATAACAAAGTATAACTAACCTGTATATATCCACATATTTAATTCAATAAATATAAAAATTTAACCACATAGATTTTTTTTTTCCTATCTTTAGCCATTACAGAGTAATGCTGGAGTCAGAAACTGGAAGTTGAATAGTTGAATTAAAAAAAAAAAAAGTAATTTGGGATGAATAAAAATTAAAAATAAAACTTTTTACATAAAAATCTGTTGCAAGATAAAGATGTAATTAATTTTCATGGTACACTTTGCAGCACAGAAGGAATAATGGTTTTTTAAGGTGCAAATTTAGAGCGCAGAGCGCATGAACAAATAGTATTGTTGGTTAATTAGTCTTTACTATTTAGTAATATGAAAACGACAAGCTAAGTAAATTAATTAAATATATCATTGCTGTGTAATATAATCTAAAATTTCTTTGAAAGAATAATCAAGATAGTTTTATTTTATACTTGTGAATAGCACTTTTTTCTTTATGTGCTCTCTTTTTTTATACAGAAAAACTGGCACGAACCTACTAGGTAATTGAAAGATCTAAGAAAAATAAACTTGAAAAATTATTCAAACATAATATATATATTTAATTAACTCATTGTACTTATTTTTTTATATGTACACCAGTCCTTGCTTCCGTTTTCCCTTTTTATTTTTTTATTTTTTTTTTATTTTGACCTTGATCTAACATTGTAATGTTTTTTATTTTCTACTAGATTGTCGCACGTTGAATATTATTAAATTGTACAATTACAACAGCTATCATGTTTTCTTCTATTTAAAGTAATTTTTATTATAATGTTTTTAAGTGACAGACCTAGGTCTATGATATTGAAATTTATTGCAAAAAAATATATATGATGTTGAAACTATTTGTCGAGTACTTCAAGGAGAAAAAAAAAAAAAAATAGAAACAATTCGTTGAGCAGTTAGACAGACTCGCCAAAACTACATGGATCTGGAAAAGCCTAGTTCAATTACTCTGTTGATTTGGGCTACAAGCAATAAAATGGGGCCTGTGGCCTGCCTTTAAGTTGCCTGACGCCTCTAATTTTTCTGATAAGCCTGCCCTTTCGGTAAGTCCAGGTATTGTACATTAAAATTTCAAGCAACCATCTAAGTTTTTGTGGCCTAGCCCAAATTGACATACAAATGTTGGATGGCCCGAAAGAAGTAAAAAGGTCAGAAGTTTTCCAAATAACTGTAAATTGATTAGTTAAGACGTATTATTTATGTTCACAAATAATAGTAATTTTTCCTCATTAAAATACGATCTGTATGCAATGATTCAATTCTAAAATACCATTAAACTGCATAAGTATTCTCTATCACCTTATGGGAGGTGGTCATAGATCGTAGTAAATTGAAAAGCGACAGTTGTTTGTATTTATTTTAATTTTTTCCTTCTGAAGTTGTATAATACATACATCCAAGCTATATGTATGTATATTTCAATTATTTAAATATAATAAACTATTAATGATATTAATTTCCGAATTCCTTCTGTAAGATTATAGATAAAAAGTTAGATAAAATTGACATTTTACATATTAATTAATTTTTTTTGAGCTAATCCAAGAGAACCCAAGAGATAAATTGAAATCTAGTTATTATTATTAATTTGGCTTTGTCCAAATTTTAGAAATAAAAGGGTATATAAACAAATATTCTCTTAATGGATATTTTTAAAAGAAATTAAGAAAGTTTGGTATAAAAGGACAAAGACCATAGTAATAGCTACGGTGTAAAATAAAAATTTACAAGACAAATGTGGTGTAAAAGAATTAGTGTGATGGCGGACAGAAAAAGAATGAGGTAGGTGGTAGGTGGGTTGGTTTATTTAAAAAGAAAAAAAGAAAAAATAATTAAGAATTAGTGGGTAGTAGATATATATATATATATATATATATATATATATATATAAGCTTTGATAGAACCAAACACATAGAGATGAGTTCGGAAACAAGAAAAGAAAGAAAATGGTGAGAAGAAAAAAAGGAAGAAGAAAAGAGAAGAAAAATAGGAGGAAATTCTATATGGGTAATTTAAATATTTTGGTGTCCAATTTATCTAGATAAATAATTTCATTTTAATGAAATTTAAAGTTTAGGGAATTAGCAAATTTTATAATAAGTTTTAAATTGAGTTTATGTGATTTTTAAGGTGGATATAGAATTATGAAAAATTATATGGGAATTCGTTTTAGATCCAGATTTAAGTGAAGAAGTTAGGTAAGTGGATAGTTTTATTTTAATTAAATTGATTGAGTTATGTTTATTTATTATTCATATTTTATTATTTATTTCAAGTAAATAATTTGTTTGTTAATTGGTTTTATAGATTATAAATTATATTTTAACAATTGAAATGAAAATTTATTACGAATTCGTATATATGTATACTTATTAGAAATTCTAGTAAGAATTTTATGTTTTCAACTTGAGTTATTATTAGAAAAATTTCAGAATGTTTCAAATAATATGATTTTATGTTTTAAGAAAGAATATTGATTTTTGTTTGAAAAAAGTAGTTATCCAGAATTATATGTCTATTCAAAAAAGATTTGATAAAAGAAAATAAAAATGTTTTCAGAATACTAAGGTTGTACCACCTCTATAACGGTCAAGCAGGCTTCACATGTGTAAGTTCGAAAGAGTCGCCTAACACATGTATGATATATGTCTGAGGAGTTATTGAGTCACCCAGCACATGTATGACAAATGTTATCCCTCGCTTTGCGTGTATGTTAAATATCTCCACCACGTATAATAAATTTCTTTGGGTACTAATTGATGTAGATTTTCATATTACAGATGTTATATACTGAATTTGATCAGTACAGATAAAGATTACATAACACAAATTTTACATAATGATATTTCAGAAACATTTTACAGACAATAGTTAC
This sequence comes from Litchi chinensis, assembly GCA_019925255.1. Taxonomy (NCBI): domain Eukaryota; kingdom Viridiplantae; phylum Streptophyta; class Magnoliopsida; order Sapindales; family Sapindaceae; genus Litchi; species Litchi chinensis. The sequence goes on along the minus strand of CM034469.1, from coordinate 26,638,988 downwards.
AAAATATATTTTATAAAGCTATCAAAAATTATTCATACAGTTGATTATGGTTTTACTATGTTATAAATGATTGAATTTAATTTTATTATTTCATATATAAATCTATATGAATCATTAAAAAGTATTTATTATTATCAGAAATATGTTATAAATTATTTAGAAATATTTTTATGAAAAATTATATATACTTACTGGGCGTAAGCACTCACTCTTTTATAAAACCAATTTTTTTTACAGCTATCCGCTACAAGATTCTATAGATTATTGCATACTATGAGAAGGGTTACATGGTGATGTCAAATGCATTAATATTATAAATAATAGAAATATTTTACATTATGTATATTATTTTTAATTTACCAGATTTTGTAACTACATTTCTAGAATAGTTTTGGAAATAAAATATCTTTTCTAAGTATTCTATGAATATTTTATATATACAGTCTATGGGTTCAGCACAAGAAATGTAAAGTTTTTTATTTGTTCAATTTATATTTTAATAAGTAAAGTGATTATCGGAATTATGATGATTATTTCAAAGGATTTTCAGTAAATCTAAATTTCAATAAAAAAGACCCCGGTTTTAATGGGATTTTTCCAGACTCAAGAGAGAAGTTGGGATGAGTCCTATCAGGTATAACGATTTGAACCTGAACCATTGTTAGACTAAATAATCATTTCTACAACTAAATCATATTAGATGACGGTAACATATAAATTAATTTAAATTGGTTATACGCAAATAATGTTTTTAAGTACGCTAATGCAGTCAAATTTTGTTTTTAAATAAGTTGATTCAGAGTGATTAATTAATTTCTCAACAAAATATTGCTATATACAAGTAAGAGCAAAATGCACAAAACCCCCCCTGAGGTAAGACTTTAAAGATTCATAGTCAAAGTTTGATTTTTATAACACAATACCCCCAGGTCGTTAGTGTCTGTTAGTTAATGTTTAGTTGACCAAGGGTAATTTCGTCATTTACGAACCTATTTTATTTTAAAAAAATTAAAAAAGAAAAAAATATATTTTTTTAATAATTCAATATCCCTGCTTCCCTGCAACCAACCAAAAAAAAAAAATAGAATTAAAAAAAAAAACTGGAAATCATCATCTGGGTTCGTCCTCTGGTGAACATCATCTGGGAACCAGATGATGCATCATTATCATACAAACTCAAACTCAGAAACCCAGAATCATCATCATCATCAACCAAACTCAAACTCAAAATCATCCTCATCAACAACAACAACAAATCAAACATAAACACAAGAATCATCACCAAAAAAATCATCAACAAACCTATTCAAGAACCCAGAGATGTCTGGGTTAGGATTGTTTGGGTTCGACGAACCCATACGAACCCGTCTGGGTTCGACGAACCCAAATGGATCGTCTGGGTTCGACGAACAGAAGAACCCGTCTGGGTTCGACGAACCCAGATTTGGGTTCGTCGAACCCAGACGAACCCGTCTGGGTTCAACGAACCCAGATCTGGTGAAGAAGAAGAAGAAGAGGTCGGCGTGCGAAGAGGGGCGGTGGTCTCTGGTGGAGGCTGGTGGAGAAAGAGAGAGAGAGAGTGTGAGATGTTTTGATTTATTTTTTTATTTTAATAATATTTTAAATTATTTCAAACAGTAAGGGCATTTTGGTCTTTACAAGTCAAAAACCAGTCAACCGTTTGATTTAACCATATTTGACTGTTAACTTGGGAGTATTGTGTTATAAAAATCAAACTTTAACTATGAGTCTTTAAACCCTTACCTCAGGGGGGTTTTGTGCATTTTGCTCATACAAGTAATGGTAGAATTAATATCTAATTCAAACCTACATTCCTACTACATTGATCAATGTTGACCTTGGCTCCGCCGTGTGCTCATAGCTGCACTAGTAACATTGTTGGATTCCCCATTCTGAAACCCACGAATTAACTTTTACAATTTCAAAACAACGGAAACGTGGTGTCAATGAGTACATTGATTGCATTATTCATGTGACATTGCCAAGACTTGGGGTGAATAACACTGAAAACAAAATTCACTCTTTCACCAATTGAAACACCAAACCAATATTTCATTTGTTTTCTACAATATTCACATTTCATAAATGCTGCAATATGTATTATTCCCTACTGCTAGTTGACTAATTGTTAACCAACCTTTAATATACTAATTGAAGGTGATTTAATCCTTTTATTGTATATTAAATAAATAAAATTAATTATTCAATCATTTTTTCTTACATCAATTTTTAAAATATATGTTGAGTACAATATCGTCTTTTTGACCAAATAAAATATTGAAATATAACAAACAAATTCGTGAATATACAACAAATCAAAATTAAAATCAATTAAAAAACTTTTTGGAAAGGTAATTCAAGAAATATATGTAATTTGAAAACGCCAGGTTCGTTCGTTCAATGATGAATCCTATTTGTTGATGAACCATATGAATTTGGTTTTCAAAATTCCAAATTCAGAGATGTGGGTTCGTTGCTATAAATGACCATCAACCTTTGTCCATCATTGATTCAAAGAGGGGGAAATGAGAGATGAAGGGGTTCGTTGATCCAAAGATTGTTCAAAGATGTGGATCTGTTTTTTTTTTTTTTTATTATTATTATTATTATGATGGATGGTGATCTGATGGTCTGAAGGTGGTCTTCATATTGGATGGTGTTTTAGAGACACATGTAGAAGTGGGAGTGGTTTGCTAGTGGTGTTTTAGAGATGAGGGTCTGATTTGGTTGGATTATGATTCTGGGTTGTTGGGTTGTTGATCAATTGATGGTGGAGATTCAGATTGGATCTCTATTATCCATATGGATATGGACGGTGGAGATCCATATGGATATGGATGTTAGAGATCCAATATGGATCTTTACCTCCTTAAAAGAATTTTTTCTTTTTTACTTTTCTTAATTTTCCTTAAAAGTATATATTTTTTATTTTTATTTTTTAATTTCATCTTCATCGTCCATCTTTATGATAGATGATAAAAGTGAGTTGAAGTTGAAGATCCCAGATAGTCATTTTTCTTGTAGGTTTTATATAATTTAATTTTCTTTTAATTTTTATCGATTTTTTGATAAATAATTATTAAAGTATATAGGTTTTATTTGGTGTTGACACATATCTTATTTATGTTTAAAGACAATAATATCCCATAACTATTAAGTTTGATTAACGGTCAACCAACAGTTAGATCAAAGTGATGTATTTTTTAAAACTTAAGGGATCATACATCTTATTTCATCAGTAGTTGATAAAAATTATTTCCTCAAACAACAAGAACTAAAATAAAATTCTCTCTTTTCATTTTTTGATATTCAAGTAATAAATATAAATTTTTAATTCAATCCATGAAATTAGGGGTATATGAGCCTTTTAACATCTTTACCCGTTGATTGTTAATAGTAAATTGTTAAAACTAGCGATTGAAGATATTTTTGTAACGTTTATGAAATGTTAAAGTATTGTTAGTGTAAAAGGATCATATGTCACATATTTGTATAATATTGAAAACCCATAAGGTTATTTTCTTTATTTTCCATTTAAAAAATAATTAAAAATAATAAACTATTTTTTTTCTATCATTTTAAATTTTATGTGGACTAGACATATCAAATTAATGTTCCATTGACTAAGTCCATAAGAGGTAATCTATGCAACTTTAAACCAAAATTCCATGGAATTACTGTTGGACCCAATGTACGTCCGAGGATATTTCTGCAATTTGCTAATGAAATATAAATCTTATAAATCTTATGGTCCCCAATATAGTGATTATTAATATAACATCTTTATTCTTTTCTTAAAAGTACGATTTTTTTATTTTTTTTTGGACAAGAAACTGTAAAAGGTATAAGACTTGAAAGCTCAATCAATAGCTAGGAAATGAATCATTCCCCATCATGATTTAATTATGTGGGGCAGGGTAATATTATGAATGACTGTAATATGAATTTATTTAGTTCATGTCGACGTCCGAAAACGGTCGATTAAGAGATTCTAAGGCCCAGACTGCGATCGAGGTAACTAAACGATGATAACGATAATAAATGTGTAGTAAATGAAGTTTGAAGTTGGTATGTCGCAATAAAAATGGAGGAATGTTGGTTATGGTGGATGAATAACAATGATGGGCAATTAATAAAGAAAGGAGGGAGAAAAATGAATGCAAACACAAGGATTTTTATGTGGTCCGGCGACTGAGCCTACTTTTATGGGCCACTCTGAATTGATTTCGGCAAAGTGACGGTATGCTAGTCTCGTTCACTTTTTTGGTACAGTAAAAATCTCTCCTATTTATAGAGAGGGAGAAACATCAAAGAGTGTTACACATGTTACAAATCATACTTATTTCAATTAGTTTTGACACAAACCATGCTGCATTTAGTGTGCAGACAATAATTATTCTCTTCATGCATACGCTGCATTAAATGTACCAGGAGAAGTCTTCTCTTCATTAAATGCATAGCCACCGCATTAAATGCTCATTGGTAGCTATGTGAGTGGCACCGGCATAAAATCAGAGAATTAGGTAGATCTGGTGACTTGCTGCAGAAGGTATCACTTGGTGCGAGGTCCTTGGTCTGTCGAGCTACGCGAGCTGAATAGATGTCGAAGTGGATTGGAGATGTACTTGGAGCTGAATAGCTGTAGCGATCTGAGGGTTGGGCCTTCTGGACTTTCATTCTTGTTCATATTTATTGGACTTTTACCAACTCACTTATCAAAGTCAAGAAAACGGGCATAACTGTTCCAATTAATGGTTGTTTAGAAGTTGTCCTGCCTACTGTGAATTTGCTCAGATTATGTGATCAGAATGTGTGGATTTATTTGATGGTTACAGCACAAGAATAAACAACAAGTTTGTGAACCATAACCATCTCATGTTTTTTGTTTAAAGAAATAAAAGAAAAAAATATATAAAAGTCACATTTTTTTCATTACGAAAAAAGATTTGAACCTGAAATCTTCATTTTATAGAGAAATATGGTCTTCTCCACTTGTTATGGAAGTAGATGTCTCATTGGTATAATTGTCCAGACCGTACGAGTTTTGATTGTTCTCCGTAATAAAAATAATTGAAAGAAAATTTAAAAGCAGAAATCATATTTTATTTTAGGAAAAATAGTGTTTTCCCATTTGAATTAATATACTGAAAATTTTCCTTATTTACTAGTAAAAAAAAATAGATTTTGATTATTAATTCAAGCTACATGAGTAAAAATAGGTGTACCCCTTTATTTTATTTTTTTTAATAAAGGTCCGGTAACCAATATTACAAATAATACACATTTTGAATAATCAGTTTAATTATTTTCAATGAAGAAAATTTAATCTTACATATACAATATCGTATATTCAGTCTCATTAATTAACTTATGTTACAGGACAATTCTACTTGTGTAAACCCCACAGTCTTTACGTAAGTACAAGTAAATGAAAGATTTATTATAGCTTATATAATTTTAACCGATCGAATAGGAGCCCTTACACAATATCGTCATTTACAGTCATATTTTTCTTTTCAAATTGTAATTTAGTTCTATTAATTAAAAAAAAAATAAAATTGAACAATCAAGGTTGAACAAGATATCATGAACTAAAAAAACAAAACTACCACATAAGTGGAATTGAATTTCCAATCTCTAGGAGAGCAGAGAGGTACACATTTACTCGTGCAAATAGATGTTGTATGTGAAAAAATTTGAATTTGGATTCTCTCTACTTATTTTTTTTGTCCACCTATAGACATGTCTAACCAATTGTTCAAATTATCATTTATAGTTTTTTTTTTTTTTTTTAATTTCCTTACTTTTAAATGCACAGTATTATTATTGAGAGCATGTTTAATTATTAGGAAAACAAGGAAACTTGGTTCTTATTTTATAAATTGTTTATTAAATTTTTGGAAATCAAATTATATAGATTCGGGAATTAATTTTGAGTCCTAAGTGTATTATGTCAGAAAAAATACGTACACCGGATAGGATTCTAATTGGAAAATCTAACCTAACCTAACCAAACCAAATGCGAAAGTCTCTCATGAATTCAATGAGATTGCCATAGTAACTTCAACCACCAATTATATATATCTTTTCCTAAGTTATTCATTCTCCCCCCTCCCCTCATGATTGATAAATCATTAATTTCCCCTTATTGTTTACGAAAACATTAGAAAACCCTTGTTGTCACATTTTAGAAGATCATTCTTCTAACAAGCAAGAAATTTTTTGATAATAAGGAGAAAAATGATGATTCATCAATTATTAGAGAGAAAAATGAAAATAAATGTCCCTTCATTATATTCTAATCAGAACTAAACCAAGAAGAAAGATAAAAAAAAAAAAAAAGCAGAAAAAAAAATATTTATAACACATCAGCAAAGCTTTCTGTTTGATTCAATTGACCAAAAATTTACCAACAAAGGTACAATGTTCTTTAAATATCTCCTGACAAATTTGCGGAATTCTGGTGGCCTTATTTGTTCATCAACATAAATTATCATTACAATTCATAACGATTCTTTTCAGTATACATATGGTTGTAGTTACTGTAGTATTTATTTTCCCTTATGAGAATTTAATTTGTTGGTGGTAGATAATGAATATTCTGGTTTTAGTAAAGCTGCAGAAATACCAATTGAAGACTACTTTACCACTTTACAGTACACATCAGCGACTGTGCAATCTCCCGAGATCCAATTAGGCAGCCTTTACAACATTTTGAGAACTAGGGTTATCTAATTAAGATATAATCAAAGTGTTTACAAAAGTCTAAGGTTGGGAACCTATAAAAATGTTGAAAACTAACAGAAAATAAGTTCCTCGGTAGAGTAGTTAACTTTAGATAATAGAAGACAGGTTTATGTGGAGAAGAACATGTATCATGGTACCCACCAGATTTGTTTCACTGAACGGTTTTTTTTTTTTTCTTTTTTTTTTGGGGGGGGGGGGGGTAGAGGAGGGATTGTGTGTGTGTGTGGGGTGGTGTGGGTGGGGTTTGTGCGCGGCAGGGGGAGGGGGCAGGGGTGGGGTTGGGAATACATTAAAGGGTTTTAATCAGAATTCATATTAGGGTGAATATGACGTTTAGTAGTACATTGAACTTTCAATCTATATAGTTTTAAAGTCAAGTTTGTCGACGTTAATGTGACTGGTAAACTTAAAACTACCACAAGATCGACCATTGCAATTTATGCAACCCATTATTTTAGCTTGTATGATACCGTTTCACTGAGAAAAAGTTGTACTATACTGTATTGACAGAATAAAGAATCTTCAATAATTTCGATTAATTTTAGGAGTAATATAACAATTTTGGTTATTTATTATTATTATTATTATTATTTGTTGATGTGTCATGATGAGATATTATAAAAAGTTTAAGAAAAAAAAGACTAGAAGAGGGTTTTAACTCTAGTTTTAGTATTCTTGATTGTTGAAGCCCTATTAGAGATATATTATAGAAATTCTATTTAAATATCCTTGTTGTTAATATCTGTTAGATAAAAAAAACTTAAGTTGATAGGATAGATCCAACCATAATATTTAATTCTAAAATTTATGAAATTTATGATACATTAAAATTTCTTCTATCATGTAACGTGACCAAATGATAAATGTCGATTACTTGTTCAACATTCCCTACCTTATAACATAACACGTTAACACCTATAATCTTTTATCTGTAGTACATATCTGAAACTTGCATCCAACTACATGCTCAATGACAGCAGCAACTTGGAGTACTTAAAAGCTGAAAGGAACAGATGTTAGATGGAGTTGAAAAAGAAATTAAAACCAATTTGAACAAACTAAATTTAAGATCAGAACTGAAGCGAACAAACTAATGAATTGAATTTGGAATACTCTGATGTTTCCAGCATTGATGCTCTTGACTGAATGATGAAAAACTCCAGAAGACCTTTATTGCCATTTAAGACAAATTCGTTTTGAATAATACAGCTTATGATCATCTGAAAACTTTGCCGGGAAATTAACTTATTACCAAATATTGATTTGTTTCAACACGTTTTGGTCCCTCATTATAAATTTGGGCTGCTAAAATGATTACGAGCAACGGTGACGGTAGTGTAATGATGACTGTTTGGTCTGGTTTCAGTTTTAATGTACACATCTACGATATTGACAACAGATATGAATCATAAATTAATATCGACCTAAGTTTTTTATGAAGTGTTCAATAGCAGTTGGTGAGATTTAATTTTTATGCCAAATTCAGGTATGTACTAGTAAGTTTCCTTGTGATCTGGCTAGTAATGGAGGTAAGAGAATACCACTATAAGTACTTTGTCATACTGTAGCCCATTAAAGTTCCATTAAAGAACAGTGGCTGTTACACTTAATTACCAAATTGCCAGATCATCATCTTCAATCAACCCCATATGGAGGAGTTCAAGTTTTTGTTGTGGTCTTCCTTTAATTTCTTCCACTAGTTGCTTGTCGATAAGTGATTTTTCTCATCTTTAATAAAGGAGTTGTACAAATTATTTATATAATTGATACAATATGTGAGTTATCTAAATTATTTAATCATATTGTATAAATTGGATACTTAGTGGATTTTGTTTTGTTTGAAGTTCAAGTTTTGAGAATGAACGGTTGTACTCTTCTTAGCTTTTTCTTTGTTTTTAAGAAGTACAATTTCTAAAATTATAATTGAGATAAATGAAAATAGAATCTGTCTCATTAGTTAATGAAAAAAAACGGGATGAGGTTAACTTAGTGTAATGATTATCATATATAGTATATTAATAAAATCGTGAGTTTTAAGCATATATTTCTCTTAATCTCGAAATTGTAGTCGTTCAATAAAACAAGAAACTCTACAATTCCACGACAACCTTAGCACAATTGTATCCTTTAGTTTTAAAAGGGTACAAATACAAAAATCGGATTAAATGGACTTAAATGAATTGGACATTTTATGTAAATTGCCAGGTATAAGTTGCCACAAGTAATTAAAAAAAAAAGAAAAAAAAAAAGAAACATATGATTTCAACTCACCATTAGGAATAGCATATCACTGGATTAATCTTATCTTATTATTTGTTGATTTTAATTATTGAGCAGAACTATGATGATAAGTAATGTCATGATTACAAATCAAATATCATAATTTAGGATGAAAACTTAGGGATATATAATGTCTGTAAAGAGAAATATACTTGTTATTAGCTACAAGCAAGTTTAACCATTTTTAATTTCTTTTAAAAAAAATCGAATTTAAGTTTTTAAATTGAAACGTGTAACTGATTCCTTGATTAGTTATGCACAAAATCTAAATTCTTGGTTTGATTGGTGAAGCATTTTGGTGAATGGATTGAAATGTATCAATACGAGACTTTGATGGATTATCAATTGATGATTCTGTGGAGGACACGTGTATGGAGTTATAATTTCAACTTTGCACCTGTAAATTTTGCGTCAATTAATAATCTAAGTTGCATATATGACACTGTATCACGTTTAGTTTTAATTTATATAAACAACTAATTAAATAATTGCTTGTCATCCTTTTAGTCACTAATTCCTCTCATTCTCTCTCTTTATCCTTTTTCAATTGATACATCATAATCTTATGCCAAGGATCAAGCACTATTAAGTATTAACACGATATAGACAACTAAACGGGGTGTCACAGGCTTGTGTTGCTCAGAGTTTGTCTACTTGTTGGAAAATTCTAGTGTAGGAGTCCTACCAGTCCGGACTAGTAAACTGCGAAAAACAAGGATTCAATCAAGGATCCACCTCCAAATACGGTTCCTTTAATAAATTGGTGGATGAGACTAGATGGGGCCTCTTTAATTTTACAGCCACTAATATCACCGACTAGCACAAATTACAAGACCATATTCAATGCAAATTTCATAATTTTTTTTTCCTTTGCTAGAAGAAAATCTTCACTGATATAATAAACCACACCAATGAAATAATATCATTTATTTTTTTTCTATTTTTATTGATTTTTTTTTTCTCTTATTTTTCTCATTAGTAAGGGGTCATTTATTTTTTCGTCTGAAGACTGAATAGTGACTGAAATATGAAATCTGATAAATATGTTTGTTTTTTTTTTTTTTACATCTGAATGTATAATAATCTTGTTTGTTTTTTAAAGTTAAAATTATCTGAATACTAGCAATTTGATATTTATATCCTTTTATTATTAGTTGTTAAGTAACTTTATTTAATATGATACAAACAATTACAATAAATTATTTAACAAATATTAAAACATTTATATATATAATATTTTGATTCATTATTAAAATAAGATGAATTATTATAGTAGGGTCAATTAAATTTATATATTCAAATAAAAATAAACAAAATGGTCTTAAATTGAATTACTATTACAACAAAAATTGAAATTGTAAAGTAATATACACGATAACAAATTCGATAATCATAAAAAAAAAAAAAAACTTTGAGGTTCTATTATACATCGATAACAGATTCAATAAAAACTTTGAGATAAAAAAACCAAAATGAGAAACAAAAGGAGAAATAAAGGAGAAACTTTGAGGTTCTGTTATACATAAACAAATTTTCATCAATATACATAAACCAAAAACACTAATAACACAGTGAAACTTTAACAAATAAACACAATATGGGCTACTCCACAAGTAGATTAATAAAGAAAATCAATAAAGATTCTTACCAAAATTTGATTGAAGAAATATAGTAATTCAGCTATAGAAAAATTTAATGTTGAGATGTTTAGGATTTTTATTTTTCAATATTATTTGTTAAAACATTAAAAGAAATTTGTATAATGTAAAACTAAGATAAATTTGGAAATATTTTATTTTAGGAAAGATAAATTTGGAATAATATATTTATAAAATCATTAAATGATTTTGTATTAAGTGAAAAGCCAAAAAATGTAACTTTTTTAAAGTGGTTTTTGGGTTATTTTAAGTGGTTTGACCACTTAAAAAAACAAACAAAAATCTCTTAATTAAGTGTTAAGTGCAAAAAACAAACAACCCCTAAGTCTTACCATATCAACTCTATAGTTCATCATATTTTAGTGTTATCTGATAATCTTTTACATTTATCACTAACAAAACCCATTGTTAATTGGTGCAGGATAAATTCTAACTTGTATAGTTATTACGCTGAATGTATGTGATCCAATCATCTCTTATATTTAAGCATTAGTGTGAGCTCTAACAAAATTCCAACCAATAAAAGCCTCCATAAGAACAGTACACGCACATGAAAGTAACAAAAGATTAGACAATTAGATAAGATAAAAATTATTCTTACAATAACACTACCACTAGCTACTCTAATTAATTAGACCTAAACAAAAAAACGAAATTACTAAAGGTGAATCGGATGGAGAGAAGTTATTCTGATTAAACATTTATGTAATAAGCAAGGTCTTAGTTTATCTGAATTTGATATTTGTTTTTGTTGACGAAGTCAATGCCCGAACCTTTTAACCTTGAAGAGTGAAGAAGTGCTTTCTTGACTGCAATTCTCTGGCCAAAAGAACACCAGCACCCATCAAAGATCATTTAAGGTGCGCTCTTGACTTCTCTTTGTTAACTTGTTGAAGCAAACACGATCCTCTTGCTTTGTTTCTCTTTTTGCATCTTTTGTCCATGTTGCAACACAAAGTGGAAACATAATATATGTTATAACTAACAATACCTTTAAGTTCAAGTGAATGAACGTTTGCATTAAAGAATTTTCGCAAACTTTTATTTATTTGCACGCTCACCAGGTTTTAGGCTATTTGATTAATCATGCATATTATCGCACATAACAGCAGACTTGATTCTTTCAACTGTGCACTTAATTAGACTGTTTACGGTAGCCACCGATCCAAGAGAGAGTTTTGCCGTTGGAACTGAATCAACTAAGATCTGAAACGCAACGGTAAGGAGAGAGCCACCTGAACCAACCTCAAGAATTCCTCCACCACTAAGTCCAGGACCATCAGGAAGTATAGCAAATCCTGATGGGAGAAGAGCAACATAATCTGGATCACCCCCACTTAAGACCATGTTCATGGCAACTATATCAACCGGTGCATAAATTACATATGAGCCTGTAGAATCAGTGCAGCTCTCCTGGAGTACCAGCATGTTGCTCTGACTCGAATTTGCACTCTACAATTCGTTGTGATAATGAAAATCAAGTTAATTTAATGAGAATAATATGAATTATGAGCTTAAATGTATAACAATTAAACATATGTGACTTACATTTACGCGCAACAACGAGACGCAGTTGCCTGGTTCGCGTCCGTTCGCTATGTGAGCCATTTCTTGAACTAGGCCACCATTTGATAGGATGTCCCACTGTAAATTCAAGAATGAATAAATATACATAAATATATAAATTAGTACATTATCACAATTTTAATTCATCTACCATTACAAAGTTGCATTATTGATTCTAGCTAGTCCATTTCTTGCTGCAGCTAGCTATATTACCTCACTTCGAGAGTTCTCATCCCTGAGAAAATCAAAGACCCTCTTTGGTGGAACTGGAATCCAAAAGGAAGTTGCGGCACTTAGCACAATACCAGGTGGCCTGCCAGGATCATCCATGCTTTTTCTGGTCATGACCCTCACATCATCAGAGCCTGTAGCCGATAATGTAGTCCAGGCGTGTGCAGTAGAGGCACCAACGCCGGTGCAAAAGCTGGTAACCATCCTTTCTGCTAATTTCAACATACTCTTTCTCCCTTCAGGGCTTGTTATCACTGCATAATAGAAATATGAAGAGATTTTAATTTGAGTTACACTTATGGATTCTTGTATTATATGTTTACAAATAGGAAAAAGAAAATTATTTGTTAAAATTTGTTAGGTCAAGACTTTCAGATTTCAACAAAATCCAGACATTTGAGTTAACATTATGGTGTAGAATGAATAAGAATAATAACGAAGGCATCTTATCCATTATATGCATCATAATTGATATGCGACGTCTAAATGTTTCGATAGTCCAAACGTCTTGACTGAAATAGAACTGTTGTTTTTAATTACCACAGAGATCTCCAGCTGGAATGTTGCTGGCCATGGAACTAGCAAGTCGCTCACATTGTCGATCTAGAGTAGCCACCCAACGTTTGGCTCCAAATGCAAGGCCAGAATTTACTATTGGTCTGTAGAGATTGTGGACAGATCTATCATCCACCTCGACATGTTCAACCCATATAACCTAATAAAAATCATGAAATCATCAATATCGCACGATTAACATACAATTTTGAAGGGTATAAACGATGAAATTAATCATTATAATAAGGTTACTATAACTTAATCAAATGAGATTAGCTAGCTAGGCACCTTTGAGTAACCATTTGGCAATTCTTGGATTAAACAACCCGATGGCCTTCTTCTACACTTTGATATTGGAGTGGTGCGTAAATTCTCTAAGGATACGTCAACCACTGCCCATGTTCCATCAGGATGCTGCTTACAGTACCTTACAAAATAATTTTCTCGAGTAGGGACAAGAGGCGATGGGACTTGAAACTCCGCTGACATCTAAACATAAACAAATAATGTGTAAAATAGTTTATTTTGACAAATCTCGACAGTAAAAGGAAATTTATTATTAACAAAGAGAAACATATATTAAAACTTAATTAGAGAAAATAACGAGCCTTACCTTTAATAAAAACTAAGATAAGCTATACATGTAGGACAAAGTTAAATCAAATAATCAACCAACATGATATATAATGAAGGATAGGAAAAAAAAAACTAAAAACTAAAAACCAAAAACAAAAAACAAAAAACAAAAGAAAAGCAAATAAAGACCCGACCAACTAGGCATGGTAGGGAAGTTAAGTACATTATAATTACATAAATCAATTACCACTTGTAAGGCTCCATTGTAGTTTCCTGCAACTCCAGTTGATAGGACCTCTAGGGTCAAGGCTCTTGAAACAATACCACAAAACACACTTGACCATTGATTCTGAAAACCATTCGGAGCATAACGAATCAGGAGTATATACATTTTGGTTAGATCTAAATAATTGCACAAAGAAAACTAAAATTTTAGGACAGAAAACTTACCACATCCATGAGAATCTCAACAAGGTTGATATGATTCATGATAACAACAGCAGATTCCCTTGAAGCTTCTGATTTCAGGCCCAAGGGTTTTGGCCCAATTCCTCTAGGGAAAGTTCTCAAGTATTCATCTTCATTAAGAGTCTCAGTAGAGTTTTCACAAGGAGTCCACAATGGTTCTCCAGCCTGAGCCATTCTCATGAGTTCCTCCATTGCTGCAACAGCAAGCTCCACTATCATTGGCTTATCGGCTTCGGCAGGCCCAGGAACTGACCTGAGAGGGTCTCCACTTCCGTACATCTCCCCAACGTAGCCTGGTTGTGTCCCTAGATTTCCGAACCCGAGATCAAGTGAACGGGAAGGTAGATGGGATGAGAAGTGAGTCAAAGATGACATGGGCTTGCCAACATATTTTGCAGCAATTCCAGAGATCCTATCAATCTGCATCCAAACAAACACACATCAACTACGGTACGTAGTTAATTTATATATGACGCTAATTAGTTTTCAAAACTATATGATCGTGCATTTTTGTTCTTGTTTTAAGATAACAACTGGTTAGAGACTCCAAACAAAACCAAAAAACCTGGCAACTTCACATACAAACATAAAAACATCAACAACAAAAGTTGTGCATTGCAAGTACCTCTTCTTTCAAACGAGCATTCTCGATCCTCAAATGCTGCTCATCGAAGGACATCTCACCAAGAGCTGCGGGGCCTCCACAGTTGGGGCACGAGGCATTGCCAAGAGCTTCCTTGTACCTATTATTCTCGGCACGAAGCTTTTCGTTTTCAGCCTTCAAGATTTGGTTCTCATGGCGTTCATGTTGGGCCTATGAAGCCGAAAAAAAAATGCGTATTAGGACTCATAAGAAAAGGGAAAAACACAACTTTGAGAGAAAGCATGTGGAAAGTCAAATATACATGTTTTGAGCATGATAATTAATATTGTATATTCTCTATATATATACGTTACCTTCATTTGGGTGCGCTTGTTTTGGAACCAAAACTTGACTTGTAAAGGCTCTAAACCGAGCTCACGACTCAGCTCCTTCCTTTGCTTATCATCTGGGTGAGGGCACTCCTTGAAGAAACTGAGAAACAAAGTAACCAAAAACCCTAAAAGAATCAAATCACTAAACTACAAAACCATTTTCTTTTTTGGGGTACTAGTTATTGTATATACACACACAAACAAACTCTCATGTCCTTGTAAGGAAACGTTGACTTACGCTTCCATGTCCTGAATTTGACGTTGAGTGTGGCGATGGTAACGCTTCTTTTTGGGCCGTTGATTGGGATCTTGATCATCGCCGGAGGCAGCTTCCATGGTTTCAGTAACCGATTTAGTCTCGTAGTCATCGTCTCTGGGCTTCCCCAAATCACTTTCAGGGCTTTTTGGGGTCATATCGAACACATGGTGGTGGCCCTCAAACATGTTTGGTTGAAACATGGTGACAAATCCTAAAATATTGCCTATGGGTTCTTTATCTGTCCAGAATTGACATTAGCGAAGTGGACTAGGGCACATTAGTCAATAAACAAGAAAAATTGACATAATATATATTTTTCAAAAAAAAGGGACTGAAAGAAAATAGAATACTAAGAACAAACTATTTATGCATAATATGGTAGATGAAACAAGTACGAGAGAAGGACA
Source organism: Litchi chinensis (assembly GCA_019925255.1). NCBI lineage: Eukaryota > Viridiplantae > Streptophyta > Magnoliopsida > Sapindales > Sapindaceae > Litchi > Litchi chinensis. The sequence continues at coordinate 26,623,245 of CM034469.1, read as the reverse complement.
TACACTAAAGTAAAACTCTCCCACTCTCTCTCTCTCAGCAAATAAAAATTATCATAAAAATTAAAGGTTTGCACTTCTATTGAGAAGAATTATGCTTGTGATATCTATATATGCTTATAAGCAAATACCAATCTAATGGATCCCAATATATAGGTTAATGCCATGATACATAAATAAAAAATTAAACAAAATTTTTTGAAAATTTTGGCTTATGGTAGAAGAGCTAAGAATTATATGAAAAGGAATATAATGATAAAAGAATAAAAAAACAATAAAAGTAACTAAAAAACTTACCTTATAATTGACTCAGTGGATAATTTTGTGGGAGCATTATTTTTTCAAGAGTTTTCGGACCCAGCATTGAACCCTAAGTACGTATCTTTCATTTTCTCGCTGCGTTTAGGCTTTGAGGTGGTTGGCTAGTGGTGGGGTTGGGTTTTAGTAGATTCTCTGGAATTAACGCTGAGGAAAGTTATGGAAATTTTACAAGGTGCAGAACATCTAGGGGCTTGGTCTATGCAAAAATATAAACAAAAAAGGAGTCATAAGTCTACTGTCTTCTACGTGCCAAAAGAGAAATATATAGAGAAACACCTAAAAAAGAGTTGACACTATGTGAAGCGGTTTACTTTTGACTGATACACCAATATCAACTTTTCATGACCAAAGATTGTAACGCCTGACTAAGATCTCGCTGTTATCCAGATCTCTCTCCCTCTCTCTCTCTGTCTCTCTGCAAGATATACATTAATAACGGAAATTTTTTATTAAAAACACAAGCTAGAAAAGATATGAAAGAGAAAAATAAGAGAATCATGTAGTTGCAAACACATTTAACATCCAAATATTAGAGGTTATTTGTTTATTTAATTTTAAAATAATAATACATGATCTTCTCAAGAAATGTGTAGTACTAAAACAATGAAGGGTTTTTAATTAATTGGTTTGATGTAATGACTTACTGGCACGAAGCTTTATATAATATACATCACCGGAAAACCACCTTCTTGGTGGGTATAGAGAGAGAGAGTTTTAGGGCACTGGTCTTGGTAGAGTGGCCTGCCTTGTTAAAAGGGTTTCAAGAGAGAATAGTGAAGAGAAGAAAAAAGGCACAAATGGAGCGAGAGAGAGAGAGAGAAACGAACGAGGAAAAAGAGGAGATAAAATAAAAAACGAGTGAGACCTTTGAAGAGAGTGAGAAAGAGAGAGAGAGAGACGTTAGGGGAAGCTGGAAGGAACAGGTGTGGAGGATGTGGCAGCAAAGGAGTTATTGCAGAGCGTATTGAGAGTGTAATAGCATTTATGGCGGGTGAGAGGTGTAATTGCAATCGCTTGAGAGAGAGAGAGAGAGGAGAGAGCAGGATCTCTTTTTTCAGTTTAAATTTTTTCCTGATTCTATATAGTTGGTATGGTGGGGGGGATGAATTTACAGCTCTCAAATTCAACCAATTTACTGTTATATTAATAGCCAGCACTTTTTAGTACGAAATGATTGCATAACCTCAATCATCCATTGCTTCTTGACCTCCATTTTTAAATTGCATTCGGATATATGCTATGTAAATGTACTATGATATATTTCTTTCACACATAGATTCTTGTATTAGAGGTAACCCTGTACAATTTAATACAGTTAGAGTAGAGAGATTGCCAATTTTTTCTTTTTGCCTTTTCTTTTCTTTTTTTTCTAGAAGTTCCATTTCTAGTTTTGTTTTATTCATTGGATTTCAATTTCAATGGACATTGATTGTCCAAAAGCATGTACTATACATCAATTCAAAGAATAAGAAACGTGCCTACAAAATTTTATAACTTTAAAAAAGTTAAGAGTAAAGAGATTGCCAATTTTTTCTTTTTCTTTTTCCTGAAGTTCTATTTCTAGTTTTGTTTTATTCATTGAATTACAATTTCAATAGATATTGATTGTCCAAGAGCACGTACTGTACATCAATTCAAAGAAGAAACGTGCCTACAAAATTTTATAACTTGACAAAAGTCGACTTGGTTAAATTTATCCAATGATAAACCCTCCAGGAAATCGTGGATTCAAATTCTTAATTTCTCTCCTAACAACCAAATTTGTAATATTTCAGTAAAAAATTAATTAATGGCATTGATGGTCGACTAAAATCTATAAGAATGTGTTCACATTATTAAAACTGTTGGCCTAAAGAGGGGATAGGGATGACATCAATGTCGGACCACGCCAACAAAGTCAATGTCACTTGGGCATTGTGAAGTCCCCTAGGTACACCCATAGTATAGATACGGGGCTACCCGTTACCATGGAGAGAAGAAAATAAAACGTTGCTTCTATTAATAACTTAACCTTTTGACATAATATTGCACGTTAGATCCCAAGCACAGAGTGAGCGAGGCTGCTGGTTTGCCTAGGGGAATTGTTGGCTTTTAAGGGGTCAATTTATTGGTACAGTGGTAACTTTTTGATCCTACCACAAACACTGTAAAATTAATAAAAATAAACGTGCTTGATTCTAATACAAACAATGTGAGAATATGTAATGAGCAACAAATCAGAATATGATCAAATTACACTAAATGTTATATAAATTGAGGGAGGGCTATCCTAAAATTTATATATGAAGGAGTTTTATGGTAAATAAAATTACAGTTTCAAAGTCGATTTGAATTAAAGAAGTTAACTAGCTCTCGCTACTCCCTTCACCATTTCACATTATGTGCACGTTAATTACAATTAATCTTGTTAATGAAAAATTTTGAAACATATAGTTATATTAGAAAGGGCATAATGTATGTAAAATATTATGAAGATCCAATACTATTTTAATCCAACGTAAACCTGAATCGAGAATAATATTGAAAGAAAATAGAAGTAATGAAACAAAAATAGTAAACATGAAATTTACACGATAAAACCCTCAATATGAGGGAAACATCCACAAATCAAAACTATAAGGATTTTATTAAACCAACAATGATACAACTTCTCTATAAGATTTTAGGAGAGAAGTAGAGAGAAGAGAACTCTCAAATACACTTGAGATTTTGGAAATGGGATGATGAATTTCAAAGTTCAATTGCCTATTTATAGGCAATACGTGAATGTGTAGATCAATTTGCTCAATTGCTAAGCAGTTGAGACAATGATGATTAAGTAATTAATGATGGCGATTTCAATTGCCTCTTCCAATTTACAAATCTTCATGCTTCACCATTTTCATGATTTACTTCACAAGTCAACAAATGTGGCTCCACCACTATATACAAATAATATGACTTCATCTCTCTTAACAATTTCCCGTTTGAAGTCATTTTTAATGATATCATTTTATCCTTATAATATTTGATCAAGCTCTTGTTGCTTGCGTTTTCATGACACCATATAAGGATCTATACCAAATAAATTTATCAGTATTGATAGGTTTGTTTACTATATTCTCCTTGGTGTGTATCTTTTGCATATCCACACTACCATCTTCCACTACTTCATGAACGAAATGATATTGGACTCCTATGTACTATGTTCGGGAATGAAATGATGGATTTCTTGTAAGATGTAAAACACTTTGATTGTCACAAAACAAAACAAAGAGATTTCTTGGTGTGTATCTTTTGCATATCCACACTACCATTTTCCACTACTTCATGAACGAAATGATATTGGACTCCTATGTACTTTGTTCGGGAATGAAATGCTGGATTTCTTGTAAGATGTAAAACACTTTGATTGTCACAAAACAAAACAAAGAGATTTTCTGTTGTTTGTACCCAAGCTCTTCCAATAGCCTTTTAACCCAAATTGCATCCTTATAAGCTTATGTGATTGTCATGTATTCTGCTTGTGTTGTAAATAAAGCTACAATAGTTTGTAACTTGAATACCTAGCTCATAGCTCCTCCTAGGGCTGGCAATTTGGAACCTGACACGACAAGTCAACACGAAACCGACATGATAATTACGGGTTAGGGTTGAGTATTAACGGGTTGGGTAAATTAACGAGTCAACTCATTTAACCCGTTTAATTATTTTGTCGGGTTCATGTTTTAGTTAACGGGTTACAGGTTGACCCGTTAAATAAGAGTAAAAAAATAATTTTATTTTAGAGGGGTAATTATGTAATTTTAGTAGCAGGTATATATACCCTTCAAAATTCAAACCCTAACCATAAACACAACTCTCCAAAGTCCACTTCTATCTCCACATTTCACCTCCAGCCGCCGCACCCAAAAAAACTCCTCCACAGTCCACTCTCGACTCCACCTCCACGGCACACGGTCACAAATCTCCGTCTCCATTGTCTGGTCGGCGGTTGCGACATCTCAAGCAACACGGGTAGCTAATCTGGTTTGTGGATCTGGTTCGTCTCGCAGCATGGGTTGCGGTCTAATTCGCGGATCTAGTGCGTCTCAAGCAACACGGGTCGCTGTCAGAGTGGCGGCTCTGGTTCGTTTCAAGCAACACCGATCGCAAATCACTTCAAGCAATATAAGCCGCGGTCTAGTTCGCAGATCTGGTGCATCTCAAGCGGTCACGGTCTGGTTCGTGGGTCCGGTCTGCGTCTCAAGCGGGTCGCGGTCTGGTTCGCGGGTCTGGTACGTCTCAAGTAGCACGGGTCATGGTCTGGTTCGCGGGTCTGATGCGTCTCAAGCAGCACGGGTCGCGGATCTGGTTCATCTCCGTCGTCTGGTCGGCGGTAGCAGCAGCTCAAGCATTGTCCGTCTTCTCCACAACGGTTGCAGCTCTCCGAGGTATATATTTCGCATGTTGGTTTGTGTTTGACAGCTTCATGTTGGTTTTCTTGTGTGACGTTAAATCGTCATGTTGGTTTTCATGTTGGCTAAATTGATCAATGGCATTATTGTAAACATCACCATCATCCAATTGTGCGATTAGAAATATATGGCTTTTGTTGCCTTTCATTATTGCAGTAACTGATTGTGCAATTAGAAATTTCATAACATATCATTAAAACTAGAATGGACTGCAACTATGCATTTTTTGTTTGAGAAAATACCCAAAATAATACATATTTGGTATATTTTCCTAATCCACTCAGCCATGATAGTTGGTCTTTGGCTGACACAGCAATCCACCTTTGATAAGCCTATGTATAGTAAATACAGTTTTTAATTCTTTATATTAATAATTTTATATAAGGATAATATTCAAATTTCAAAAAGATTAATGATTTGGGGTGTATATACGATTTTGAGAGGTGGGAAATATCATTACCCAACTTTCAATGGGTTAGGCTTCCTAATCTCGCATTGCATTTGTACAGTCAACTTTATAACGATGTTTATGTTTAAATTTCATAATTCTAAATTCAATTTCTAAATCTCGATTAATCCAATTCATTGATTAAATGTTATATGTTCCCAACTCTTGGAAACAAAAAGGAAAAACCACATGTTACTCTTTCCAAAGGCAAAAATTCATATCTCTAGCTTGCAAATTAGTGTTGTTATATAATTTAGTCATGTCCTGTAACTTTATTATGGATGCAGATATTGCCATCAACATATATGATTTTTACACTTAAATTATTAATATATACATTTATTAAATTTAAAAGATTACAAATTAATATAAACACTTATAAATATATCAATATTAACCCTATTTAAATAACAATAACTAAATGAAAAACAAAAATTCTATCTCTTTTTTTTTTTCCCTCTCTTAAACATCCAAGTTAGATAAAAGTGAGATGATGGATAATGAAGTGACAATATGCAGTTTGATGTTTCATTATATATATGTATTTATGCAAGATTCATGTACAACTTGGAATATACAAGATTCAATGCTTGACAAACTAATTGATTAACCAAAACAAATTCTATAAATTGGCTGTGAATTGTGATGTCTACTCATTATGAACCAAGAATGAGTGTTAGATATTTCATTGTATTTTTAATTGCATATGTTTAGTTGGAATCATTTTATGGATTAGATATGTTTGATGATTCAAATTGAGTGAGTTGATTATGAGATTACTTTTCAATTTTTCATGTACAACTTAAATCTATGGACTCCAATGATGTCAATATCGACGATTGGGAAACCAATAGTATGAAAGAGGATTTCGATGAGGAAGGAGATGAATATGTTGAAGTAGAGACCAAGGATACAGGAAAGGAGAAGAATGACATAGTGACCAAACCCACCCCCAAAAGAAAGCTTAGATCAAAAGTGTGGAGTGTATTTACGAAGCTACCACGAAGTAAAGATGAAAAACTAAAGAGTAAGTGTAAGCTTTGCAACAAGATTTATATTTGTGAAAACAATTATGGTACCGGCAACATGAAACGCCATATGGAATTAACCTGTCCGATGAGGAAAAATAAAGATATAAGTCAAACGTTCATTGATAAAATTAGTGCAGATGGTGTGACACTTACGAAATCCAAAGATCCTGAAGTATTTCGAGGTATGATATCTGAGGTCATTGTATGTCATGATTTACTTTTTCAATTTGTGAAGTGGACGTGGATTAGGAAAATAATTGAATATTTGGATAAGGATTTCACTTTAGTTTCTAGGAATACCGCAAAGGTGGAAGTGTTGAAGATGCATACCAAAGAAAAACAAAAGATTAGGAATATGTTAGAACAATCTCCTGGTAGAATCAGTTTGACATGTGATTTGTGGACATCTATAACTACTGATGGTTATTTATGTCTCACATCACATTTTCTTGATAAAGATTGAGTTTTATAAAAGAAAATGTTGAATTTTTCTTTTATGGCACCACCACATGATGGAGTTTCCTTAGCTCATAAGATTAATACATTGTTATGTGAGTGGGGAATTCAAAATATGATTTTTTTCAATTACTTTGGACAATGCTTCATCGAATAAATCCTTTATTGACATTTTGAAAAATCAATTGAACATAAAGGGGGCACTTGTATGTTGTGGTGATTTTTTACATATTCGTTGTTATGCTCATATTTTAAATTTGATTGTTCAAGATGGTTTGAAGGAAATAAATGAGGAGGTCCATAAAATTCGTGAGTGTGTGAAATATGTGAAGGGATCACAAGTGAGGAAACAAAAGTTTTTAGAATGTGTGAAGCAAGTTTCTCTTAATTGTAAGATAGGTCTAAGGCAAGATGTTCCACTAGATGGAATTCGACTTATCTTATACTTGAAAGTGCTATTAATTATCGTCGTGCTTTGTGTACATTAGAGTTCAATGATAGTAATTTCAAGCATTGGCCTTCTTCAAGTGAGTGGGAAAAGGTTGAGAAAATTGTTTTATTTTTGAAAGTATTTTATGATGTCACTTGCATTTTTTCGGGAACGAAGTATCCAACTTCAAATTTATATTTCCCGAAGGTGTTGGAAATTTATGTGCTATTACAGCAAAACTTGGAAAGTGATGATTTGTTTTTGAAAAATATGGCCACTCAAATGTACACTAAATTTAACAAATATTGGGGTGATTTTTGTACCATCATGGCCATAGCATTGATTTTGGATCCTCGGTACAAGATGAAATTTGTTGATTTTGCTTATAGAAAAGTTTATGGGGAGGATTCATTTGAGTTTGAAAATGTTCGAAATAAGTTGCATTTGTTGTTTGATGAGTATGTGAGAAATGCTTCAACTACTTCGACATCTAATCTTGGTGGTAGTGGTCATGGCCTATTCATTAATTCTTCGTCACAAGCTACCATTGCTCCGCCATCTTTTAGTCTTATGAAGGTAATTGCTAATGTTATTTACTAGTTTGTTCATATATTTAATTTGGTTTGTTATATATATATATATATATGTGTGTGTGTGTGTGTGTGTGTGTATTATTTGTATAATATTAACATTGTTTTTAATTAATAAATATTTATAGGAGTGGGAATCGTTTGATAAAGATATATCCGATAGCGAATTGACAAAAAAAACTCAATTGCAAATGTATTTGGATGAGCCAAAGCTTCAAGATACAATGGATTTTGATATTTTGAATTTCTGGAAAGCCAATGCAATTCGATTTCCTGAACTTGCAATGATGGCTCATGATGTTTTGAGCATCCCAATATCTACAGTGGCATTTGAATTAGCGTTTAATGTTGGTGGTCAAGTCCTTGATCAATATCGAAGCTCACTTAAACCACACGTGGTGGAGGCTATAGTTTGTACTCGAGACTGGATATATGGAGACAAAGGTAATATTTTACTAAAAAGTGTTAATTGCAATTTGTATATGTTATATGATTATGAGTTTTATTTTTCTTTTCTAATAGAATAATCTTAATTTTTTTTATTTGTCATTATTGTAAAGAATCCAGATATTGGATTGGATGAACTTACCGAAGATGTGATGAACATGAATGATGATAGTGAAACTGTTAGTAGTAGTAATCACACTATCGAATCCATCTCATCACAAATTGCCATGTAATGGTAAAATTTTATTGGTTTTGATAAAATATTTGTTAAAATATTTTTTTCATGTATAAATGTATAATTTCCTAATTAGTTAACTTTTGATTATTATCTTTTGGCAGGTTTAGTTTGGCGGATGCAATCAACGCTTAATGTTGTTGTTCTATTATAAAGGACTACATTTGCAGATATATTTTTTATGTTGTTGTTTTTTTTTTAATATGTAGGACTATATTTGCAAGAATATTTTTATAATCATCTTTGTAAACATTTGTATTTTTATGGTTTGGATTGTATTTGTGGATGATTGTATTTTTTAGGTCTTATGTATCTTTATTTTAATTTTATGTTTTATTAGATCTATAATTAAAATTTAAATGTATTAACTATCATTAAAATTTAAATGGGTCATAAATAGGTCAATTAACGAGTTATTATTCGTGTTGGTTAAACGGGTCACTAACGTATCGGTTAAACGGGTCATTAACGGATTGTTCAACGACCCGTTAAGAAACGGGTTAAACGGGTCGTTTTCGTGTTGACCCATTAGTAATCGTGTCGTGTTCGGGTTGAGGGGGTTCAACCCGTTTCCTTATTGTGTCGTGTAAAAAATTATCGGGTTGTGTTCGGGTCGTGTTCAACCCAACCCGTCAACCCGGATTGCCACCCCTAGCCCCTCCTGCAATTGTAAACATTTATTCTATAGTGGATTTTCTTTTATCGAGATCTCTTATAAAATCTGAATCCATATAGTCTCTGACTACAAACTCTAATTCTCCATAATATAATACATCATCTGAGGATCCTCTAATGATTTACTTCACCAAGTCAACAAATGTGGCTCCACTGTCATATACAAATCTTCATTGGATTTCAATTTCAATAGATATTGATTTTCCAAGAGCATGTACTGTACATCAATTCAAAGAAGAAACATGCCTACAAAATTTATAACTTTGACAAAAGTTGACTCGGTTAAATTTATCCAATGATAAACCCTTCAGGATATCGCGGATTCAAATTCTTAATTTCTCTCCTAACAACCAAATTTGTAATATTTCAGTAAAAAATTAATACTCTAATCGACAAGAATGGCGTTGATGCTTGACTAAAATCTATAAGAATGTGTTCACATTATAAGAACTTTTGGCCTAAAGAGGGGATAGGGATCGGATGACATCAATGTCGGACCACGCCAACAAAGTCAATGCCACTTGGGCATTGTGAAGTCTCCTAGGTACACCCATAGTATAGATACGGGGCTACCCGTTACCATGCAGAGAAGAAAATAAAATATTGCTTCTATTAATAGCTTAAGCTTTTGACATAATATTACACGTTAGATCCTAAGCATAGAGTGAGAGAGGTTGCTGGTTTGACTAGGGGAATTGTTGGCTTTTAAGGGGTCAATTTATTGGTACAGTGGTAAATTTTGATCCTAAAACAAACACTGTAAAAATAATAAAAGTAAAAGGGCTTGATTCTAATACAAACAATGTGAGAATATGTAATGAGCAACAAATCAGAATATGATCAAATTATACTAAATGTTATATAAATCAAGGGAGGGCTAGCTGTCCGAAGATTTATATATGAAGGAGCTTTATGGTAAATAAAATTACAGTTTCAAAGTCTATCTGAATTAAAGAAGTGGACCAGCTCTCTCTACTCCCTTCACCATTTCACATTATGTGCGTGTTAATTACAACTAATTTTGTTAATGAAAAATTTTGAAACATATAGTTATATTAGAAAGGGCATACCGTATGTAAGAGATGGTTCAACCAGTATTCTATGTCAAAATTTTTGAACCATTGATGGAAAATTACTGACAAGTCGTCCTAAGATCTAACTCCACTGAGAAGAATCTTTTAGTATTTTTATTTCACTCATATTACGTCATAGGGTGTGAATTTAGATGAACTGATTTCTTGAGTGCAGGAAATTCTTTCAAATTAATTGACTGTATAGAATGGAATTTTTATTTTATTTTTTTTGAAAAATATATAGCCTGGAATTGAGTTGAATAGTTAATTGTATAATCTCTCTTGCGCTTCCTCATCTAGTTTTTATGGTATACCAAACATGTAATGAAAACTACATTTAATTAGAATGTTGATGATAGCCATTTTGATTTCTCGAAGCTAATGGTAAATTAATAATTATTGGAAGACTGTTTAATATATATATTTTTTTTCAAATAACTTCTACCACAACGATACTTCAGTGGCCTGTATGTGGCCCAAATATCTACTCTAGTTCAAGTTGAACCCAAATATTTATTCTTATAAACAAAAGACAAGGAAAGACAACTACCGACAACACTACTTTTTTTTTATCTACTTTTATGAAGAAAAGACAATAAGAGACAATTATTTACAACATTATTTTTACAATCTTAATATCTACTGTTATGAACAAAAGACGAGAGACAACTATTCAAAAAACTACTTCTACAATCCGATTATAAACAAAGACAATAAAAGACAACTACCCGTGACATTACTAGTGCAGTTCAGATGTCTACTCTTATGAACAAAAACAACTCTATCTATACCCTAACCTCTTGGACTTAGATATTTATTAAATAGAATATTTACTTTTATAAACAAAAGACAACTCTATCCACACCCCAACCTCTTGGTAGGAATTAAACTCCAAACCTCTTGGACTTGAATATTTGCTCTCATAACCACATATTCTAAGAGATGGTGTGTGAACGAAAGGTTTTTGGATATACACACACATGGTTTTATTAATTAATAGCAGCTAGGATTGCAGTTTCGTATTTTGCTGATACAGTAAAACTATCTGTTGCTCTCTACGTATTAGGAATACAATTATAGTCTCTTCTACATTGGTTGGTGTGGTGGGGTGTATTCCCTCGTCGGGCTATTGTGAAATTTCTGAGTTTGATTTTGTATGCGTTCAGCTACTGTGCAAAATCATATAATAATACTGACTTTAGGTGCAAAATTAATAAAAAATAGTACCAACTGATTTTTCACTAAGTTTGATATGTACTCTATAGGCCATTTACAAGTATGCGCTAAATAGATATCGAACAATACGTACATACATTTGCTCAAAGTCTTGTTTACTTTGCTCGGTATGTTTTTAGATATATATCGATATTCCTCATGCCCACGGTTAGGTGATAAGAGTTATATGTACTAATGTTAATATACGTACTCCTATCAACTACTTCAAGTACATGAATTTGTTTAGGTTTAAATCATGCATACTGTTCATACTCGAAAATATGTTTGGTGATGAGAGTAAAGTACCCGTATGTACTATATATTTCATGCAAACTTGAATCAATATAAGGGTAAATCTTGTCGATCATTCTTGAAGATGTATTGTATAGTTACTGGTGAAGTGAGTTAATTTCGAAATCTGTATATCAAGAAATACACTTACCTGCCTAGACAGAACACATTTTGAGAGCTTTTGGCGCATTGAATGCATAGATGCCATACTAATAGAATGATGCTATGTATAAAAAATATGTGCATGATCAAGGACAGAGCCCTATGAAGGTTCGGGAATAATAATTTTTGAAAATAAAAGCTTATATATATATATATATATAAACCTTTTTGAATATTCAAATTATAAGATTTAGATAAATATAAGTTATTTTATTTAAATGATTGAATTAGTAATTACAAGATATTATTTTATTTTAATTTCAAATTACAGCGAAAATTAGCTATTTTTTTCCAATGAAAATTCATTTATTTATTAGTTCATAATACATATTTTAAATAATTTAATAAATGACCACAATCTTATTTAATTTGATAATTTCCCCTCCTTTTGTCCTATACATTACAAAATTTTATTAATGGATGTGCACGTATACATCTAATTGACTTGATGTATTTAGACCAAATCTTGGGGTCAGTAAATAACAATGTTCATAAACTTGACCAAGTTTTTGGCTCGAAATTATGGATAGACACCCAGTCGATCCAATAACCCTCAGATTGAGGGTTATTCTTGGACCAAGTGAGTACTCTACTAAGTTGGCCGAGTACGTGGTCCAACTCAGCCAACTTGAATTATTTAAAAAAATAAAAATAAAAATTAAATGACTAGTCATCAATTCACCATAACCACCTTGCTTCATCATCATGCCAGTCATCTCATCACCATACTTCAAACTAGTTACCACCTTACCACAAATCTCCCTAAACTAGTCACCACTATTCAAAGAAACTCGATGATGGAGCGACGATGGAGAGAGTGAGAAAGGTGGTGGAATAGCGACGGAGGAGAGTAAGAGAAAGGGTGGTGCATTAGGGGTGGATGAGCTTTCCAATATGATGGTGTTGTTTTGGAGAATAGTGGCGTGGGTTGATGTTGAAGTTAGAGAAGAATAAGGAGGCGTGAGACTGATAAGGGTTGAAGTTGGGGAAGAATGAGGAGGCGTGAGATCTGACGAGGGTTTAATGTGTTTATATATATTATGACAAATTACACAAACTCCCTAAGGTTTGATAAAATTACATCAACATCGGAATTTTGGCCATGTATAATGATATGGACCTCCCTTGAGATTCTGAAACTCAATAGAAATACCTATTGCCTTTAAAAAGTTGTTGTTAAATCCTAATGATTATTAACCAAAAGTATCAAACCAATTGGTTAATAGTTATATAATAGTATTTTGATCCTATAAAAAATTTTTAATTTTTTTACAGGTTTGATTCAGTTTAACCATCGGTGAACAGTATTCATCGAAAAACCAACAACTCGCTACTCGTTGGCTTGCCAGTCAAGTAGTGAGCAACGAGTAGCGAGTTCTGAAACCTAATTGGTAAATAATTATCCATCAAGAATACATTTTAGCTCAACTAAAGGGATTTGATTTATATCCTAAAAAAAGAAAAAATTCAATGGATTTCTTTGCTTTTAAGTTCCCATATTGAGTTGGGCCATGTTGTTATATTCTTTTCATATAATAACATTTCTCTTCCCCATTGCCCACTCTATTAGACCAATATTAATCATATAAATGAGTGTGTAAAGCACGTATTGGGCTGTCTATCTGCATGCAGAAACCTATTTACAACAGTCATGCCTCTCTTGTACTCCCTTCTTGTTGCGCTCTCTCTCTCTCTCTCTCTCTCTCTCTCTCTCTTACATATTTCATCGATTTACATGTTGATACCAAGCTCTGTTATGGGTCGATTGCGGTTTCCAGTTAGCTAGCATTTCACTTTGCTCGAGGCAATCACACAATTTGGGCTGTTCAGCTTCATAAATAGTGGCAAGTCATGCCGAGAGAGATCAGCTCGTGTGGAGAAGAATCCATTATCTTCTTCTATTTATAATGTGATCTCATGCATAAATGGGCTAATTAACTCTTGCTAGAAAAGTATATGCAAGCATGTGGGGTTCTCAATTCAAATTCCCATTTAATGATTTTATCATAAGATTTTATGATTCACACATGCATGAATACATATTGAACTTTTCATACCGACGACATACTCATCAAAGTTATTAAGTTCCTTCACCCACCAGTGTAAAATAACTTAAAAATTTGATAAGAAGAGAGATATAGAATGGAAATTAAAATCCTCATGAACTTATGTTGATCTTATTTGACCTAAAACACTCACTGATTATATATTACATTCAAAAATGAGAAAAGAGTAAAAAATAAAATAAAATAAAATAAAAGAGATAAATCTCAATCATTGATTACACGTCACGAGATCTTTATATATAAAAATATCAACAAAGAAAAGGTATATGAAAATTCTTTAAAGAATCTTTTCAATGGAGTATTCTCTCACAATATTGATTTGATGAATTTTCAAAATGGTTATAATATAAATGGTGAAAATAAATTGAAAGAATATTATAATAAGATAAATTTTAATGGGAGCTAAATTGAATTAGTTTGTGAAGGAACCAGAACAACCTGAAGAGAGAGAGGCTATAAGACAGTTTAAAAAACAGAGACCGGGTCTCTTGTGGTTTGGAAGTCAAACAAAGTCAAGATTCAAGTTGACTAATTAAATTTGTAGATCCTATGAAAGCCTAAGTTTGGGAGAAAAAGATCGAAAAACCACCCCAACGATCCAGATTGAGAGAGAGAAGAGGGCCGTCTAAAAAATTTCAACAACTGAGAAAGAACAAATCTAATCTGGTGCAATCTCTCCCGTGGATTGCACCAACTCCACTAGCTGTGAAGCCCCCTCCGCCTTCAGTGGAATTATTAGCTTTTTTTTTTTTTTAATTTTTGATTTTCTTGCAGGGTGATGTTTGTGTGGAATAGTTTGAATGGTGTTTGATGATTGATGTAAGAGAAAAAAGATGATAATTTAAACTAAGAGGAAACAGAAGGTGATTCAAGGGTTTCGTCAAAGAAGGAGATCTGGTTTGATGGTTGATGGTTGGAAAAATGAAAATTTTTTCTATCACGTTGGAAGAATGATCTAGGATTATTCTTCTCAGGTCTTATTTTTATTTTTATATTTTTGTTTTTTTTTTTAATTTTTCGATTTTTCAATGAACATTTAAATATTATTAAATTTTATAGTGTGACATTTTATATTTAAGAATGAATTGCATGAAACCCTACTAAGGTTTGTCAAAAAATAGATGAAAACACATTTACCTCTTTATTACATTAAACCTTCATGCTTCAGTTAACTTCCGTCAACTTTAACAGTGATGATTATTTTGTCCATGAATAAGATAAAAAAAATTAAAATTATCAAATATAAAATAAAAATTATAAATAAATAGAATAAATTAATAATATGATACAAAAATCCATCACCATCACTAAAGTCAGCTTCATCTTTATATTGAAAATAAATAAATATATATATATGAAATAAAAATTCATCACCATCACCATCACCAAAATTGAAAATAAATAAATTAAATTAAAAACTAAAAACCTATAAATAATATTATCAAAGTCAGCTTCATCTTCTTCTTCTCCTTCCTCATCAACAAAACCCAAAGCTCATCAACAGAACCCACCATCACCATCTTTAGATTCATCACCATTATAAACAAAACCCACCATCACCATCATCAACGTCATCAGATTCATTGCCATCATCAACAAAACCCACCATTATTGTCATCGCCAATCTCCTCCTCTTGCCATTCTCTCCTTTTTTCTTTTTCTTTTTTGAATTTTTTTCTTCAATCTGGGTCAATGTTCATCGACCCAACCGAAGGCTTCATCTGGGTCAACAAACATCAATCCAAATGAAGCCTACATTTAGGTCGACGAACATCGACCCAGATGAAGCCTTTATCTAGGTGGATGAACTTAGATGAAGATTCATTTGGGTTCGTTGACCCAGATGAAGGCTTCATCTTTATCTGAGTCAACCCAAGTGAATTTCCATCTAGGTCGACCCAAATGAAGAATGTGTATTTAAAAAGAAAAAAATTTAAAAATTCACTTGAGTTTGTTCAAAGCTGAAACTGGTTGTTTGTTGATGTTTGTTAACGAAGATTAGAGAAGAACAGTAGTTGTTTGTTGATGAAATTGAAACTGGTGTTTGTTGATTAAGAGTGGAGAAGAACAACTAATTATTTGTTGATGAAGCTGAAACTAGTGTTTGTTGATGAAAAATTAGTGTTTATTAATGTTGAATGGAGAAGGAGAACACTAGTTCCTCTTTGATTTGGTTTTTGAAGCCAATCTTCAAGTTGAAGAATATGAACTTCAACTTGAAGATGACGAAAAACCAGATCTTCAATCTCATTGCTTTTATATTTTTTTTAATAATTTTTTAATTTTTATTTTTAAATTAATCCTCACCATCTAATTATGTGATGGACAGTAAAGATTTTTTAAATTATTATTATTTTTTTACGTTTTTTAAATTTTTATTTATTTTTTATAATTTTAAAACTATATTTAATAATTTTAAATTTTAAAAAATTAGAAAAAAAATCTTCACTGTTCATCCCTTAGATGGATGATGGAGATACATTTTAATTTTTTATTAATTTTTAATTTTTTATGTTATATTTAATTATATAATTTTTTATCTTATTCATAGGTAAAATGATCATTTAACCAAAAATTTGGGTCAACCATTAAAGTTAACGAAAGTCAACTGACAGCATGGAAGTTTAGTGTAATAAAAAAATAAATGTATTTTCATCTATTTTTTTAACAAACCTTAGAGTAATTTTGTACAGTTCATTTTATATTAATCAAGGGTAAAATAAATTTATCACAAGTCAAACTGATCAACAGTTAAAACTAACTTGGTCAACATGAGATCAATCAAATTTAGGGTATGTTTATGCAATTAAATAATCTTTTATCAGTGAATGCAATTTGACCAAGAATCAGAGAAATTAGTGCTACTTTCCCTACTTTAATTTACCTTCCAAATCATTTACATTTCAATTCTAGCTAGATTTATTAGTTATAAGGGGCTATAGAGCACCTTGTCCATTTAATATAATAGAATTACAATTGCTTAAATATCCTTTTCATTCTTCTTGGTAGTTCCTCGAGCAAAAAACGAAGTACCTGTAAATATTTAGAAAAGGTGCGCAATAAATAACCTTAATTATAAAATTAACACTATATGGGCCATTGCAAGTTTAAAGTAACCCTACAAATTAAATAGGAAAATTTTGATTTTAGTCACAAGCAAAACTTCTTATATATTTTTAATCACTTTGCAATTATAAAAGTTCAAAATGCCTTTGTTGGGAAAATAAATGTTTCATATTAGGATTAGATTTTTCATGTTTCCCTCACATGAAACATCAAACTCATGACATGAAATACAGGTCAAACTAAAAAAAAATAAAATTCAGTTAAAAATATGAAATATTTCATGTTACATCTGTTATTAATTATTTCATGTTAGAGTTAAATGTTTCATCTTATAAAGGGGCTTTGCAACATGAAAACATCTGAAAATTTTTAATTAATTCATTGTTTTTTAATTTGATTATGCCAAATGATCACCATTATAATATACCAAAATCTGACGACTAAATATCAATCAAAGGCAAACGGGCAACTAAAATAAGAGATGGATGTTGTAAGATACTTTTTCTAGAATGAGAAAGTAAAGATCATGGTAGAAGAAGAATAGATGAGGGGTACTTTGATAAATATATGGCTTTGGGGTGAAACGAAATTATAAAGTTCAGTTAAACGTATATGAAATATTATTTATGGTTAAAAACTAAATTTTCTAATTTTATAGTGTTATTTTTACCAATTTTCACTTAAAATAGTTTTAATTAATTCTCTAACATTGTATACATTTATATATTTCCATACATTTTTCATTCAACGTATAGATCATGTAACATATAAATTAATGTGATTGGTCAATTAATATATATGATATATGAATTCAATAAAAAATATTTGATGCACCAATGTATCATTTTAACTATTCTCCTCTAAACTCTAATTAATGAGAGAATATGGGAATACATTACATACTTGGAGTTATTACCAACGTCAACATATGAAGCTTGTGACAAGACATAATAGTGAAATAGTAATTAAAAAAAATAAAATTTAACCACAAATGATTACTGATAATCTAAGTTATGAATTCATCCTTCTTACAGTAATTATAAACTTTCAACAAATTAAGAGAAAATTTTGGGTGGAATAAAAAAATATATTTACTCTAATCATAATATGTTAAGTGATATAATTATAACATATGATTATATGATACGCTATATTCATAACATCTGACAAACTATGATGGTAACAAATGAACTCACATGACATACCCAAGTGTCTCTTCAGTATCTTACTACAGTCTAGACTCTTGGCACTCATCTCTTTAGGATAACAGTTCCTTATGAACTTCATATACCATCCAGCTGCCCAGAACAGTATGAAAACAAATCAAAATTAGAAGAGACAGAGAGAACACGTAGCCCAAATCTTGTGTCTTGAATGCGCTTATATACATATATATATATATATATATATGCGTGTGTGTATTCTTGATCTCTATCAAACTTACGTGATTCATTAATATAAGATCCCTCCTAGCTGATCTTTACAATGAGAACAAGATAATCCTGATATTTTAGGAAATTTAAATGATTATATTGCACAGGATTTCCCCGTTAATTAGATCATTATAGTCCAATATATAGTACTGCTGCTATTGCCAATGTATTTTCTGTTTAGAATAGCTCCTCTGTACCTATGAACTGACCTCACATATTCGTATTCTATAGTTTTCATGTAAACCTATCACATACTAAGCAATGTGAGATTTATTTTTCTCATGTAATTGTCAAGACAAATTTATGATTTAGGAGTCTCAAATCTGTATATATCTACATGTCCAAGTTATTGCAAAGATGAACTTAGGTATAACAGGATTAGTATGGAAATATTAGTGATAATCATTGTGTTGAACTTGATCTTTATTATAATGATCGAATGATAGTGATAACCATAAATTAATGTGGATGTCGAAAATATGCAAGAGTAAACTATTGCTTCATCAATTTCGTCCTTATAATGTCACCAAACGCGGTGTGCTTGCAACTTGAAAAAATTGTTCTATTTGTACGACTACTTATTTACTGTTTGTTTTGTTGGTATTCTCATTGTTTTTGTCTTATTAAGGATTAGTTTTTTTTTTTTTTTTTGAAACTTATTAAGGATTAGTTTTGCTTGTGCTTTTGATAGATTGTTGTGTTTTATGCACTATGCTTTTGCTTACTAGCTAGCTAGGTATCGGTAGCTTGGCTTTGGGAAAGTTAATTTCTAGTTTGGTTGCATTTACTATATGTAAAGCCAGTTTTTAATTGATGTTTCCTAACATCCCAACACAACTTGGCACATCACAATCACAATTTGATGAAGATAACAAAACTTGGTTCTCTTGTTTTTCGAAAGTACATAACATTTAACATTTGAAATGTTAGTCATATATAGGACAAATTAGACCTATATTTACTGAATATAAATGAAATTGTCTCACTTGGATAGTTCCAAGTTAAGACTCAAATCTTATTTTATTGGTGAAAGTGTCCCAAAATGATACTATTTTGATGCTTTAGATTTAAAAAATTATTTAAAAATAATAATTAAAAAGTTAAGAGCTCCGCTTGCTGAGCGCCATTTTGGCGAATTGTTAGAAGATAATAAACCTTTCTTGATTTCTTATATATTCTTCAATTATCTTAGTAAGTTTGTCTGTGTGATTAAATGATAACTATGATTAAATAAATTAACCCACCTCATCTTTACTAACTATTAGTTCCTCAAGTAATCTCAATTGCACCTTTTCTAAGCTTTAGATAAACAATTTAAATTTGTCTCATATATAAGAATTTGATCAAATGTCTCTTAAGATTTTAAAAATGTTTATCAGCATTATTAATTTGATTGGTAAGGTCCGTGCATGGTCCACCACACCCTCACCAACACAACGGAATTGATGTAATCGCGGAACTCTATCCAAGTGAGACAACCAATTCAATAAAGATGTATGGGTCCACTTTGTCCTCGCGTGACCCAAGTTTTTTCTGCTTCTGGACTGAAGAAAGGGCTTCTAGGGCCTCAACATCAAAAGGACACTAAAGTAACAACTCCGCATGATTTTAAAAGAGTGTCACTTTCTAGGATTGGATGCTTATGTTTCTTTTCGTCACATCAAGATACATATATTTATTATGCTGTGATGTGAGATACTGTTAGAAGTGTTTCCGGTAGCGAATATAAATCAAAGACCACACGATAATACATGCATGTTTTCCACCCACCCGTATACCAAATATTAATTGAACATGTTTTCGTTTTTTTATTTTTTATTTTTTTTTATTTCTGAGACCGTTCTAAAGGACTATCAGAATCAATCGGAATAAGACATTAATGATATAACATGTAAAACTACTCTTATATGGAAAATATCGATTACATGAAGATAGGAAAGAGATCTATACATGGATGGATAGGCCACTGAACAAATTGATGGGAGATGTTGTTATGGGGTATAGAATTCACACCAAGAGGTATGAGTCCGTGACTTTTAACCAAAGACACCAACAGTCGTGTACATCTTGTTTTCAATTTTGAAGCATAGGTATCATGTCAATAATTATTACATGTGTCCTTCTCCGAAATTTGAGTAGCCAATAAGCTCTGCGTTACTCACATATTAATCACTACTTTGCTTTTCACATTAAATAAAATGTTAAATCCATATAGTGACAAAAAATTGGACCAGAATACAACGTGTATATGGAGATCACCATTTTGTACTGTCCTCCTCATCAATTTTATGTCTTTGTCAAATTTACAATATGTATGTTAAAAAGCTTGACCCACCCCACATTTTCATTTTGGGTTTTATTTTTATCATTGCATCAAATTCATTTGTGATACTTTTAAGTTCCAACTTAGAACCCTTTTCATTACCCCGCTCTTCTTCTTTATTTTCGAATCAATTTTAAAATTCTGAAAAGCTAGCCTGACATAATTAAAATCAGATAAAAAATTTGATGAATGAATATCCAAATCTTAAAATATATATATGTTCAATGAATCTTTGGTCAAATGATTAATGATTCATAGAAAATTTTCGCCTCTTAATATACATAAAAGAGGCAATGATAAGAATATTACATATATACCCATAAAATAAGAATATTTTTGGAAGCTGGGTTGAAAATTATAAGATAAAAACTTTAATGTGTTGTCCGGTTAGGAAGGTAGGAAGCAGTGCAGGCCATTTGTCTTCCAAAAATATTAATGGATTTGTCTGAGATTTCAATGTTCTCCATTATAACCCACTACCATGCCAGGTAACAATTTATTGTTTCTGAATTTATATTAACTGAGTTTTAATGATAAGTGATGACGCACTTGGCTATCACAATTCATAACCCTTTTAGAGCGAGCCGACCCCACCCACCCCAAATTCATACCCTTTTAGAGCGAACCCGCCCCCCCACCACGAATGACCAGCCGAGGCACATGGCTACGGCCATTAATTTCTCTTTTAATATATTCTTTTTTAAAAAAAAAATATTAAATTTGTGATATCGTTTTTTGTTAAAAAAAAAAATTGTGACATCGCATTACAAAATTTTTGGTATTATAAAATCTGTTAAATTTATTGAATTTATATACTAGTAAAGCTTAATGCTATATCTATTGTGTTTAACATAAATTTACTCTTTTGTATCATAGAATCGAAATAAGTCGATATTTTCCATCAACAAATAGCAAAACTCAGATTCTTTTAATTTCTTTCATTTGATCAAACAAACCATTGCAAATAGCAGTATATACCCTCTATAATTGGCTGTGCTTTTTATTAGTAAACAAGAAAGATAGGACGCTACGTTTTAAGAAGGAACAAATTAATCTTTTTTTTTTTTTATGGTTCTCTATGGTTCAATTTAATTAATTAAGTGGGCCAATATTGTTCCATATTGTTTGCAAAATCTGTTTGGTTTGTCTTATAAACTAGAAAACTGATTCTTTTTTATTGATCTATCGTTTTCTGCCTTTTTGAAAGATAGTATATAAAACTTGCCCTTCTTGGACCACATTTGTGATTTGTTGATCTTTCATCTGTTAGTGATTGTCTGCAATTTCCCGGACGAAAAATGACACGGAAGTTGGATAATTTAATTCCACGAAGTTCTATTTTATGCAAAGAAAACTATTTTCTATGTTTAGTTTGATGTAGATGCATCATTGCATCAAATGAAATTTAATTCGTCAATATTGAAACTTGCAGTAATGTCAAGCTGTACACAATCTGCAGATGTAAGAGAATCTATGAAACGGGCCAGTTTGGAAGTTGAATTATAATTGTTTGAATAAATGGACTCACCATACTTTTTTTCTTTTTTTTTTTTAATTTTTTCTATCATTGATACAACTTTCCATTTTAGAAACATATAATTGAAAGCGAGACAGCAAACTTCCTTTATTACAATGACAAACCATTTTAATGAAATTCAACAACTGCATTTTTTTTTTCTAGTAATAATTAATAATTTATTTCAAAAAAATAAATAATTAACCTTACAGTATAAATATACGTACATAGCATAAAATAGTTTTATCTACCATCATAATCATGAATTAAATCATAACCTAATTACGTTTGATTTGCAATCAGAATTAATACTCTTGTTTTGGACAAATATTGAAATGTCACATGAGCTATGACCTGTTGCTTTCATTTTGAAGTATTTTAACATGCTTAATTTCCCATGCAAAGTTGTTGAAGCACTAAAGTTCAAAACCCCACTAGAATAATCGCCCATGAAATTGGAATTTCCGATCAACTTATTTGCCAAAACCGTCACCAATGAGCTTATGTTGTGCCTCCCTCTAGCCGGAATCGAGCCTTTATGGATTGGTGCCTCGGCTACTAGATCCCCATGGTAGCTAACATAGGCTACACCATCATGGTACTTGAAGCTTCCATAATTTCGATTGTTGATGGTGAGAAACAACCCAAGTGTCACATTTAGATGTACGTCAGGTGAAACTAGTAGATCATAATTTTCCAAGGTGACTGGTTGAGACACAATCTTGGGTTCTTTAGGCTTTAATAGGGTGAGAAATAAGATGATTAAAACAGCCAAGAAAATGATGAAGAAAATTGAAGTGACACCAGTGCAAACTCTTATGCCACTAAAGCAACATTTTTTGCTGCTCCCTGTGAAGTTTTCTCTGGTGGGTGATAGATCAGGAATTGGCCATTCAAAGTGTTTAATAGAAATATTTCTAGAGTTTTGTGGGTTTGACATTGCATTAGACTATCAGAATATGCACGTCTTTTGTCAAAATTTTGTGTAGGAAACAAGCTAGCTAGCTATAGCCAGGTGATCATGGAAGATGGTGATTATTACAAAATATATAGCATAAATATTCAATTCGTGATTGGTTTAATTGACATAACTTTGTATTAAAAAGTAAAGACGAAAGCAATGGAAAATGTTATTAAAATAGGTTGCTGGAGAATTGTAAATAGAGATTGTGACATGTGGAGATTGTGTACAAGAGATTTTAATTTGGACTTGTCGGCTTGCAATAGCCAATGAGTAAGTGTTTTGGTGACATTTCTGCTGCCGGAAACATATATGGTATCTTAATTTGGTTTTTGACAGGCTCTTTAAAAGAATAACCAGAAAAACATTGACGGTTAAATCTTAATTTGACATAAAGATTTATTTTTTGTATTCAAAATTAATATTTAAATTGAATTTTTGAAATAAATTGAGTTTTGAGTCAAAGATTTCGAGAAATACCACCATAATGAGTTTGAGGGATTCAGCTAATAATAGAGGATTTTATTTCATGTCAAAATTATAGAGTTGTTTTTTAAATTTACTTTGAAAGAATCAAATCGAATAAACCGCAAGATCGAAGGGTGTATAAATTTTGTCAAACCATGTAGGCCCATCCTATAAAAGTGTTGTGAGCAAGTGGGCTTGAACAAAAGAGGATAAAAGGGCTGGGTCTGTGTTTTGACAGCATCCAATAAGCCTGTCCCATTCTTGGAACCCAGTTTGGCCCATTTTTACTTGAAAAATGTGTTGCAAGGGAGTCTCATTGCTTGTATACATTTTGCTTCAATATTTCAAAATTTTACCTAGAATATTATACAAAATTAAAAATTGCAAATACCTAAAAAACATGGTCTAAAATATATAGTTATTACTTATAAAATTGCTCATTCCCCGCATGATCATTTCATTATGTATGATAATAATTATAAATTATTTTACATATTCGGGTTAAATTGCATAACTTTATTAGTTTGCTATTTAAATTATATAAAAATATTGTTCAAACTTATACGAATCTCTCAAACTTCTATACTAATGAAATCTTTTATGATCTCTAATGGAAAAATTAAAAACTTTATCAGCTAAGATAAATAACATTAACGATTATAATTTTTAGGTTCGTTTTAATTTTATTTTCATTTTGTTTTCTTCACAATATGTTAGATGGATTTTTTGGACATTTTAATGCAATAAATTGTGTACTTATAATAAAAACCAAAAAACAAAAACAAAAACAAACAAAATTACTAAGCTAAACTGTCATTTAATTGAACAAAAAACCTAGTTGACAAGCAAAAAGATGACTAGTGTGATGAGAAGAACTACTTGAACCATATTCACATGACATTTGTTTGCATTTGCAATTGGAAGCTGTGTAGGAAGAGAGCACTCTTCTCCATTGAAAAGCACTTTTGTAGGGAATCCATCTCCTGCAGCCACTTTGATCCCTGGTGTCTTTGCCTTCTTAAATGATATAACGGACTGTTGTTTTCCTGGAACTCTAGGATCCTTCTTGGGGTCCGAACCGTTTGTAATTGCCATCAAGTAGTTCAGCCCTTCTAGGCCTCGGCAGAATATGGTGTTGTTGAGTTGAGGAAGAAAAGTACCATTGAATGAGTAGACATTTTCGAAACCGTCACCAGCTTTCTTGAACTGGAAGGCAGCAAACCAGTCCTCAAAGTTGAGTTCCTGCCAGTTGAACAGTGTTATTCTAGCTGTCCATCCACTCTTGTAGTCGGTAGAGACATGCCAGTTTATGCTGACACCACAGTTGTCACCACATGGTAGTGTTTTAGGTATCCTGAAGTGATTTAAACTTGCCCATGCTTTTGCTTTTGCTGTCCTGTTTTGGAAGGGTACAAGAAGTGCTTCTGGAGGAAGCAGAAGTGGTTTTCCATTGGGGTTGCATTTGGTTGTGTCGTCACAGCCACAAGCACACGTGTTGCATGGTATCACTGATTCATTGTAGTAAGCAGAGAAGGAGACACAGCATCTAGACTTGCCATCTGTTGGCTTAGAAATGTTGCATACTATTTCCCAGCTTGCAACTGCACTGCTTGTAGCTTGTAGACCACTTGGTTCTGGAAACTCTGTTGGATCAATCTTAAATGGCTGTCCACACTTGTAGTTCGGATTCACAACCCCTACAATTTTCCATTTTTCGGGAGGGTAGAGAGCTGTCCGGTTCATATCAGGTGGGATTTTATACACCTGTAATTGGAATACCGCCCTGGACTGACTTGAATCCATGATTGTAGGCAAAATGCTGCCATTTCTACAACAATATGGCAATTTTCCAACTTGGGTATCGTTGGCCCTTTCGCGAGGAAGGTCAGAGATTATAGGCCTCTTTTGGCAGTTCATGACTTTGGAGAAATCCAAGTCTTGATAGTATTGTGCTGCAGCACCATAAACACAATCTGAGTAGTCAATTCTTCTGGTGTAAGCTCCTCTCATTGTGTATATAAATTCCCCTCTCATCCACTCCCAAGTCAAGTTCCAATGATCAAGCCGTCCTAGAGGGTGGTGGTTGTCTATTGTCACCTGAGCAAGGTAATTGTTTGGATAAGCTTGAAGAACATCATATGTAATGGTCAGATCACCACTTCTCCTAGGCAAGATCTTGGTTTTCTTAGTTGCAGCCTTGACTTTTGTGTTCTTGACGCAACAGACGTACATTGTGGTCTCTGTGGATTAAAAATGTACACCAAAATTTAGATCGTTGAGAATGATGACATATAGAAGAAAAAGACAATGAATTAGGCACATTGTATGTGTGTATGCACATATGTACTTACTTTTTCGAGTTGGTCCTGGACACTTGTATCCATCATTTTCAAGCTTGATTGTTTTAGGCATTGGAGTTCCTGGTGGCTTGACTCCAAATTGAGTTCCAGCCAATTGAATTTCAGCTTGAATTTGGCCTAGATCTCCAGCTGTGTCTATTGATGTTTCCAAATCCGGAGGGCTGCCTGAAAAAGTTGTACCGTTGCTAACATCAGCTGGGAAATCAGTATTTGACAAAACAGCCCCACCCGCGGAAACTAGAATCTCCTTGTGTTGAAACCCTACATACATCTGCCATGCTTTGAGCACACTCGTGCCCGTGTTCAATATCCTTGCCGTGGCATTGAATCCCCAAGCTTGAGCTGTTGCATTCTTCACACGAGGATATAATTTTGTTCTTGAAATGAATTCATAAGATAGAAAAATCCCGTTACAGGTATCCTCTGGAGAAGTCTTTTCTTCATCATTATCATCGTCTTGAGCTACACTCAATCGAAATTTTATCACAAACAAAAATAGTACAATGCTTAACACTTTCCAAGACAATTTCATGTCTCAATGTCTTGAAAAACACAACATGGGGTTGTTTTGTTTGGGAAAAATATCGAAGGGACTAATCGAAAATTTTCAAAAGAAAAAAAAATTTGGTTGATGTTCTTGACAAGTTGAATGGTGAGAGAGATTGAGATTGGAGAAGTGTAGTGTGAAGAAATAAGTGGAGAATAAGTCAGCAGAAACCTCAACCTCTAAGTGAGCGATGTATCTGGCAGGGGCAGCAAATAACGGTCTTTTGAATTTTTGTAATTCAGTTGGATACAACTAGAATTACAATATTATCCTTAGTTCTCTGTTTCATGTTTGATCATAGTCCCCTGCTGTGGTTCTTTGTTACTTCACTACTTATAAAGTCAGTCGTTATCTAATAGAGTTGTTCGTACATTTTTTTAAATGTTAATTTCAATCATTTTAATAATGTAAAATATTAGTCGTTATCCAACATAAACATTCACATTTTTTTTTAATTTGAAAATTAATTCTTAATTACTGTTTTTAATTATTATTTTATTTTTCATGTTTTATGAAAGTTAAAATATGAATGTTCAAAGAGTATTTCTTATTTCATAATAGTTTAAAGTTTTTATAGACAAAAATGTCCCAATTAATTCTCCTTCAAAGAATTCCATGGAAATCAAGTGCCTAAAATTAGCTAGAATTAGTCAACTTTGTATGAGGGTGTTCATTTTTTATTCAATAGGATAGATTTTGTAAGATTGAAAATTCTACTTAGGCTACTAGCTAACACATTTTAACCAAAATTTGCCCCCACGTGTTTTTACTTAAAAGAGAATTCTTCCACCTGCAAATTTATTTGGCTTAGGTTATTAGATGTTCAGGATTGGACTAGATTAAATTGATCTATGTTATTAATACTCCATGTTTGATGGTTGATAAAAGCTTAAAGATGGAAAATTATTATCCAAATCTCATCAAATCCAACCCAATCCGATCTCAATCAATTATACAATCCAGAGACTTAAGTATCTGCTAATCAAAAAAATCAAATTGTATTGATAATGCAATCTGAGATAGAGACCATAAGGTCTAGAATTCCATCAGAAATTGAAGGGAGATACTGCTGAAATACACACCTCAATAAATGCTAATATGTTCAACAAATTGAACCAGCAAATTAAATGAAATATGTACTGCACATTCTAGTACTGCAAATAAAATTTTGAAAGCTGTCAACACGACGTTCTAAATCAGCAAATACATTGATAATCATTGAATAAACATTCCCTAATGTTCTTGCTTTAAGTCCAATAAATCGAATTAGCAAAACTTCCCACCAGCACAAGAATCCACATTTCTCCGAAAAATAAATAAATAAATAAAAATAAAATCTACCTAAATCAGTCTGGTTCTTACATTTACACAAGTTTTCTTCATGGTCCAACGCGTTCAGTCTTCCCTCGTTCAGCATGTTTATGTACTAAGAGGGGACTCCCCGTAAATTATATACGCTATGCACATAGGTAGTTCACCAGTTTTCTGCAACGAACCTTACAATTGTACATCAATTCTATACTTGGACAATTCCTGTCTCCGTTCCATTAAGTGAAGGTCTCGCTTTTCCTGCTCGTGAGGATCTTGATGATGACGACTTGGGAGAGGAATTCGATGATGACTTCTTTTTCCGCTTTTGTTTCTTAGGAGCAATTGGAAGATCTGTAGATGGAAAGTCTTTTAGCATGTCAGAGGCAGGTTGTCGTGACATTGATTGCTCAAAATCTGTAAAACAGGAAAACAGAATCTGTAAATTACCAAATAGAATTGATAACACCTCCTTTAAATATAATTCTATCCTAAATCACTGTGTTAGGATCCAGGAATCTGACCAGAAAAACTAGTTCGTTGTGTGGAGTGACACATTCGATTTATAAGACCAAAATCCCTCTTTAATCAACACATATGTGACTTTGAGAGTCAACAAACTTGTCATATACATATTTAAACCTCCAACCAACAACTCAATAGCACAGATTTCTAGCAAAATTCTCAAAGGTAATACAAGATATCATTATGTGACCGGAAGATTCAACTTCCACACTCACTATAGTATCATTTTAATCGTGAAAAGTGAAAAACAAGGTAAACATTTTAATTGTGTTATAAGTTTTTTTGGCTTAGAACACCACAAGCATATAGTTATCCATGTAAGCCATAGTCTTGGGTATCTTAGTTGTAATGCTTGATATAATCTGAGTACATTTTCAATAGAGACTACCCTACAACATAGCCAGCCAATCACATGCTCCCAAACATTGAACTTTGCACATATTGTGCAATGTCTCTAGTTAAAGCCATATGCCCCCTAGATTCCTCCTTGTTTTACAGAGGAGTTGTCGCGTGACAGAACAGCCAAACTTTCCCACTTAGAGGAAAACGAATCCTACAAACTTTTTACCATTCCTGTCCAAATTAGCTTCAATATATTAAACGAAAACAACGATGCACAATCAGGCTAAAATGCTCAACCCCGCGAAAGAGGGCCTATTTGTCTGATTGGGATAACTTCAGATGGAAGCACATTTTTCTCTGTTCTAATCTAGTTTTGCATAATAAACTACATGTTATTGTAAAGCTGTGGTACTCAATTTCAGAGGCAAAAATTTTAAAAAATAAAAACATGCCTTGGGAGGACCATGTTGAAACAGACATAGAACCAGATTCCCTGGGGTTACCAATCGATGTAGAAAAATCAGGACCTGTCTTGAATTCATTCATCTGCAATTGAGCACAAACCAAGGCAAACAAACAACAATTGATTAAAGAAACTGAAAACAAGCACACAAATTTAGACACACATATATAAATGAACATTATAGAGATATAATATTAACAATAACAATATAACAAAAGAAAATATTGGACTACATACCCAACTGGGTGCACTTCCAGATTGGCCATCCCAACCAATATGAGCCACATGTTTAACATCTGTTGGATACCCAATTTCCATCTCTCTCTCCTTCACAACTACAACACCGACAACAACCAAAAAAAAATACACCCCCATTTGACCATTTTCTTCCATGTCAATTAGCCCCCACAGAACCATAAAAATAAAAATTGCAACACATAAATGTACATACGTAAATACAATATATATATATATAGAGAGAGAGAGAGAGCGAGAGAGAGAGAGAGAGAGAGAGAGAGAGAGGCATACCAAAGATTTGAGAAATGTATTTGAAACTTTTGTAAATGCCTTTCATTTTAGCCATTGGTGGAGACTCACTACTGCTCACTTGAAGCACAACACCACAAGCCCTTTAATGAATGAAAGAAGCACTGAAACTTGCACAACACAAATATGATTGAATGTTTTTTTCTTCCTTTCCTAATGGAACAAACAAGTTGTACTTGATATGGGGCATGGATTTTTTTTTTTCTCTTTTTATTGTGTTTGAACAATAATTGAAACTAGAAACAAATCATACATACAAAAAAACAAAAGGGGTCCTCCCCGTATAATACAAGATTGATTCCACGTGATTCAAGGAACTATTTACCCGTGAAACAAGATTGGTATCTATCTTGCATTAAAGAGAAAATATACATATAAAAAATTGCACCAATGACAAAGATATCAATATCATACCATATATATATTTATATTCACGAACTTTAATGATACCTGAAGAAAAAGTTGAAGGTGGTATTGGTGCAAGTGTTCAAGAGAGAAACAGCTTCTTCTCCTCCACGTTGTTTTTGATAGAAGAAACTACTGCTTTTGTGTCCAGGTTTATAAAATGAAGATTTGATGAATAAATTGGCATGCAAAGTGGTTTTTGTGTTTATGTTTTGTTTTAACAGAAAACAGAAACCATTATCATTGTTGAAGCCTTGAGAAGAGAAAAAAAAAAGTGACAAAAAGAGAGAAAATGGAGGGAGTTATGGGTGGTTAGAACTTAAAAGAAGAAAGAAGAAGAATAATGAGAAGACAAGAGAAAGTGGGGAACCATGAAAATGGAGAGAGAGAGAGAGGGAGAAATTTTGAGTGGTGGTGTTGTGGTTGTGGGGTTGGTTTTGGTGTTGAGTAAGATTAACAAGAGGTCCAAAAATTTGTAACAAAAATATAATATGGACTGATGAGTAAATTTTTGTTTTATTTATTTATTTATTTGTTGACGTGGGTGATTAAATGTTGTTGCTTTTTATCGTTGTTGTGCAAGTAATGGAACGGCTTCAAGTCCATCTTTACTATCTTTTCAATTCTCACGTCATTTTATAATTTATAAAACATTAATAATTTAAAAATATAAATTTCAATTAAAAATTTAAAAAACCTAATATTACTCAAAATTTAAATATAACCATTCTTTGGGTATGTGTAAAATTTTTATCTCATCAAATCTGATTGTATTTATAAAGCATTTGTTGAAATAGATTAAGTTTTTGATTAGATAAATGTAGAAATATATAGTGGGACCATCTCATTTTTGCTCTATGGTCTTCTTTGAATAAATAAAAATTTTTTAGGGAATGGTCTCTCTAATTTACCTTTTTGTGCAATGATAACAATTTTTGTTTAAAAAAAGTTTCTATAAGATGATTCGTTATGTTATTTGTGGCCATCAATTGATATATTATCATGTAATGATTAGGGGGCAAATTCATTTTTTGTCAAAATTAGAAAGGACTCATTTTCAGGAAAAAAATAATTCATTTTAGATCCAAACAAAACATCAAGAATAGATATTCACATAATTAGGAAATATTTAATTTTACAAATCTTCCTAAGACAAGCCGGTAATTCTCCGTAATAAAATTTGAACCTCATCCACAAATATGGGCATTTGAATCAAGAAGGGGTAAGTATGAAGTTGATGACTTTTAAGTGGGTGGTTGAAGATTTTTTAATTTTCTAATAGATAAATTGCAATTACTGTCTAAAAATGGGTGCAAAATTATCAAAGGTGGAGAGATATAGAGATAATTTTTTCTTTAAAAAAAAAAAAGAAAAAGAAAAATTAAAGTGCAGGAGATGTTTGTTCGGTGGGTTGACTAACTGACTTGGAAGGCTGTCTGTCCAGAGGATCATTAATAAACAGTACCTCGACATTTGTTTCCATCAACTTAATTATGTCTTTTGTCTTCTTCGACATCCTCTTCATTTTTCACCATAAAATATATTGCAATAATTAATATGTTGTTGTCATTAGGGCTTTGTCACAGTAGTTGGCAGCACCCTAAGTTCATGTGTAAACTTGGACCCAATGTCTTGCAATATCATGGAAGCTGTCTTCCTTATCTTTATATAAATTACTTTCTTTAATATGGAAGCTACTTTTTGGATCATCTTATGAGTGTTCCATCCCATTTAATCTCTGTAATCCTCTAAATCAATCTTAGTGATAGATAAAAATTAATACGTAGTTGGAAGCATAAAAATTGTATTTTTAAAAGAAGGAAAAAAATAATTTTATTACAATACTAATTGATTTCTAAAAATTAGCTGTGATGCCTTTTCAATTCAACATAATATTCTTTTTTAAAGTATAAAAATCCCTTTAATTAGTATATATTCAGCATTATTATACATTGTTGAGCGTCTTGAGATATGTAGGATTATTTTAATTATAAGGTTACAAAAGTGTTTCAA
Source organism: Litchi chinensis (assembly GCA_019925255.1). NCBI lineage: Eukaryota > Viridiplantae > Streptophyta > Magnoliopsida > Sapindales > Sapindaceae > Litchi > Litchi chinensis. The sequence continues at coordinate 26,591,096 of CM034469.1, read as the reverse complement.
TAAAATATAGTATTACTAATCTGAACAGTTATTTGAAACTCATTTGGTCGCTATAATTTGTAAGCTGGGCTTTTAATTAACGTTATTCTTTATGTAGTACTTACTCAAAAAATATATGTGTATTCTTTATAAAGTAGATAGAATCCATTCATGAAAATCTAATATATATATAGATATATATATATGTATATTGAAATCTGAAACTAAATTATCAATAGTATATTAAATTCTATGAGAGAGATTTTTCAATAAAAGTGTCAAATATCACTTGAGTTAGATACAATGTGTAAGTTTTTATAATTTTTCATTGCATCTTTTCTATAATCTTAACATAAATTTAGATTTAAAATAAACATAGAAGTCTTTTAGTATTTATGAGTAAAATTGTTAAAATTAAATCCAAAAAGCCAAGTGAAAGCATTATTTTTCTTTAAATATCGCAAATTTATAAATAAAAAATGATGACATCCAAATTTATAACGTTATTGATATAAATTGTTGAGTAGTCTGAACTTCCATCACAATTATTCATTTTATTAATTAGGTGCAACAAGATAATATAATCTTCAACTATAACTGTCAGACACTGCATCAAATCTTTCGTGCCATGCACCAACATGATATGAATTCATTTCTTTGAATTATTTCTGATCGGGTTATTAATGGCAACCGTTTTCTCAAGATTTTAATCTGATTTTTCTTATTAATAAATTCCATTCTTCAATGTTATTATATTCTCAACTACTTAGTGATGACATGAGAGGGCAATCTATACCAGGTTGAAACTCTTTTGCTTGCCTGGCAAGTCCCACAATATGCTCTCTGGTAATTTGATGGTTGGAGCCACGTTTGTAGAAGCTGTTTCTTGCAATGAAACACAAACTTGGTTTTATTAATTTCTTCTCTTATTTGAAAAAAAAAAATTAAAAAAATAAAGTTATTCAATGTAGAATTATGATAGTGATTTTATCAATTATCAATAGGTCCAAATGTTGATTTATATATAAGATTCCAAATATAAGAGTTCAAATATAGTGACGATGTGGTCACTGTTAATAAGCACATCAATCAGTAAAGTTGAAATCTCAAATTCAAATCCTCCTTCCTTAAAACAAAAAAGGTATAATTATTGATTTTGATAGGTCACAATAAATCTCCAATCGATTTCATTCAATTTTCGTTAAATACAGTTTATATGTGAGAATCCAACTATATATAGTACCCTGAACACATGTTCGACAATTTTAACCATATAATCAATGAAATGAATGAAAAATCCAAAGAGTAGATTCAAACCCAAAACTTGTAGATGATATATCACAACAAATATAAAACATTATAAATAAGAGTCCAACTAAAGTTTTTATTATTATTATTTTTTAAGAATTGGAACTTATCCAGAAGATTACTGGAACCAATCAAGAGAGATCCATTTACACAAAAGTGGGGGAGATGTCCATATGAGGATAAAAGAACAATTCACACATAAAGGTGAGAGAACCTAATTATTTACCTACTCGTGTGTTGAACCATATCATAAGAGCAGTTAATGCTTAAATCAACGACGTCAGTTGCTATTGGACTAAAGTATTTAGAACTTAAATATATAAATTTTCTAATATATGAACCATTTTCCTTTTTATAAAATTAATATATTATATAAGTACCACACAATATAAAGTGATTGTAAATGTTTTAACCCAATTTAGTTTCACCCAAAAAAACAGTCAAATAGATGAATTATAAGAGCCGTAGAAAGAAAAAAAAGGAAGTGAGGGTACATGTGACCAAACAACTACTTTTTTATTAGATAAACAAAACCATTAACCTAAAGCATGTGATCATAGAAAGTACTCCTACAAGAAAAACACAAAACAAGTTACTTTTTTTCATAGACTAAATTAAATTATTCAAAATGTAACAGTGACGGCACATTTTCACAGGCCCTCCGTGTAAGCAACCCCAGTTGACTTCAACCATGCCCCACCTGCTATCAACTGAGCCACTGTAAATTTTTTTGCCTCTTCTGGGTCAGTAATTACATGATAACCAGGCCATTTCACTCTCTTGCTAGTACCAGCACCAGGTCCCTTGTTCAAGTACTCACCATAGTACAACGTTTTCAATGCAAAATCCCCATCCCAAACTGACCACCCAGCAGGATCAATATGGTCACCAATAGAAGACTGCATGAAAACTGTTCGCGAGTATTCTTTCCAGGGCCGGCCCAAATAGGTCCGGACCACCGAGCTCTTTACGGGCTCTAGGTCAGAGCTTGCTATAACGTCACATTTTTGGATCGAGGTCCCTGTGTTTTGGTTCACATCGGTCCGGCCTTGGGCCGTGACCATGTTGTGTTGTCCTTTCATGGGCCTTGTGGCCTCAATTTTGGAGTTTTGGAGCACAACAGCTGCATTGCCAAATATGAAGTCTACCGTGCCAGTGATGTAGCAGTCCCTGTAGAATTGGCGGTTTGAGTGGGCGTAGAGGGTGTCCTGGTAGGCGTCAATCCGGCAACGGTTGATGACGGATTGATCAGCGCCGACGCGGAGGGCCACTGCTTGGTGCTTCTCTGGCCCAGCTGTGTTTTGGAACCAGATGTCTTGGGCTATAAATCCATCCCCAACAGCAGCTGCATTTGAAAAATTTTGTTAAGCTATTAGAATACAACTATTTTCTCTGATTAATCTGAAGGAAAATTCTATATTGTGCAAGTGTGACAGTAATAAGTTAATCCATAATATTCATTTGAATCTGAATTCTTGATTATTAAGTGTATTTGACGAATTAAGATTTGTTTTACTTTAATTAACTTTTGTCAACTTTGTTAAAATGTTTATTTTTCTTTGTTCTGTTATTAATCGAGTTCATATATATGTATGTATGTATGTATGTATAATCAAAGAATTGCTATCATGTGGAATAGAATGAGAGATCATTACCAAGAGTTGCTGAATTGAAGGTGGTTGCTCCATCAACCACATTCAAGCTACCGGTGATGATGGTGGAACTCATACCATCTCCAACAAGCATCAGGTTCTTCTTGCTCTTCCCCACCTCAACATTTTCTTTATAGGTCCCTTTCTTCACATAAATGACATACCTGTTCTTGCTTTTATCTGGTGCAGCGGCCACAGCTTCCTTCACTGTCTTGTAGTTCCCTCTACCATCCTTGGCCACCACAACATCGGCCTTGATTTCATTTGGCAACGCCTCTAAAAGCTTCCTGTCCCTCCTGGTGATCCATGATGGGAACTTTTGGTTTATTGGGTGGATGATGGATTTGGTTTTACACGGTGAGTGTGTAACAAATATGGCTAGAGAATTCCTTGATCCTGTTATCATGTCAATGAGCCTTGGTCTGATCATGTTAGGGGTTGAACCTGACCCATCTAGACTGTCCAAGCAAGTGACATGGTTGGTGAGTACCCCACTTAGCCACGTATGTGCATCTGCATAGGAATTGGTGGTTCTTCTTCTAAGAGCCACCATGGTGTCCATGATTCTCTCCATTGATATCTCCATCAGCTCCACACAATCAATCAAGGCCGCTTGTTCTCTTTTGTTGTTGATCCGCTGGTTAACGTCACTGGTGATCCTGATGGTGTGTTGTATGTCTGATACAGATTTCTCTAACAAGAGCTGCAGCAGATCATCAGCACCTTTGATTTGTAATGTCGCGTTTGGTGATGATGATACTTGTGAGACCATGGACAAGCATGATGCTTGATCATATGCTTGGTCACAAATTTGGCTCGGAAGTAGTGGAGGGTTTGAGTAGCTAATGTTGATGATTGAATGTGTGGTGAATAGAGTAGCTAAGCAGATTATAGCAGCAAAAGAGAGAGTTAGAAGGAGAATTTTGGGTTTGTTAGGGGTTTTAGATGGTTCTAACAGAGGCTGGTGGTGGCCAATTGTTGCCATGAATGATATGAAATGATATTGCTGTGTTGCTATGTTTTTTCCTATTGGAAGTGCCTCACCTTACACTCCTTAAATAGAGGCTTTGCCACTTTTTATAAAAAAGAATAAATGAAAGTCATAGAAAGTAACGTTGATAATGTATCAAAATTTAGGACCCATTTGACACGTATAATTGTATAGAATGAGATGAGATAAAATTGGAGATAGGGTGTGAACGTATTGAAAGAGTTAACTATACCATAATTGATATAACTGAGATTGAATTTGATTTGATTTGATTTGATTTGATTAATTTAATATTTATGTAAATTGAATTTTAAATAAAAATATAATAAACTAATCTTTAAATATACTTAACATAAAAAAAACAAAAATTTAAAGGTTAAATAAATAAAAACAAAAAATTATTTTTAATAAATCTTATATGTATAAACTTCATACTATTAAATAAATTTGTAATTATTAAATATATTTAATACTATAATAAGTTATTTTGTTTTTTAATAAGTAAAAATTAAAAAAGTAAATTAAAAGAAAGTTTGGAATCCCGCACTGGATTTTAAAACTCATTAGCAATAGTAACGCTTGAGGCATTGGCTGAGCGGAAAACAACCTGCCCCTTTACAGCCCAAGTCTTGGGTTTGACAGTGCACCACCCTCACAGTGCCAAATAATATTTTTTAAGGGAGAACTTCATTTTAGTCCTTATATTTTTAAAAAATTTCTCGTTTTTAAATACGAATCCATTTATAGTCTTCATGGTCCTTCACTTTTTAAAAATTCATCAAATTGGTCCTTCTATCATCATTTTGGTCCCTATGTTTAATATAAAGAACTTCATTTTGGTCCCTATATTTAATAGAGAACTTCATTTTAGTCCCTATGTTTTTATTAAAAATTATGACAGAATGACTAATTTGATGAGTTTTTGAAAAGTAAGGGACCATGAAGACTATAAATGGATTCGCATTTAAAAATGAGAAGTTTTTTAAAAACATAGGGACTAGAATGAAGTTCTCCCTATTTCTAATAATAATGGTGGGTTCTATTTCTCTCTTTTTTGTAAGGGTAGTCCTCTTATCTATATATGGGTCATTTCTTTTCATTTAAAAGTTTTTTTTGGGATCGTTCATTTAGTATGTATCGATCCCATTAGATCACGATTATATCCCAGATTCATCTCAATTATATAACATAGGTCAAAAAAAAAAAAAAAAAAACTCATTAGCAATAGTAAGATTTGAAATTCCACTGATGTGAGATTTTTCAAACGGGAACAGTCAGCTTTAAATGGGAAATTAGTTAAGGAGCACAGGCATTTAAATGTTTGGGAAATTTCTTTTCCCAAATCCAATGCGTTTCTCAGCTGCCAAATGTTAGCCTCAAAGTGAAAGAGTTAAAGGCAAGGGGCTTAATTTTTGGACCCTTAGCACAAAGAATTGACTTAAAAAATAATAATTATCATGATATGAATGGGGGTTGTCACTGTCCTGTACTAAGATTAATGGGTTTTGCTAAGACTTTCAACGTTTTAACGTTAACACTTTTATCTCATGAAGAGGCTCTAGATGATCCCATTGATTGAGAAATGTGTCCATCGATTGAGAAATTCTTATTTCTTACTCTCTCTCCCTCTCTCTATATATTATACTAATAATAATAATATTATTATTATTATTATTCTATCATGTGATAGGATTTTAGCTACAAAAATTACAAATTATTTGCACTAAGATCTGTTCTAATTCTTAATTAAGATGATGACTGAGTTAGGTTTGCAGATGGGGGATTAAAAAAGCATGAGTTATATGATGATAAGTCCCACTAATTAAATTGGGATTAAAGTGGGGATTTTAGCCATTCCACAGGAGAGTGGTTTCATTGGTGAATGGTTAGGGCTTAAAGTCAAGGCCTTAAAAAAACATAATGTATACTCATGATTTCATCTCCGACGGTGGGGATCAAGTGGGTACCAGAGCTTTGGTGTTTATATTTGTTTTTCAAACACTTGTCTTGATTAGAGTCTAAAGTTAACTTTATCTAGAGCGGGAAACATGTGGGTCCAACCAACCCAACGACCCCAAAATTTTCTGCCCTGACATCTGGAAAACCTTTTGGTCAAGATGCTCGTATTTATCACATAAATTTATTTAAAAAAATAGGAATTTATAATTTTTTTTAATTCTACTCACGCCTATCAAAGTCAAATAACTATTAAAATCGGTTCCGATAAAACTTTAACGATACGATTTAGATAACTATTCTCAAATATTAAAAATTAATTATCTAAATAAAGATGAGATTTATTACACTCGAATCCGTAATTTTATTTTAAAAAATAAAGGTAGATAGAAATGATTATTATTATGATCATCCTTTTATTAAGCTAAGAATTTATAATTATATTGATATGCGTGTTGTGAGTTTATCTCTAAACAACTTCAACTTCATCTAAAATTTAATGATTTACATCTTACATCTTAGTAGAAAATTAAGATCCGCATACCTATAAACCAAACCCAAACGACCCCTTCCCCCCCATCCCCCTCCTCCTTCTCCTCCTCCTCTTAGGACTTCTTAAGTAAATGACAATTGACGTCATTAATTTAAAAACCAATTAGCCCATGCCTTCACCAAAAATCAAAAATAACAAGCTCCCTCACCTATATATATGGGTTATCCTTTCACTCCCATCCTTCCAACACCTCCCTCCCCCCTCCCCCCACACTCCTCCTCCTCCTCCTTCACCTTTGTGTAGATCATTTTTCATCTTCATATGGATGAATTCTTTTTATATGGGAGTAATACGATAAACCACATCACCAACATTCATATCCTAATTGATTCTGATAGTCTTTTGGATCAATCTCAATATTAAAGAAAAAAAAATTTTAAAAAGGAGGAGGACTTCTTAAATATCTCTTACTCTTTATTCATATGCTAGGCTCCAATTAACCTTTCTCGTTTAAGAGTAATTCATCACACAAAACCATAAAGGTAGGTTTCTAAATGAATATTAAATTTAAACTAGTCTGACCAATAACTGTATATTTAATGCATCAAGGCCATGTGAGTAATGAAGAAAGAACAAAACCACATTATCCTCCACTAATTGAGATTATTGTAGTGTTCTGAGTATGTTAGTGATGATACACGTGCTTTGTTGGATTGTAGATCTGATCTAAGTAATCTGATCACAGATTCCACTAATCTGCAATTTTTGGAATGAAGGTTGAGCACAAGACTTCAATGTAGAATGCATATTTTAAGAGATAAATCGTCATGTCGCAAATCTTAGATTGCCAATTCTCTCAAACACAATAAAATAAAGGACAGGTTTGATGCATAGGGTTGATATTTGATAAGAGGGCCAGATTGGATTATTGGTTGTAATTGGATTTGTCAGACTGAAATGAAAATGAGATAATAAAGTCAATATCAAAATTGATAAATAATCCTCAATCAAATAAAAATATGACACCAAAGAGTGAGATCTCTTACAAATCGCACTAATTAGAGTATCAAACCGTTTTGGATATCCAAAATTATTGATCTAAAAATAGTTCGACTGAATATTTGATTTGCAATCTAGCTAGCCTTCATATATTCATCGGCTTTCATTTTAAGGAATTAAAAATTAACAACTTTTTTATTACTTTTCAAATTTTGTGGTTTCCACATCAAAATATTCGTAATATTTTGGCGATATCTATATTTTGGATTCCGATACAAGAAAGTGCTTCTTACATTAAAAATATTTCCGGGAAATAAGCTAATGCAAATTAGTTTATTAATTCCTTCAAGACTTCCAATGTTGATTGAAAAAGTAAAAGCATCAATACTTGAAGGAGGAGAGACAAATCAACCGTAATTGAGGCGGAAAATGTCATTCTGCACATAGAAAGTTCCTTGTAGAGTGGGAATTAGATGGAACATCTGCAACATGTAATAAAAATATAAATTAAAGCTCTTATCACTGTGTATTGTCTGTGGTCTTAAAAGGAGTATACACATAAATGAAATTGAAATGGACTTAAAGTGCTATTTATGGTTATAATTACTATGTGGACTGCTTTGCAAAAGAATGGTTAATGATTATTATCATGTTTAAGTGGGCAGCATCATTTGACCTAATTGAACATGGGACATATATATATATATATATATATATATGTGCATATAGTGATTTTATTATCAGTAATTTTTATCTTTAAAAAATTAACATGAATCAATCAAATTCATTCATTATATTTAAATTAAATATAAGAGATAATTTGTTATAGGAGAGAATGTAAATGATAAATTTGTTTGGTTCATCCTAACTTAAGAGGTACTGACGGTCAAATTACTATATATATATATATTATTATCACAAAAAATTATGATTTACACACTCAAATTTTGTTATAAAAGTTTATTATAAAAATAACCTAAAACAAAATAACTATTATAGATAATCTGGTTAAAATAAATTAATTAAAATACATTCCATATCTATTAATATTTCCTAATATGTTTAAACCTTAACTTAAGATTTAAATTTAAATAATTAAATCAAAATACTTTCCATACTCATCAATTTATCTTGATATATTAAACCTTGATTGGAAATCTTACCATAATAACACTTGTTTCTAAAAGAAAGTTAAAAAACAAAAACAAATTGAAGATTAAAGTTGTAAGAACTTGCTTTCTTCTTGTTCAATTGATTCTAAAAGCATTAATCATTATAGTGAAGAACATAAAAATGATTTAATAAATTGATAAATATTCTCACTCTAAAAAATATTTAATTTTTTCCTTTATAGTTTAATTTAAAATTGATGGTTCCAATAATATATCACACTTGTATTTGCATTGGCTCATCAGTTTTGACTAATGAGTATACTATATATAAGTCTTGTGAATTAAAATAACAGTAAAATTAGTGATTCAAAACTTGCAAATTGATCTTGAAAAATATGATTAGTTAGAATTAAGGTTTTCTACAAATCAAAGAGAAAAAATATATAGGAAGAGTTTATTTATTTAATTATTTTTTGAATTGCAAAGAGTTGTTTAAATTTAAATTTGGGTGTATTAATAGTTTGATTGGGTGCTTTTAGTAAATAATGAATTTACATTCATAAGATTAGTTTTGGTATTAAATTGGATGCTTATAGTAAAGTTGATTTCAAAATTTTTAATGATAGGTGTACTTACAATTTGGGTGTATAAATCATAATTTTTGGATAGCAATATATGCACCCATTTATAAAGTATAAACCAAACCAACGGATAAATTTCATTCACTGTCCTTGATCAAGATATACTCTAATTATAGACTATAGTGTCAAAATTTGTGCAAAATCTTTCTTATAAGATCTTTAAATTAAATCGTTTCCGTTGTTGAAGTATATTTAGTCAAGGGGCAGGTCTTTAAATTTTAGTACATTTATAATAGTACAAATTATTACGTATTCATGCAATATTCATAATACAATAGAGCTAAAAGAGAGAAAGAAAGACTTAAGAAGTACCTGGCTGAATCTTAAGAGGTGTTCCTCTCCTGGCAATTGGAGGCTGCCACTGACAAAGATCACGATGCCACCAGTGGAGGAACAAGCCTGGGAATCAATGGTGCTGATCAGATGCCGGCATTGATCGAACGGCAGCTGCTTAAGCTTGGCACAGATGTCTTCGACACCAAGTAGCTTCTCGCCTTCAAAGGTCAGCATGGAGGTTGGCTGATAGAGAGTTGATAAAGATGCTCTATCGTTGTCGAATAGGTGGTAGTAATGTTCCACAAATGACTTCCCCACCATCTGTGTCTGCTCCTCCATTCTCTCTTAAAATATTTCAACTTCTCTCTTCTTCTCTACCAACACAAAACCCATGCAAATATAAGGGGACATATATGAAATGTGTTAACTATAAAGTGCACATATCTCATATGGAGCATTAAAAGCAAAAGTGAAGATATGGGACTATATCTCTTATAGCATGCATGACAACATGACTGTCATACCCCTATACGTATTGAAAAGTTATACAAAAGAATAAGATAAAGAGAGAGGGTAATGATGTAATTGGATAGTAATGGGGAGAATCAACAAGTGCTGCCTTTGTACGCAAAGTTGCATGGTTGATTTAAAACAGCATAAATGAGTCGTTAAAGGTTGAATGACATGAACCTTCATGTGGGAAGATCACATTTTGAAGCATTTTTGGTCATCCAAAAACACTTTTTTTGGGTTTAGTTTTTGCTTCTTTTATAAAAGATGACTTCAAGAGCGTAAGAGTAAGGAAGAAGACACTGATCGTCTGAGTATTTAGTGGGGGGCCGAAAGTGCGGAATATATTCTTCTCTCAACTAGGCTTTCTTTGAGAGATTTGTACCTTCCTCTCAAAGAAAGTTTAGTTGGGATTTTTTTTTTTAATTATTATTTATTAGCTATGACTCACTTCTAATTTCAATGAATTCAGTTTTATAAGGTGTATTGGGTAGCATCTACATACATTGCATCGAAAACCACGTTTTATTTTGTAAAATTGGAGTGTGTTTGCCATCAATTGTGCTGCTATGCTATTAAAAGATAAATGCTCTTATATGTTTTTTCCTTTGTGGTTGGGCGGTGACTTTGAAATACTAGCAATAGAATTACACTCAGTATCGAGAATAACCTTTGAAGTATCATTTATTTGGTTATTCATCTTTCAAATTATATACTGGATTATAAATCTATCGTGACCTAACAGAATCAGTTATTATAAGCACAATTTAAATAGTCACTTTCATAAAAGAGGGGATAGGTTTCTCCCCTTAAAGTTCGAATAAACACTCTCACAAGAGAGGGTACATGCCCCCCACCTAAAAGTAATAGGGAAAGAAGGTTGAGTGATTTTGGTGATGTATTTAGAATTGACATTTGAGTGAAGCAGCAACTGATGTAGTGCATGGATGATTAGGCCTATTGGGATGAAGCTGTCTTTTACCTATTTAAAACCACAGCTTGAAACAATGCCCATATAAGCACAGCTTCAAGACAGTGGATCAAGTCATCAGCTTCATCAATTATTATATGATGAGACCTGGAAACACTAGCATAACAAATTACAAAAATTCAGCTTCAGGTCAGGTCTCACTCCATGCTGCAGAAAATTGTTTCTCCAACTCAATGCTAGCTCATATACAATCCATACTTTTGCAGCAGCTATGGCTCAGTACAAAGTCACAAACGAAAAGTATGCCACAAGAAACAGTGAACAAAGTCACAACTCTTGGTACCAGTTCAATACAGAACTTTAAATAACATGTGCACAGAATCCAAGTCCTAATTAACACAGCTCCAGATATCAACCTATATCAGAGTATTATAAGTGATATTCTGTTATAGGATTCTGTTATCATAACCACTGACAATGACCATAAAACTTCTTCAACAAACATATTCTATAAAAACAAATCCCAGCTGCATCATACACAGTAGTAATACAAAAACTTATATCACAAATATTAACATGCGAGTTATTAAACTCTTACCGTCTTACGTAAGTAAAAGCAAAATCAAATTGAGTCCTAACCACAACTTCTCATAATAGATAATTCGAAAAAGCAACAAGTCTGAACAAGCTCCCTTCCAGAGGATGGAAGAGTGCCTGATTTTACGATATGATGAGACTACAATACATCCAATGGAGGAATAAAGTCCCTCTCAGATGGTATGCTGGTGGCAATTCAACTCCTACTGATTATTGTATATGGCACACAAGCAAAAACTATCAAGACAAAAGTTCTAAAAGGAAGTTAAAGAACAAGCTCCCAACTCTATTTTGGTTGCCGATTCGCAGAACATATATCCCTCAAATGAACAAACACACTCTGCTATCATTTTATTTGATTATAAGTTTACCATGGTCACTATCGAGCCTCCACAAGAGAATAAGAATTAAAATTCACATATAAATGAGACGCAAAACTGTCTCTGATGACAATATATACCCATTATAGAAAACAATAACCATTCATGAAGTCAACTTTATAGAGTTCATACATATACACCAACAAAATTGCATCTAAGGCCAGAGATTATATTCAAGGAAACAGTATTGACAATGGCTGCATGATGACAGAGCAAATCTACAATTCCAATTATAAACTGAATGACCTCCATTGACAAAGCTAAAACACATTCTCATCAAAGATATTATTCAAATAATCAAACCAACGGTAAATATTATCAAGACCATAAACACTCTGGCCCCATACCAATAACCAAAAAATTGAGAGCATAAAGCAATCAAACCTCTTATTCACTAATCTATTCCCCTGAAACTTCCCACATTTTCATGCAAATATAATCGAGCCACGACGAGACAGAGCGAATATCAAAACCTTGTGAATTACCTATTTTTCTACTCAAATATCAATTCTATCAAAGCAATCACCAGCATCACAAAATTGTGACTTTGTGAGAGATTATCATATCATATCATTATCAATCATAGCAGTCATCAGTAAACAAGTAAAAATCTAAACTTGTACATATAAAAACATCATATCAAACTTGAAGCAGAATTCTCAATCCCTAAGGCCGAAAAAAATCATAACCAAATGCCACATTTTCAATACAACACAAACCAATCAATTCCAACTCGAAGGCCAGTAGCCGTGAATTCCATAACCTGTCTTCCAATTATCCAAATAAACAACCTTGTTGACTGCCCAGAAGGAAACCAACAACGCCACGATCATAACCACTCTCTGTGCAGTCACATTCTTCACTCTAACGAGTACGTGGGTGACCAAGGCCAGCAGCAAGCCGACAATGGTGTACAAGAACCCCACCGCGAAACCCTCGGCCCCCAGCTGCATCCCTGATCCCTGGTAGAAGAAGACCAGTTTGCTGGGGTCATTCCTGTCTGCCAAAAACATCGGCATTTTGCGTATAATGTTGTGCATTGCGCCCGAGACGCTAAAAAAGTAGACGAAAACCGCCCCCAGAAGCCAGACCTTCCGGTCGTGGAGGAGGGTTTCGCCGGCGAAAATCTTCCTCGCCGCGAACGGCGACCAGATTAGTAACATAATGGCGATGGCAGTGAGCTGTTTCTTCGAGAGAACAGGCGGGCGATGGATAGGACCGACGCTGAGTTTCGTTCTTGACTCGATGAACGACGCCATCGAGTCAGCCATTCGCGATAAGTCGGTCTGGTCCATCGCGACTGAGTCATCTTTAAGGGACTTGGCGTCAGGACCGACGAGACGGATGTGGGGGAGAGAGTTGACTCCGAAGAGCGCGAACGAGGACTGGGAGTCACGGAACTCGATGTCGCAGAAGAAGAGCTTCCCTTCGCCGGCATCGTTGTTGGCGATGAAGGAGGAGGAGAGGAGGGAGAACTCGTTGCGGAGCTCTTGGAGGTGGAGCTCGGGCTTGTCGTGGAGCTGCTGGGCGTCAAAGAAGATCAGGAGGTAGTAGGGGCGTGGCGTCTTGGTGGAGGTCAGGAAGCGGGACACGAGGTGGTCGTTGAGGCGGATGATGCCTGATTTCGATTGCGATTGGAGAGAGAGCAGATCTGCCACCAGGTCTGAGTCAGAATCGGCCGTCGAGGTGCTCAGGAAGACCGTTAAAATGGTGGTCAAGAGGAGGAGGAGACGCTTTGGTTGTTTAGAGATCGCCATTGTTAGAGTGAAGTGGTGGTGCAGGGGGGATGCTTGGTTATTTTATTTTATTTTATTTTAGGTTTTTGTGTTTCGGAGATTGAAGGAGACTTTGACTTCTAATTACGTCGACACGGTGTCGTTTTTGTATTCTTTTTGTGCTTATTTGTGGAAATTCAAGTGTGTTTGACGTTGTCATTATTCTTGGAAAATATTATGTGGTAAGTCTAAAACAAAAATTATTCTAAAAAAATAATAAAAATATGTAGTTTAATTAAATTGACACCAATATGTTAAAAAACTGTTGAGATTAGTCAAAACTTAAAACTTATAGAGATTAATAACAATTGATATAAATTAGTCTGTCAAAACCTATTAACATTCATTATTAGTTGTAAAGTCAGTTTATTAGGACCTATCAAGAGTAGTCACTAATTGTCTAAACGAAATATCAACTCTCATAATCAGATACTACCCACAAAGGCTTATAAAATGCATTTGATTAGAATCTAACTTCACCACCCTAGTCAATTGAAAGGTGCACAACTACGTGTGAACATGTATGTGTAGCTACAATATTTAAGGACATAAATAATTTGTACATTCACTACCAGCTCAAGTGATTTTTCATACTATATTTGGATCGTGCTTGTAGTTTGGATCGTGCTTGTAGTGTTGATCTAGCCAAGTTGCATCCATTGGTAATTCAAATGATTGATGGGATATTATTTCCTATAGTGAGAGTTACATTTTGAATCGTTCCAAGGTTTTGAAGTTGTGGTGAAATAGTAGGTTAAAAAAAAAAAAAACTCACAAAATAACGTGGTTCATTTTGACCCTTGAGTATGCTTTACATTACAGCCTATGAAATATCGGGTAGACATATAGTTGAACACACTTACTTCAAAGATGACGTTTAGGACAAGATAGAGTCGCCATTAGCAGGAATTTTGAGACTCAATTGCATCAGTAAACATTTCCAAGCTATGGCATGAACATAATTATGTTCTTACAACTGATCGCAGGGCTACATCCTTGAAAGTATGTTGCTTCATCTGGGTTAATACAAGTCCCATCTTCAACATTTTGTCATGGATTCTCATGGCTTTCCTCAGCCGAGACTTAATAGTGAGGAGCATTCAGTCTGTAACTGTTAAGTGTATCACTTGAAACCAGAAATCAATCGTTTATACGTTGCATCATCAGGTTTATGTCCCATCTTCAACATTTCGTCGTGAATTCTCATGGCTTTTCTCAGCTCCCTCACATGACAAAGCCCGCTAATCATAATTGAAAAGCTTTCACTGCTCACCAAATCGAGTCCCTTCATATAATCAAACACCCTGACAACTTCTTCGATCCTGTTATCCTTGAAGAGCCCATCAAGCATTACATTATATGTTTTGACATCCAAACTGCCTTTCAATTTCTCCATCTTACTATGCAGACAAACAGCCTTATCAATCTGTCCGCAAAAGCAGTAGTGCTCCATTAACAAGCAACAACAAAACGAATCGAGCAATAACCCTTGCTCTAACACTGTGTTCAACAACTCCTCTACTTCTCCCCACTTAGCTTTACTACATTGTGATGCTACAAATTTCGACAATTCCTTTGCACAAGGACTATATCCTCTTCTTACAATATCCCTTAACAATTTGCACCCCTCTTCCACCAGATCTTCCCTGCAAAGAGCATTAGCAAATGCATAATAACAACTATCCTTAACAACAACACCCCTATCCAAAATTACGTGATAAATCTCAATCGCTTCCTTTACTCTTCCTTCTTCCGACAATGCCCTTAACATACACCCATACGTATCGTCCTTTAACTGAATCTTCCCATCACAAGCCCTCTTAAAAACCATCTCTGCTGCATATGTCTTCCCTGAATCACAAAGCTTTTGAATTATAGTATCATTTTTGAACTCAGACCGATTCGGAAGCAACCCCTTCTTCACCATTATATCGACAATCCTATCACACACTTCGACATTTTCAAATCTACAAGCTCCATCAAGTATCGAACTACAAGTACTAAAACCCACGTTTAGTTTCCTACCATCACACATCTCATTCAATCTACCAAATGCAGCTTCAAAATCACCACCTTTGCTATACCAATCAACAACAAGACTATACATAACTGAACTATAAATACCCGAATCCAACAACCGTAAAACAACCTCAAATTTCCCATTTTTACAAAGAATCCTAGCAACCAATGACCAAGAAACCCTATCAAACAAAACCCCATCTCGAAACATAGCACCACAAAAACACAAACCCAATCTAATCTGATTTTCTCTACACATAACATCAAGCAATGCATTACAAGCACTTACAGAAGCAACAAACCCAGAAACTCTAATCAATTTATACACCACCAAACCGTCCAAAAACAGGCCTTTACGTGAATAGAATTCAAGAACAAAACTTAAAGCATCAGCAGAGCGAAAGTCTCTACCTTTACAAGCTTGAATCATGGAACTAGTCAGCAGAGTTGAGGAGTGAGTCTCGACGAGGGAATCCAAGATGGGTTTGGCGAGTTGGGTCTGACCGGAAGTGATTGCTAGCTGGATGACATGGCAGTGGGACTTGAGGTCCGGTTTGAAGTGGGAGTTGGTTCTTGTCCAGTTGAAGAAGTGGAGGGCGAGTTGTGGGTTGTGTTTGGTCTTTTGGAGGATTTGGAGGAAAAGAGGTGGGGTCAGTTTGGAGGAGATATTAAGATTGTGGAGAAGTGACGACCAGTTGTGTCTTTGTAAGAGAATTGTTGTGACTTGGTGGACTAACTGGTTGTGTTCTATCTGGTTTCTCCACTTCGCCGAAGCTTTTGTTTTTTTGGTTGTTGTAGAAGTTGAAATCTGTTTGATGAAATGGCCAGTTCTGTGAAGGAACATTTCATTGACGTGAGACTGGTGTGTTATTTTTTTGGTCAGGGCAATGTTTATTTGGACTTGGGGTCAAGAGACATATTGAAAACGACGCGCTTCGGGCGGCCCAAATTTTGTGCCTGCGTTAGTTTGGTGGCCGGTAAGAATATTCGACCTATTAAGTTTTATCGAGAAAATATTAAATGTTATGTATACATCACACTTATAATCACATATATCCATAATTATTGGCTCACTAGTATGTGGTAGGATAAAATGTTTAATGGGATCTATCAAAATCAATCAGAATATTTATGTTTATAGTGTAGGAGTAATATAATTCGTAAATAAAATTAATAAATTAACCACATAAAATTTGTAAAATATAATTTTAAAAAAAATTAAATACATTTAGTGAAACTTCAACTTTAATCACTAAAATGAATGAAAAAATGTATCATCACCCATATTAGAACGTGATATGCTTATAAGCATATAGTAATTGCTACAAGTAACAAAGAGTGAAGTTTTTTTAAGCTAAGTCAATGTAAGTTATCATGTACTATTCAAACCTAGTACAATCACCAAACGGATTTTATACTTTATAAATACTGTGCGGATAATTATCCCCAATCATGAAAGTCCATGTCCTAAAAGAAAAAATCTTCATTTAAGATATATGGTTCAAGTTTGTCGCCTTCTAGTCTTGTAGCAAGCTTTCTACATTTGCACTCAGTCCCTTCCTTGGTGAATTGATGATCAACTAATGAAAACATAGGTCCATAATTACCTTTTCCATTTTTATTTTTTTAACACTATTTAAAGACCAAGTAAGCTAAGCAGTTCAATCTTGTCATGAAACAAAATTAATAATTGGTTTATATATACATATATGCGCTTCGAAAAAAACATAACCCAAAGAGAACAACAAACTGCTAGAAGTTGATTAATTCTCTTCAATTGTTTATATTATATTCTCATATAATATTTGACAAAATAAACATCCATCCACCATGATATCCACACCCAAATTCTCCATCTATCCCCACAAAAAAGGCCTGTTTCCACCCATATTTTTTTCTTTATTTTCTAATGCCTAAAAACAATTTCAAGCATCTACAATCTCTCCGGTCTCAGTTGCAGCAAGAACAAACTCGGGTTGTACCTCCCTAGTTTCACTGAATGTCCCATCTATCGCATTAGGCTGCCCCAATGCCTTCAACGCCAAGTGTGCTGCCTTCTGCCCCGATATCATCATTGCCCCAAATGTTGGCCCCTGCAAAAATCGTCACAAGTTGGATCAAAATTACGAATCAGGATACTCTGTTGATATTTATACTCGGATTCTAAATCAAGATCCTCTACTGATACGAGTAACAGAATTATAAATCAGGATCCTCTGCGGTTCTGATTATCTTAATTCTTACAGACCATCACCTAGTAGAGTATATGAATTCACATATTTAGACAAATTAAAATTATTCAATGACTTACCATCCTTGGGGCACCATCGATCTCTGCAACTTCCATGCCAGTGACAATCATGCCAGGCACAATCTCCCTGGTGAGTCTAACAATGGCATCCTCGGCTGTGTTCATGTCCAGTGCCTTCATGCCAGGGACACTGTCAATCATGCCAATGCTCTTGAGCCTCTTGACACCAGTGGCCCCAAAAGGCCCATCATGACCACAAGAACTCACCACCACTCTGGCCTCCATGACATTGGGGTCCATGCAGGACTGTGTGTCGTGGTTCATCGACACAAGAGCCCAGTTGGTGACCACCCCACCCACTCTACCTCCTTTCACGATCAAGTCCTCGGCCGCCACGGCGTTGAAGAGCTTCACGTTGGGCCTGGCCAGGAGCCTACTCATGATGGTCGACGTGAACAAGGCAGCGTGCTTGATGACCACGTAGTTGTCCTGCTCGTCGTACTCGACAGCAAGCTCGTCAAGGAACTTGTGAGCTGGCTTCCGGACAACCATGGCAGAGAACAACTGCCCACCAAGCCATGCACCACCGCCAGGGCTCACAGACTGCTCGATTATGGCTACACGGATGTTGGGGTTCTTGCTGAGCTCGTAAGCGCAGGAGAGGCCAGCAGAGCCAGCACCAACAACAACCACATCAGTGTCAGCGTAGGTGACCATGTCAGTCATGTAACGACGAGTCATTTCACGGGAGACAATAGACTCTTTGATGGGCTGGAACTTGAAGGAGTTGATATCATAAGAGGGTGGTGTCAGGGACATGGAGATGTTGGTATGGTTTTGTGAGGTTGATTTGATGGGGGTGACACGAGAGGTGGAGATGGGGGTGCCATGGAAAGATGACTTGTGGTCCAAGAAAGGTGATTTAGGGCTTGAAGAGAGTGAGGAGGTGACTGTAGCGGCCATGGCAGCCATTGAATTAGAGAGGGTTCTTGTAGGGTTATAGAGTTTATTTCTCTTTTGTATACAGTCTGGCTTGTGTGTGTGTGACACTTGGATATTTAATACATGTAGGTTGAAAATATCTGATGAAAAAATCTAGAAAATGTTTTGTAGTGCGTGTCAGGGAAGATAGAATTTGAATGGTTCATATGTAGTCAAGATTTTTTTCTGTCTAATTGGGATTTTTTGCTACTATCTTATACAGATACTATTGCGGTTCTTGTGGAATAAATCATTTAATGGATTTGCCTGTAAAGAGAAAATGACCATATATTGGATTGAATAGTACTTGGCAAGTTGAATTGGATTGGTTTGTAATTAATGAGTTACTATATATTTGAATTGGATTGGTTTGTAATTAATGAGTTACTATATATTGGATTGTACAGTTACAAACTTGCAAATCTAAATTTGGTAATGTGAAGGTGTAGAGTGTTCGTAAATGAACCTCTTGCAGAGTATAACGTTTTATTTAATATTTTATGTATAAAATAAATAAAAAATGAAAACAAAAAAGAGTTAAAATATAGTATCGTGAAGGTCTAGAATTTTCCATAGATGAACCCCCGTAGAGTATAAGATTTTATGCATAAAATAAAATTGAAAAATGAAAACAAAAAAAGAGTGAAAATTTTGGAAAACTTTTGACAGCTGTGGGATTTGAACCCACGCCCTTTCGGACCAGAGCCTAAATCTGGCGCCTTAGACCACTCGGCCAAACTGTCTTCGGATGCTAGAGGATCTCTAGATTACATATATATAACGCAATTTGGTTTAAAATATTGTCTTGAATTTCAGAGCTGACCTGATGCACAAAAATCATGTCAGATAGTCTAATGTCAAAGCAAAAACCATTGACTAACCTCTGCCAGTCTAGCACCATTAGCAACTTGCCGGTGTTGACATAATATTAATGGAACAAATAACCAATGAACATTGACTATTTTGAGTTTGAATATTGTATAATTATATCCTGGCAATTTTGTTATTGTTTTGAGATCCAACTAGACAAGCCCTTTTTCAATTTCCACCGAATTTAATTGCACCGCTTGAGTGGTTCATTTTTAAATGTTTTGGCTGCTCATGTGACTTGTTCATTGGGTGCATGTGACGTGAGTCTATTTTATTTTTTTTTTAATTACATTATGTAATTAGGATTGATTCATAAAACGATCGGAACAAAATTAAATTATTACACATTTAACATGCGATCCAGAAAAAAACTCTCGAATAGGAGAAAACGATTCATATATAGATAGAAAGACTATCCTTATATAGATACGAAAGAAAAAATATCTTCTTTTTTTAATTTTTATTTTTAACAGTGATGATGGAGTGCACTTATTGAACCCACAAGTGGACATTGAAGGGGGTGCAACCTTTTTCCACTAAGCTGATACCCGAAGCGCAATGTGAGTGCATGATTTATCACAATATATTCATAGTCTAAACTTGTATACATCAAGACACCTCTCGCTATTTCAAAAAATAAAAAGTACATCTCTTTCTCTCTCTCACTGCGGTGGCTGACATTAATTGTCTCCAATTCCTTGCTTGATTTCCTCCAACGCCCAAAACCAAAAGTTTTGTTCAAAATATTCAACACAAGCAAGTCTCTCAACCCCACTGATCTTATTTCTTCTACTTCTTTAGATTTAATAAATTAGGCTCGAAATCCGTTAAATAATGTAAATATATATATGTTTTTTGTTAAATATCAAAGTAAGGGAGTATTAGATTGTGAAGTTTGAATTAATTATTCATGTAATTAAGAATTTTTAATTTTCTAATTTGTTTAGAATAATAATTTTTCATTATTATTCAATCTTTTGTATTTTAAGTTTTTTTGTACGTGAGACAGAAAAGAGAAAAAATCGAATTGGGAGGTTGTAAATATTCATTTGAAATTGAGTTATGGATGATACCTTTCATAAATATAATGATCACATTAACGTTTGAATCCTGTAAAAATCGTTAGTCTTTTATTTTCTGCATCTTGTTGAGAAAGAAAAATAAAAAAAGTACACGCAATATGCAGAAAATAAATGACTAATGATTTTTATAGGATTCTTGTGTGCACTCGATTTATTGTCTGCATCTTCTATGTACTTGATTTTGTAATTTTGATTGTTTATTTCTCAACGTGTGGTGAGTGAGGCAGAGGAGAGACTTAGTGAGGTGGCTCCATGCACGTTCAAGTGCCACAATGCCCAGAAAGTGACACTTATGAAGGAGTGGAGAAAGAAACTACAATCAACTACCATTCGTATTAGCATCTATACAATACAACAAAAAACTCCAAAAACAAAAAGCCATTTTATTCTTCACCAACAGCCATGTATTAGGGGTGGGCAACACCATGTTCGGATTGCTTCCGACCGGATCCGATCCGAACATGGTAACTTCGCGGATCGCCATTTTTGGATCCGAACATGATCCATCAAGGAGAAGGAACCGATCCGATCCGAACATCTAGTTCGCGGATCGGACCGGATCAGAACACCTACATTCAATTTCAACTTATAATAAGAAGATAAATAGAGATATCTTGTTAGTGTACCTTCGTGAATTGTAATACACATCTCCCAAATTTTGTAAACATTCATACAAATTACTCAACATCAAACACATGTAACATCTTCTTTGCCGGCTACCAACATCAAACACCACCGACAACTACCCACCTAGAATAATAATAAAAATAAATAGGAGAATTGGGCATTCAATTTTCAAGGTCATTTTCAACAACAAGTATTCTAAATTTCAATATGCCCATCTTTATATTAATGGAAATCATAGTTCAAATCCCACTAGCACCACTCTTTATACTTTTTCCCATCTATTCACAGCAATAATAACATATATATATATATATATAAAAATCAACAAATGAAATATGTAACTCAACAACAGAACACAACAAATAAGCATAGAAATCACTAAAACACTAACACCCAATCATATAAATATCAAGCTAAAGCTGCAAATAAACTTACCAAGCTACTGAGATGAGAGTGAAAAGAAGTGAGAGATGGATGTTAGGGTTAGCTTAAGTGGACTTTATATAGAGGCATATGAAATTACGTATGTATCATTGTTCACGGGTTCACAGATCGGATCGGTTTTGGAAACCCCGATCCGATCCGATCCGATCCGTGAAACATGGTGTTTTCACAAATGAGGATCCGAACATCTTACTTTTGAACATGTAATCCGATCCGAACACCCACGGATCGGACCGGATCAGAGTGTTCGGATCGGTTCCATATTTTTGTGCCCACCCCTACCATGTATACATCTTTCTGATCACAATCGAATTGAACCATTAATTTTATATGCTATTCAATAATTCAGCTGGAGGGACCCTGTCGCACTCCAGTCCTGGTCTGTCTTCCTTTGATCAGTCTCATCTGACCTTCCTGACCTGGCATGTGGATATCTTGCAATTTCCCAAGTCAATGATTCAATCAAAGGGCTACGATTCTATCTCACAATCTGACAAAGCAACGCCAGTTAATTTCATCATCCGGGCCAAACTTGAAAGCCAACATTGTTTTATCCAGAGGAGAAAATCTTCATTTTCTTGGTTTGTGCGACCGTGGCATGTCGGTCATGTTTACTACCAAGAAAAGCATGCTCGCTTGCACTGCTCAGTAAAACTTTGTTTAATATTATTGCTGCATTGAAGTAAAACAAACAAACAAACAGTGAAAGCCAGAGTAGTTAGAGAAAAGATTGTGGTAAATTTTCGAATCTGTTATATGCTAAACCCCTTTTAATTCCTTTTTGACTAATATTAATCAAAGTAGTAAAGTGACTCTTGATTAGTTTAATCACTTGAGCCTCCTCATTACTTTTTTCGTTTTGAGTGGAACTTTAACGCATCCGATTCACATATACTTTTATGTCTCGTATGATATAATATTATTTGAATAGAAAACACATTATATGTCGTGTTTTTTTTTTTAATTTTTAAAGTTATATGTCGTGTTAATAATAGATAAATTTAAAAATTTAAATTGATAAACGTATTACTTATACATAAATAGATGAGATCTATAAATTCATCAATACGTCTCTTCATATGACAATGTGAATAGATGGTTAATATTGGGCATATATTAGATATTCTTATAATATATGTTAGAATCCAAACCTTAGACTTTAATATCATATTAATAATCACTAAATCAACAAGTTCTAAGAGCTTAATACATATCATTAGATACGATTTATATTATGTTAATATATCAAATTCGTTTCAGATATGATTCAAATCAAAGACACAAAACATACAGATCGAATTCATTTTATATTTTATCGATTTTCCTCCCACTTTTTAATTTAGAACGAAATTTTACAACATCTATTTAGTATCATAAACTGATCG
Organism: Litchi chinensis; assembly: GCA_019925255.1. Classification (NCBI taxonomy): domain Eukaryota; kingdom Viridiplantae; phylum Streptophyta; class Magnoliopsida; order Sapindales; family Sapindaceae; genus Litchi; species Litchi chinensis. The sequence goes on along the minus strand of CM034469.1, from coordinate 26,567,837 downwards.
TAATTACAATTTGGTTAATAATCACAGTTTTTAATAAGACTGAGATCTTATATTCAAATCTCTTCACCATTTTTTTTTAAAGAAAAATCTCCTCCTTTTAAGTAAAGAAAAATAATAACAACAAGCATAATAAAGAAGAATTTACCGTGCATGGGGAAAATATATATGATTTATTTGGGCAATTTAGGATGCAGGTGCAGTAAACAACAAGACCAGCAATTCCAGCTGTCAAATTCCAAAAACTTTCTGATTATTGACTGGCCAATCGAAATCAATCACGTTCTTACACGCAACACATGGTTCCCACCCCACCGTTTTATTATATTCTGCTGGAGAGCCCATCCGAGGGGCAGCCTGGCTCTTGCTTTCTTGCCTTCGCCGTCGCTCACTCCAATCTTTTATTTTCTCCATGCACCATGTTTTTCTCTGAATTCCCAAACTGCCCATGTCGGTTTTCTAACCCATTATTGGCCTTGAACCCATTAAACCCTCTTCAAAACCAAGAAGAACCTCGACATAAAATCACACAAACTAAAGCCAGCTTTAGTCATCACTTCACAATATCAAATGGGTAAAATTGTATTTGCATAATTCTTAATTAAATTAACCAGACAATGAAAAATTGTCAACTTGGTTTAATTCCAGTTATGCCCTTCACATGGACTGTCTTTTTTTTCAAATACAATTATATTTAATGCAACATCATCTTTGATGGATCCAGCTGAGAACAGAAAAAAGCTCATTCTTTGCTTCTTTCTTCTTCCCTGAGCACCCAAAAATTGGAGAGATTCAATAATCTCTTCAATGGCCACAAGTAGTATTACTATTATCTTCGTTGCAGCCTTAATGGCTGCTCGTTGCTGCTCTTCATCATCTGAAGCAGCTCAGCCAACGTCATCTTTTGATGATAATTTCAGCATTATGTGGTCTGAAGATCATTTTAAAACCTCTGAAGATGGACAGATCTGGTACCTCTCCTTAGACAAAGACACAGGTACAGATTATCTGTATATATATGTGTGTATGTGTGTACTCTAGTGAATCATCATCTTTGCTTCATGTTGAAGATTTTGTTGTTGTTGTTTTATTGAATGTTGAATAGGTTGTGGATTTCAGACCAAACAGAGATACAGATTTGGGTGGTTTAGCATGAAACTGAAGTTGGTGGGAGGTGACTCAGCTGGTGTAGTCACAGCTTATTATGTAAGATCATTATATATATTTATATATATTCGTATAATGCATATGTTTCTATGCAGAATTCATGAAATTAATGGAGAATATATAACTGTCACATTAATTTTGAATTAGCTTTTTTTGAGATACCATTTGGGTTGGACAACTTTAACCATTGAATGAACGGTTCTTAATCCGGACGGTGGTGCATCAATTTGAATTAAGTTGAGAATTAATTACTTGATGCAGATGTGTACAGAGAATGGGGCAGGGCCAACAAGGGATGAGCTGGATTTTGAGTTCTTGGGTAATAGAAGTGGGCAGCCATATCTGATACAGACAAATGTGTACAAGAATGGGACAGGCAATCGTGAGATGAGGCACATGCTTTGGTTTGACCCCACTGAGGACTTCCACACTTACTCCATTCTATGGAACAATCACCAGATTGTGTAAGTCCCTCCCTCTCTCTCTTATTGAAACTTTCATTTTCACCTATACACGGTGATGTTCCCAATTTAGGTCCTGACATGCATTAGTCAATCTAGCTAGGCATGATAATAAATGTTTTGGTGTACATTACATATCCTATAGCTCTATCTCAAATTTTATATTGCAAAATTACAAGACAGTTGAATTGTACTTACCACGTGGTCAATAGTTTTAACTGAAATTGTACCATGTTATTTAACTCAAAAGAATTTATTAGATCATTGTTTTGAAATTCAAATTCATAATTTCAACTTTAAACTATACCAATAATATTACAATTTACAAATTTAGTATTGAATAATACAAATTCACACTATAGCACGCAGAAATAAGATAATACAATTCCCTATTCTTATTATTAAAATTTACTACTCTACTGTTAGAAAAACACAAATTTGCAAACTGCAATCCTACCACTTAAAATATGTGAATTTCTAATACATTTATATATTATTTCAAAATAGTTCAATTATATTGAGAAAATAAGTCATTTATCATAATTCCAACCAAGTACATTTTGCTGCTTATAAAAATAGTAGTTCTTCAGCTATATTGATATTCAAGCTACCTAAGTAATGATAAATTCACGATATCACGGACAGGTTTTTCGTGGATAGAGTGCCTGTAAGAGTGTTCAAGAACAACGGAGAAGCCAACGACTTCTTCCCGAATGAGAAGCCGATGTACCTGTTTTCGAGCATATGGAACGCAGACGAGTGGGCAACGAGGGGAGGACTGGAGAAGACGGACTGGACGAAGGCGCCATTCGTGTCGTCGTACAGAGACTTCAACGTGGAGGGGTGCCAGTGGGAGGACCCCTACCCGGAGTGTGTGTCGACGACCACCAAGAACTGGTGGGACCAGTACGATGCATGGCACCTCTCCGACGCCCAGAAGATGGACTACGCTTGGGTCCAGAGAAACCTCGTCATCTACGACTATTGCAAGGACTTCAAGAGGTTCCCCACTTTGCCTGTCGAGTGTTCTTTGAGCCCGTGGAATTGAATTCATACATACAAGATAAATTTTATTTTTTCGCTGTTTCGATTTTGCTATATTTGGTGTAAAAAAAAGTGTATTCTTTTTGTTATTATTGTTTTTTTTATTAGATATTTATTTTTGTCATACAATTTTTTTTTTTTTTTATATGTTCATGTCTTGATTCATTGGGGTAGACTGGTTTATAATTTATTTTTTTATTGTCAATTCTCTTACATGTTTGATGATAAAATTAGAAAAAGTAAAATCGTGTATTGAAGAAGCATTAGTAATTGATATTTTCATAAAATCTTCCTTTTACCTTTAATAATGCAAAAATCAAGAAATCATCTTAGATTTTTCCCTAAAATCAATTTAAAAATTTAATTAACTCGAATTTATTGAGATATATTTACTCATAAATCAAGTGATTAATATACCTTTCAAAGAAAAACTTATTAATATATTTGTCATTCACATTTAGAAGTTTAAGTTTCTCCAAGCAAATTGAAAGTGTAGAACTTTCTCTATTTGTTTATGTGAAACCACGGATTTACTCATAAATTAAATGATTAATATACCTTTCAAAGAAAAACTTATTAATATATTTTTCATTCACATTTAGGAGTTTAAGTTTCCCCAAATGGATTAATGAGTATGTATAGATGATTTTTTATTTGTATGTTGGAGTAATTTGCTTCAAATGATATTGACACAGATTTTTTAAAGTTTTTTTTTTTTTACTTTATTATAAGAGTAGATTCTCTTTATGAGACTAGATTTTTAAATCAATTGTTTATTGGTATATTTCTAATATTCTAGTAATTATATATATATAAACTTGGTACTATTAAAACACTTTATATAAACATTACCGATACATATTTTAAGTGGAGAGCAAAGAGTAGAGTAGAGAATTTAAATTCTGTTATGTGTATTTTCTCAATTCACCAAATTGACTGATAAAAGCCAGATAGAAGCCCAACAAGTCGACCCAATGAAACGGCCCATCAGATAAGGCTCGGTTTATTAATGCCAAGTCCATACGAGTTCTACAGCTAGCACCAGCGAGCTCACGTCACAGTCACTGATCATAGATCGCTGCTGGTATCATGCAGTTCGCACTAAGCACAGCTCGCTACTCAACGAGATACGGTTCGAGATCACCTAAAGCAGTGTACAGCTCGCTCAAAGAACAGTTTAAAGGAAATCTTTTAGAAAAGACAGTTACCCGATTTGATCGTGATTCTTTCATCAGAATTGGAAGTTAATTCAAATTTGAACTCAGTCAACGTGATCTTGGATTCTACAGAATCGTTTCCTGATTTGGCTCTGACTAATTAGGAAGTGTAATTAATTCTATTTTTTTTCCTATTTTATCTTTACCTAATTGTAACGTCTCTTCTCTATAAATAGAGGCTAGAAATCTATTGTAACACATACACAGACAATATTATACTGTCACTTTACCAAACTATTGAAAGACAGTCGTGGACATATGCTTATTGGCTGAACCACGTTAAAAACCTTGTGTATTCTTTATGCTGTTTTTGTTCTTTGCTATCTATTTTTCTCGTGTTCTGTTTCATTTCACATTTATTACAGATATTGGGTTTTGAGCTTTCGTCGACCAAAAAACAACGTCGACAAATTCAAAGCTCTCTTTCTATCTTCTCCCCCACAAAAAAAAAAAAAAAAATGTTGTCTTTGTATCGCCCAAATTAAAACTATGAGAGTAGATTCTCTTTATAAGACTAGATTTTCAAATCAATTGTTTATTGGTATATTTCTTATATTCTAGTAATTATATATATAAACAGTAATTATATATAAAAACTTTTTTATATATATACATATATAAAGACTTTGGACTATTAAAAGACTTCAAAAAAAAAAAAAAAAAAAAAAGCTCTCTTCCTCTCGCCCAAATTAAAACTATGAAACTTAGAAAAAACTTTCTTAGATCAATCTAACAAAAAAAAAATTGAATAAAATCAAATTTTGTACATTTTATACTTGATATATTTTAGAAATTAAAGATAAATTCTTTATAGTAAGGAGTAGCTCATTTATTCTTATTTTAACATTAAACCCACCTACAATTGAAGTTCAATTAACTATTTTTCAAGACTCAACTCGCCCTTTTAATATTATTTTATTATTAAAATCATAATTTTAAAAAAATAAAAGTAAAAATTGATGTGGTTGGATGATAATAGTTTGAATTAGTGGAATTCAAATTATAGGCTAATCAGGGTAATAAAAAATTCTCGCTCCTCGAGGAGAAAGTAGAGGGCATTATAGTCAATTCAAATATATCACCCAAGGTTTTGAAAGGATTAAAAAATAAAATAAAATTACAATAGTGATCTGATTTATAGTTTATACCAAGAGAGCTTCGAACTAGGGTTTCGAATTTGCAGGGAAAAGACCACCATCAACAAAAACAACAACAACAACAACAATGGTGTGCGAAAAGTGTAAGTTTTTCTCATCTATACATTGAATTGGGTCCTCGAATTTGACGAAATTGTTCGATTATTGATTGTCGGTTGATCCAATTGTGGTGTGTGAGCAGGTGAAAAGAAGCTATCTAAAGTGATAGTCCCTGATAAGTGGAAGGAAGGAGCCAGCAACACCACCGAAGCCGGTGGCCGCAAAATCAACGAAAACAAGCTCCTCTCCAAGAAAAAACGGTCCTCTCTCTCTCTCTCTCTCTCTCTTTAATATTGTTCTTGAAAAACCCTTATTTTTTTGTTTGCTATCAATTGATGATCTTTTTGATTTGTTTGATTGGATTTTGACTTAATTTAGTAGTATTGTTGCTTGATAGCGTAGATAGTGATTGGGATTTTGATGGGTATGGTTTTTTTCTTGATGGGGTTTCCTTGATTATGATAATTTTGGTAAGGATTCGATAGCAGTTATTGTTTGTACTTATGAACTGTATATGAATCTGCAATGTGGGTAGTCTTTTGGTGATTTTTGCGGTTCTGTGGTTTGTAAATTATCAGTGTAATATGTATTATCCTGTCGGATGAGTCGGATGACATGTTTCATGATATTTCTCGTGTTCTTATGCTGTACTTTTAATTGTTCGCAGATGGACGCCTTACGGAAACACCAAGTGCATGATATGCAAGCAGCAAGTGCACCAAGATGCCAAGTACTGTCACACCTGTGCTTATAGTAAAGGTGCTATTATTTGCTGTTGTTGATTGTTTGTAATTTGTAGTTATGTTTATTATTTCTGTTTTGAGGAACTGTTTCTAATGTGTTGTTGTCTATGTGATTTGCAGGGGTATGTGCGATGTGTGGTAAGCAAGTTCTCGACACCAAGTTTTACAAACAAAGCAATGTATAATGCAAGACGAGACGCTAGTTAGTGTTAACTGTTAGATAACATTGTTTTCTGTACCATTTAGAACTCACCAGATTTGTTGCTGAGGCTACAATTATGATATGTAAATAATCATCAACAGTGATGTTATATACTTGGTGGGTTTTATTTTTGGCCGCAATGTATTACTTATGTAACTTTCTGTTTTATTGGAATCTACTTGTGCAATAGCATTTTTTTCTTTATTTCTTTTTTTTTTTAACATTTATTCCATGTTTTAAATTCTGCATCAATCTTGGTCTGCTTAATTTAGATGAATGTTTGTGATCTTCAAATATGATTTGTGTTGCCTAATCATAAGAGATCACCAGTTCTGGTTTAGGTTCTCAATAAGTTTTGGAGCCTATTGTGTTATTAACTTATGGTAATTTGTTTTTTTTTGCCATTTTTGGAGATTTTGAGGAGTTAGCAGGGGGTGTTTGCACTGATGATTGATGAACGTGGACAACCTATAAGCAGCATATGCTTATGGTTTACCATACTAACATACGGTAGTGTACTTTAGTCTAATTGAGGTTTTGAATATCATTTATGTTTACAAATAATAGAATTTGTTAGAATCATTTGGTTCGCTTCATGTATTGGCTGAATTTACTAGGCAAGATTGCAGTTCTTAACTATTGGAGTTCTTATTTTTGCGGAAACAAGCTTTGCAGGATGTTGTTGAATATTACACACAACTTGTGCTTCATCTATAAAATCTTGTGGATGTTGATTTCTTTTATCTTTTCTGTCCCAGTCGTGCTCCTATTAAAATCGGCTTCTGTCATGTCTTTAAGATCTGAATTCGGGTGCCAGGGTATTTGTCTGAATGATATAAGCAGGGCTTTTTTCTAGGCTACGTTTAAGATAAATCAACTTCTGGAGGGATACATATGTACTGCAGCGGAAGCCTAGTTTGTGTTGTTCATTGCACGTTTGCCTAGTAAGAGAGAATACATTTTATTTCTACAAGGATGTTAAACAGTGTATTTGTTTTACCAGTAACCGCAAGACAGGTAATGATTCCAAATAACAAGGTTTTCGGGTAGAAGGACAACATGAACCACCTGAATATTCTCTTTCAGATACAAATAACTACACCATACAGATTTTTTTATTTTTTATTTTTATATAAATAATATCGCGGACATGACTTAAGACAAAACATTGATTTAATAATTAAACTTCGTACCCACTTCCATAGAATAATGTGTTTGTACACAGAACAGAACTTCCTGGTGGAGATGAACATCATGTGGTGGTAAGATAAATATGCATTTGATTTGAAATTCTTACAACTGCGAATTCCAAACACCAGATACATAAATAGCATACCACTAGTACATGTAGCTTGGTGATAAAGAACGTTATCGCCCCCACTATAAGTGATATTAAAAATAGAAAAACACAAATAACATGAAGTGCTGTACAGAAACAGGATTAATGAAATATCAATTGAGCACATAACACGTTCTTTTCTAGTTGCGTCGTACTTGATCGTTAAAGCACCATCGATACTTTCGTGTATCTTATTCACTGGTTGAGTATCTTGTATTCCAGTACTTCTCAATTTCCTCTGCTGTTCTTCCAGGGATCCTCCCAGCTATAAGGTTCCACCTGATTACAAGTTCAAACTTAGCTTGAGAATATTATTGGAGACAGGAGGATTGTTGTTTGATGTTAAAAAGAATGAAAACCAAAACCAACCTCTCTCCAACCAGATTAAACATCCTGGTGATAAGTGTTTCCTCATCTTCTGAGAATTCAAGCTTCGGTTTTTCACTTGTTTCCTCTATGATTGACAAACAATCAAAATGAGTCAGGAACATGCAAGGAGGAATATTTATGGTATGGAATGTAGTGACTTATTGCATCTTCAAATTGTAAACAGAACTACACATGTTTAGAGAGTGAGAAAACCTGAAGCAAATTGATATCTTGACATCTAGGAGAAAAGAATTAAAAAAAGCATTACTATTCAGTCTTCTGCTCATGAATGTGTATACATATCAAATAGTTACCTTGAGAGTCCGCAATATTGTCTTCAGTAGAGGACTGTTCGGAGTCAGCCATATACGTAGAATTGAAGGTGACTTGAGAGGTCTCTAAATCAACTTCAGAAGGTTATAAGATGAGCCAATGAGGGGAAGTTGAGCTGCTTATGTAGTGACTTTTTCGACAACTATCGAATGGCTGCGAGTAAATATAATGGATGGTGGTGATGAAGCAGGGAAGACTGGTAGTTGGTTAGGTAGTTGAGACTTGAAAAGATGTTTATGGATTTCACTGTGTTTTCTATCTCTTGTCGCCTCCGAATGAAAACAACTAAGAGGGTATATAGAGGCAAAGAAAGTGACATTCACGGATTTTTGGCTTATGAATCCAACGTTTAAATAGCGTGAGTTATCTAATGTCTCATGTCGCCAGTGTAGATATTTCTAGATATATCCAATACTCCTGTATATACTAAAAACGTTTTGATTTGAAAAGCCTGAAAACGAGTATGTGAAAGTTGTCCGATACATCTAATACTCCAATCGTCTCATGAAACCGAAGTTTAAATAGCTTGAGTTATTCAATGTATTTTATCGCCAGTGTAGACATCTATAAATATATCCAATATTCCTATATTTATTAGGGATGTTTTAATCTGACAAGTCTGAAAACTGTCTCTGTGAAAGTTGTGCATTCAAAACAATTAATATATATTCCAGATAGGTGATAACTGTCTCTGTGAAAGTTGTGCATTCGAAATAATTAATATATATTCCAGATAGGTGATTAGCGTTTCTCTTCGAGAGGTGAAATGTCCATATCATAAGTTGGCAACGATGCCTATGGACAGCTTTCAAGTCTCTACTGCTTAAAACAAATGAATGTCCCTTAATTCTTTAATCAGCACAATGTGCAGCCTCTATGTGATAAGCTCTTATAAAATACAATAAACGGGTAGGCCCCAAGAATTATAACACTGTATTTCAGCTTTGAAATTAATTCCACTTACAATTTTTTTCTATTATTTGTTGTACCGAGTCAAAATTTTAATTATTTTGGTGGCTTCATGTATATTCTACGGCTGTTGGTAACTCATGATGTAAGATAGCAGGGTCCAGATTAGCACATCATGGATTGATAGAAAGCACAGAATAAAAAAAAAAAAAAGGTTATTGCTATCGTTTAAGTTGGATGAAAATATGAAAATGATAGCTTGAATTATTGTAGAAACGTGGTCCGAATATCAATTAATCTGTTACTGATGATGCACATGGAAAATTTTCGACTTGGCCTTATGTGGGTATGGATGGTCCAGTTCTGGAGCCTAGTATTTGTCTGCAAGTGATCGTTAGAAATTCTGTGGTTTTCAATTAGATAAAATCAATTAATTTTCCATGGTGAAATCATCCTGGAAAAATAAATTTAAAATCCTCAGCAACCATGACAGATAGGTCAAATTAAATAGTACAGCTTAAACAAACTAGGTAGTTAATTTCTTAATTTCATAATTCAGTCAGTCTCTATTGAAAGTTTTGTCTAGACTTAAAAGGATCAGCCGTCTGCATTATACACGAAAACATGTATATAGTCGTTTCTTAAACTAGTACGGGGCTTATCAGATGAAAAATCCAATAACAAAACTGTTTGGACATAATAATTGACGGTTTTGCCTTCTTAGTGGAGATGGTCTGTGGTCAGACTTGTCAGGCTTGTAAAGGTACACTGACATAATCCAGCTAAGGTCAGTCCACAGATTTTGGTCAGGAGTGATTTGGCTTTGTACCCAGTTTGGCACAAAATAACAAAGGATGTCATGGAAAAATATGCAGAGAAGGGTGGGATTGAGCAATCTCTGTGGCTGCCCTTATCTCAAGCACATCTAGCTTATCATAATGTCCAAAAAAATCTTGACTCTTAACACATGGAATATTTTCCCTGATCACATTGTCAAACAACCTAACAAAAAAGGCATCAGGGACATCAAGTCCAGACTTGAATTTTTGGCTGTTTGTTGGATAGATGATTAAAATATGTAAATGGAAATGTATTGGAGAGGATGGTCCCGGGTAGTGGTAGATGGAAAATAGACAAGATAATCGTTATAGATTTGGTTGATAAGCAATGGTGGGACTTGGGAGTTGATAGGATAGAAAATATATTATATTATATGGAAGACAAAAGTTGGACAGATGGGAGGAGTAGTAATAGCTAGCGTGGAAGCTGTGGATATATTTGCGTTTGTTCACGTACAAGTGCAAGTACACAGCAATGAAGGCTTTATATAACCTCTTAGGCCGGCTGCCGCAACCGACTTCATGGTCAGTTCATGAAGCTTCCGCCAGCTTCAATCTTTGATTTTTTTTTTTTTTCAATGAATTTTATTTATTTTACATCACAATTGTTTTGTTTTTCAAACACATCTAGAACTTTCCAGAAATGTGCAGCAGCGTCATCATTGTTAAAACATTGGAGGAGAGCTGAAAGCAAACTCTCAAGCATATTGGATAGGATGATTGACCAATGATATATCCAAATGCTGTATAGCATAAAAAAAAATAACAGCTGAGAAAATAAAATATTGAGTCCTCTAAAAGCATAGAATCCCACGATTGTAAACAAAAAGTAAAAATAAAAAATTCAGGCCTATGTTTAATTGCAAAGAACTAAAATATGTTGTTCTCATTTTCCTAGCACGAATTCGGATTTGGTCACTGCTTTAAACTGTATTCAACATGATATCCAATAAGTATATATACTATTTTGACAAGATACCTCCCCAAACCTATAAGTGGATTTTAAGTACTTGAAATTCAACATTTCTGTTAATATTTAATATGCTTGGAAAATAAATGCACGTTTGCTTGGAATAACTATTGAACCTAAGAAAATCAAGAATCACTTAAACAGGAAACAATAGAAGAATTGTGTATGTACAATGGTATCGTACAGATGTTATAACCACAAAATGTAACCAAGAAACCTCATATAACTATCTATATATATAAGGCAATTGCACCAAATTGTTTTTGTCTCACTAAAGATGTTTCAATTCTATATAGGCAATCAATTAATATGCATTATATATACATGCATGTTATCTCACTCAATTCATTTTTGCCCTAACTAAATCTCTGACACTACTTCAACGAAAAGAAAAAAGAAAAAAAATGAACACCTATGATCCCCCTGTCACACTACCGTTAAATATCTCAATTGTGTCACCTTGGCTCACATGGTGCCACCGGAAGGACCTATCATCGTCCATCACATTTTGCTTGTATATAAAAAAGTACCCTTCTTGTGGGAGATGGAAATGGTACCTTTGGTGCAGCTTTTGTAGCTCTTTCCTCAGCTCTCCTACATTATCCGAAGCGTTTACGTCCACTGGAATCTTCTTGTTCCCACATTTAGGCAGCACCATCACTCTCAGCTTCTTCGAACCTGTCATCATCATTTGCCCGGTAGAACCCGTGCCTGAAGTCGTAGGGGAGGGCTTGATGTTAACATCAATCTCGGAATTGTCCATGAGCTCACAGTCACGTAAGGATTTATGGTCACACAATTCTACACCGTTTGCTTGCACTACAAGTCTTGTAACCGGGACAGGTTCCATCTCATGAATCTTTTCTTTCAAATGTAGGATATTATCCGTAACTTCCATGTCAAGCAACGTATGAGTCTTGGAGGAAGGCATGTTGATCTTGAGATGGATTTTCTTGGAGGGCACGGTGGGTTCAAGATTGTTGTTGTTTTTGATGAGTTGGGGTTTATCGGATTCCGAGGAGGCAACCAGGAGCTGAATGTGGGAGTTCTGGAGGATTTCACAGTACTCAACGTCGCGGTCGTCTTGGAGAACTTGGCCATTGAAAACTAGGGTTTGTTTAGGTATGGGAATGCCCTGGTACTTTTGAATTTTTTCTTTGATTTCTAGGACAGTGTCGAAGAAACCCACTTCAATGGAGAAGGGTCTGCCTCGTTGGGGTTCAAAGATGACATCCATCCATGCAAAGAAAAGAAGGTGGTCTAGACTTAATGGAGACTGATGAAGAGTGATGACTGAAGAAAGAGTGAGATGAGGAGTATTATGTGAGAAGGTAATATAACAGTTTCCGATTTTCTCTTAACTGTGAGGCGATTTATTTGCATGGAGATGGATAGCATTTTGTTTCTATATTAGCTTGATTTAATTAAGTTTTTGCAAATGAAATAATATGCATGTCACCTTTTACAACAAGCATACATCCAAGTCCCACCAAATACCTTTTAAAAATAGAGTGTGGATAGTTTTGTATTAAGTAGTTATCTCTCAATTATAGGAATAGATTTTATAACTTGAACTTTATTCCAGACCACTCAAATAAATATGATTGACTATAGACCTCCTAAGTAGTTATCTCCCAATTATTGGATAAAGTTTTAAGTAGTTATCTCACAACTACTGGATAAAGTTTTTGAATTTGATTCAAGGGTCTGACAAATCTCTCAAATTTTTAGAAATCAACTAGTCAAGATAGTTCTCTTGAATTTCCGAACCACTAAATAATGATCAACATGTCTCAACTAAATTTTTACCCATTTAATATCAACTTTAAAAAGAAAATAAAATGATACACTTATTTTTATAAAGCCGGCACATATTAGAGAAGTTTCTTAACACCTATGAAAGTGTATAATATACATTATTTTTTTTAGAAGGGTTTATATAATTTTGGCTTAAAATCATCATTATGTTTAATATGCAATTGAGTTTCGTTTATTTAGTTGTGGGTTAGCGTGCCTTTATTCAGAAGACAAAGAAAGAGACTTTTGAAGATTTTTAAGAGAAGGAAGGCACGAATATAATTTCGATTTGTTTGGTAGCTGTTATTGTTTAGGATTATATATATATATAATTCAACTGAAATCATCTAGTCAGCACAGTTACCACATAAATTGGAACTCAAAAACACAAAATGGCTATAGCTTCGTCGTCTTTTATAGTTTTGCTTTTGTCTTCTTGTTTAAGGAGACAGAATGCGGCCTACTAGACACTTAAAAATGTCACAAATTTTCCAACAAACAAAAAGAAGAAATTGGAGAGACATGTCTCAGAATCCTGAAACTAAAAATGCTTTAATATTCAAATGAGTTAAGAAAACTTAAATGGAGTTATTCAACTGTACAGAATCATGAGGTTACACCTAAGAAATTAGGAATCCTGAGAAGCATACAGTTGAACTTGTCGCGGCCAAACATGACCATAAACATCTTTCTGGTTGTACTGACAATCCCAAGACCATGGAACATCTGCAGAGGTGATATAATAAATCAGATAATTGTTACTAATACGAGAAACATAGCAGTACGATTGGATAACAGTTTGTGACCTTCAGAGGAATATCGTTGAGGAGGGAGTTCGTAAGGCACAGGCAGAGAAATCACTTCAGAGGACTCGGCTGTGTTCCGGCTACCTAGCCAAGTCAGGGTAACTAGCTTGGTTTTCTGTACTTCAGGATTTTCTATCGATCCACATTGATCCTGAGAATAACAAGATGATCAGATTAGCTTTATTGTTTTCTTCTGCAGACAAGAGCTGTGAACCTGTTAGTGAAAATGGATATCTAAGACCTAAATACAGCCAATACCTTGGATGGACCACCATTATTTGTACAAGAAAAGCCACAACCACGTCTTTTCATTGATGGTAGAAATATCACTCCCAGCTACAATGATCCGTTCAAATCAAAGTGAAAAAATGTGAACATTTATGAGTTTAAACTAAATTAATATAACAGCTAGATCATACAAATGAAAATAAAGCCCCTAGGTTCTCAGGATTGGGACATTAACTTGTGTTGAGATAAAGTTATTGTATTTCTCAAAATAAGTGAACATCAAAATGGCAGGGTTTTTAATATACATATACCTCATAAGAACGGATCATTAACTGAGAATTATTCTTCTGGAGTGCTCCCCAGGCAGCCTTACTGAGATTTGCGGAAGTTAGCAAGAACCAACTATAGGGAAAATAAAATTAAGATATCGCGGTTATAACTCCAAACTAGCTTAATTCTGAGCAAGAATCTAATGAAGTCAAAACTAGAACTTTTATAACCACAATCAATGTGTCTCATATGAACTCTTACGCCAGTTTCTGACCATTATAACGAGTGAAAGTCTTTATATGTGGCATTGCCCGACTGACACATAAAAAATAAGATTGTAAGCACAATAAGAAGGAAGCAAACAAGGAGAAAAAAAAAAGAGTAAAAGAATAGACAAACAACAGTGAAGGTTCAATGTAATACATACATGCAAGAAGGAACAAGCAGAAACCTCATGATTTAACTGAACCTATGAAAATCTACTAAAAGGAAAAAATAGTTATAACCTGCAACTTCATTCTTATCTGGCAAAGAACTACAAGCAGTCACATTGAAAACTACAAATGAGATATTCTCTCTGTATAAAACAACCAAATACAATTGCAGTCTTCAAGCTATCATTCAGTGCTAAATTACAGAAAAGACAACAAAATTGAACCATAAATTATAATATAGAGGAGAAACAGAATAAATATTTGTACATATTCTTCAAAAAATTAGATTAAAATTCTATTTTCCTATTTTCCATTTTACTTTTGGTGCTCCATCATTTGGAGAAAGATCCAGGCCATCTCAAACCAATTAATTTTCATAAAGAATTCCACTGCCAGAGGTGCACCAAAAAGGTAGAAATTCTAAAAGTGAAGAAACAAGGAAAACCAGCTCAAAAAGAAACAACAGAGTAAATGAAAATTCCAATACCCTCACTCCTGTAAGATGGAAACAACAGTTGACAATACTAGTAAGAAATATTAAAATATTATAGTTCATGCAAAAACACATTCTCAAGTTAGCATTACACTTCAATAAAGGAGTACAAGGTAGTGAGAAGAAAACAAGTTAATTTCTTAATTGGGATGCAAAAAACAAAATATATATGTTGATCCCAGCTCAGAAATGCTACTTAAGCCTGGGGTCAGACATTTCAATATGAAAAAAAAAAAGTATAAATAGGTTTACATACCAGCGGCCAGTGTGGCTTGCTTTCCATTTAGCCCAATACTTTTTCAGGAATCCTTTCTCCACATTCTTCAGTGGGCTCGGGATGGCATTCCCAGCTGCATAACCCTAGAGAACAAATTAGAACAATTAATGCAATAAAAAATTCAATTATTAGGTGTAGATAGGTAAGAAATAGAATCTCAATAATCTAAATTATAATGCAAACAGAAAGATATAGGATTCAACTTCATTCCATATTCAGTTGTAGCATTCGTTAAACGATGTCGAATTCTGTCCAAGAATCTGGAAAGACAAAAAAAAAGGACTCTCGAATGTCATATGATTTTACTATATTAGATCGAATCATTTATCTTCTCTAACGGCACTGCTACCTCAAGGAATGTTGAGGTAAAACAAATATTCAACTACAACCAGCATTTAGATCTTCGAGAGTATTCAGCAAACAGTTCTACTACTATTAAGAAGAAATGAACAATCAAAAAGGCTCCCGAATAACCTACTTGATAGTTGATAGTACCTCCAAAGAGCATCTGACATCTTCCACAGTAGGCCATATTATTAGTGGTTCACCAAGACCAAGTGGTGTCTTATCATCTGCAAAACCTGATGACAATGAGGATGCCAGCTCAGCCATCCACTTCTCATCCAAGGAACCAAGAGAGGAGAACTGCATGAGCTCAAGTTGACAAAATTAATAAAGATAACCCTCATAATGAAACACAGGTTATGCCACCATCATCCCGTAAAAGCAATCTTAAACCCCAAATGAATATTATAACTGACTTATTGCATATCAATGGTCATGAAAGCGCAAAAAAAAAACAGAGCTGAAATGTCTATAAAAGAAACAAGGTCAGCCCCAGAACACCACAGTGGTTAGATTATCACTGAATAGGATAATTAACCAAGTCATTCTTTCCCTCGTCCCAGAAAGCAAGGAGTATTAAATGCAACTTCAGCTACAGTATGACCATTTCTAAAATGAGAAGTTGTCAAATCAAAATATACCTGATAAATAAGAGAAGATTTCTTAAATTCATTGTCGAAAGTACACTCCTGGAGAACAGTACGTAGCTTCATATGCCCCCACTTTTTCAAATTGGGACCAGTATGATATCCAGGGACTGATGCAATTAACCGGACCTGAAATATTTACATAGAATTTATGTTCCCATACACTGGCAAGCTCTGAATGAATGGGTCTGATATGCACCAGAAGACCCTCCACATAAAGATGATATGTCATTTGAGAAAGGACACTAAAACTTGAATGAGTGGATAGAGTACCGTTGCACTGCTATAATCGAACTTCTTGAAAAAAGATGGATTGATTTTGAAGTTGCTGAGGGCTGGTAAATTAACATTGAATTCAGGCCACTGTACATTTCAAGAAAGCATCAACATTATTAGATACATTATCCATAACTTCGCAAAATTAATAAATTCTAAACATTGATTTAAGCTAACTGTGAACTTGCATGCACAAGCCTAGATTTTTATTTCCTCATTCAAGCAAAATAAATCCATGAAACATAAATGTTTAGGTTTCATACTTTTACAGGAGAATATGCTTTTTGATGGAAACCACAAGAGAACCTGATGTCCATACCTTCAGTGCACTAAGATAATCAACTAAATCATTTTCAAATCCACAGCCTGTGCTTGGATTATTCTGATCCTTCCAGGGGAAATCTTGCATCCATAAACCTTGAGTTTTGTTGTTCCAGTCTACATGAATCAAGTTTGCAGTATGCACAATAATTCTCACTCCTCGAGGATAGACAAGAAGCATGGCCTTAGAATGGTGTGTCCCAAATGAAATAGGAAGTGGAGGTTTGTGCAAAATCCAATTTGCTGGCTTCCTACTCTGATTAATAAGAAGAAAATGTTTTCAGAGTTTAACCTTTAAGACAAAAAACAACATTAGTATAAACCAGAGTTAAACTAACCTTCATATGTTCTAATGTACCATCGCCCTCCCCATGAACAACCAACACATGTGGTACTTTTGCAAGGGCCGGACAAGCTACAACAAAAAGGCAGGGTAAAACACTTCAGAAATACTAAACAAAGAATAGACCACAAATAAAGAGGAACTGTGTCCATAATTAATCAAGACAGTTCATAAAAACACGCATCGCGCCTATGTGCAACTTAAAGTATCAGACTAACAAAAAGCGTGATCCAGATGAAGATAACAAACTATACTAGGAAACAAAAAAGCATTAGTAGGAGGGACCAAAGTAATGATTCATTCGATTCCCCAGAAACCATCCATGCAAGAGTAGAAACCATGTTCAATGACACACAACAATTACCCATCACATAACTCAGAAAAGAACAATTTTTCTACCTATAGAACTACCGTATAGTACAAACAAAACAAGTATGAAGATACACACACATAAACTATACTAGTTAACATACACTAGCTTACAGAAAGTAAATATATCTTAAAGCACAACTTTTGCGCACAATAGACTACATAGTCATACTATACCAAGCGAAAACCGACAACACTAAAATTGAAAAAAGGAACTAACCAGGCATCAACCAATCAATATCCACCATGTAATTCGACAGGACAGCAATAAGAACATCCCCCTACCAAACAAACAAACAACAAGCCCCATTTCAACGGACTTGTACACCAACAAATCATAAAACTCCAACCAAGACTGCAAATTCAGATCACCTGAATCACATCCCTTATAGACACACTGCAAGTATTTGCCCACCCAGGCAGCCCCTGCACCCGCAACAACCTGAACGTTGAACCTATCTCATCATTCTCCACACGAAAACCACGAATCGCCTCCTCACACTTCCCGTTTTCACATTCAGCCTATATATACATTAATTATAAATCAATACAAATAAATTCAAGTTGTTAACTATACGCATACAACACATATTAACTATACACATGCAAGACGTACATGTTTTCGCATTCTCTTGCTGCTAGGCTCTTCATTTTCACTGCTGTTTCTAGAGAAAGTAGTCACGTACTTGAAGAAATGGTGTCCAGGTATCAATTCTATGATATCACCGTTAGCGATCGACACGTGTGCTTTGGATTTCACTTTCTTCCTCTCACCACCGGATTTTACAACCACCGGATTGGTTCCTTCCTTCAATTCAAAGCCATAAAAAATAAATAAGCAATTACAAGAAAATTTTGAGTTAAATGAACTGGTGAATTGATTGGTGATTACGACGAGGAGAGTGGCGGAGCCGTCGGGGGCGGCGATGAGAGAGAGGTGTTTACGGCTAAGGCGCTTATCAGAGACGGGAATGTTGTGGCGGCCGATGAGGTTGGGACCGGGAGAGAGAGGGAGGTTGGGGAGTGACGTGTCTTCTTTGTATTGGTTAGTGAGTGGAACTAGATATCCGATCTTTGTTGCAGACATTGAAGAAGAAGAAGTTGAAATTTTTGCATGAAAATTGAGAGAACTTTGAGGTGTGTATTTTGAGTATACTGAGAGAGTGGGGACCGAAGTATGTAAGAAGACAAAACGCACCGTTTTAATCCTGATTATTTGTTAAAAAGCAAATTCCCAAATGGATTTAGCATGGCTGCCATAATTTTATTTGTTAATCTTTTAATCATATTATAAGAACAAAAATTGGGACAGTAAATGAGAGGGAGAAATTAATTTTATCTGGATCATCCACTTTTATATTTATTATATGTCATTAAGAGATTAACAAACAAAAGGATAACAAAGAATCTGAATTTTTTAGGAATACGGTAATGTAGTACATTGGTTTCATGTCATCAACCAGTCCTGATTGACACTAACCAAACTTATAAGTCAATGCTGATTAAAACTAACCAGTAACCAACATTAACCGCATTGAACGAATCTAACCAAAACCTATAAGTTTTTGGTCCTTGAGAACACTACCAAAGTCGAAGGATAATTCCGTTTGGGGACGGGCAATTTTGTGGAGTGGGACTAGAAATTACCCATCCCACAAATTCCAGCATTTGGGCTTGGCAAGGGAAGTTTTCCTTCCCAACGCCAAGCGGGCTTCACACAATTTCTCTTTGAGACTGAGTAATCAGAAATCCCGGTCATGCGGGAATTTTTTTATAATTTTTTTTAATGTTTATTTAATAATTTTTAATAAATAAAAAATAATAATTATAATATTAAATATATTTATAATTATAAATATATAATAGTTCTATAATTATATAATATTTAATTAATTAATATTGTTATTATTTATTATTTACACAAAATATATTTAAAAATATTTCAAATATTTTTATTTAAAAATTAATTTAATTAAATCTAATCTAATTCCAAATACATCAAACACACCGTATTTATCCAATTCCTTATATTCTCATTCAATCATTACTTGTTCAATCTTACACACCAATCGAGGCTTTAAAAGACTGTACTCGACGGGTACTATGCATATTGGAGGTTTACATATATATATATATATATATATAATATAAATTTGAATCATATTTTTTCTGGGAGGTTTACATATTGATAATTTAGAAATTGGTAACAAGAATTATAGTATTGTCTTTTCTATTACAAGTAAATTTCACAGTTGAAATATTTCGGTAAAACATGGGCAAATGATCTTTTGGTATGGTAATCAACTTCTGCAAAAAAGAATCCCAAGAGCGTGTGATAGCAACCCATAAAATCTGCTATCTTCTACGCTTGGATTCTTTGCGCATTTCTGCCATGTAGCTCTCCAAGTTAGATTTCTCCCATAAACGTCTCTGAACAAGGTCTTCCTTGGTTGACTCATCTAACAGAAACACAAGCAGTATATTGCTTCAGTTAAACAATAATTCATGTGAAGTACGTTGAAATCTCAAGTATTGTTTATAATGGACAGATTTTGGTCATTGTGGTATGCACTACATACCTTCTTGAAGCCAAAAGTAAATGGCATATCAACCATCAAAACAAAGGTGTTCTGCTATATTTGGTGTTTGTCTAAAAGATGAGTAGATATCCTATTACTAGATTTACAGATTAGGAGCCTCCATTCACTTTGGCCTATTAAAGCTTATGTTTGTTCTTTTAAGAAATTAGAGGTGGAATAATTTAGTTCAGTTACCAATACTCATCCACGAATCGAGAGGCACTCTAAGGGATCTTTTTGTTAGGTAAGCAGCATCTTCCCAGGCATATGGAGCTTTTTTCACGTTGTATCGCCAGCACCAACGGCCATTCCACAGTAATAGCTGCACAAAGGGATCAGTCAGTGACCAACGTTGTTATTGATTTCATTCAAAGTGCAGTTATTCTGTACTGAAAATTGGATTTCTAACCTTGCCAATGGTGTAGGGCAGGAGGACTATACGGACACCAATAAGTTCCCAGATGGAGGGTTTCTCAGCTCCCTTTATCTGCAGTTCAAGTTCATTGCTGAGGTCTTCCTCTGGTTTCCTGCCATGACAAATGGTTTCTTTATACAAGCCTTATGAAATTATTAAGGAATTCCGCTGTCACACAAGGTTAATAAAATTGTCACATTTGTACAGTAACTTTTTCTAATGATAACTCAGTACATACTTGTTCATTTGCTTGTTACTCTTCTTTCTATTTGTAACTCCCCCACTACGTTCAAATTCCAATGCTCGCAGCCTATTTCTATAAGCTGGAGTCTTCTTGACCATGGCTATAGCCTGTAGTGAAAAAAAATCTTGTGAAGTTAACAACTCGTGATGTTAAATGTAGTGAAAAAAAAATAAATAAATACAATATTTCCATGACATATAGTTGATGTGTACTGAAGAAAATCATGGAGATATTATTGCCCCTACAGTTAACATTCCTCATTACAGAATGTTAAGCTATGATACATATTGAAAATGTGCAATGTAGTGTCAAAAAAGAATTAAAGTTGAGGGACTTGGACTTGTAGTGGTACATGAGCAGTTGGCAAGACTTTTAAACAGAGGAATTTAAGGATACATCTTTTTTCTTTAGTTGGGACTTGGGAAGGGGTGTGGATCAACTCTGTGGGCTTTGTATAGATTTACAAGCTCCATAATGTATTAATGTCAAACTGCATGAAGATTTTAACCATAATATCTACCAACATTCAACCTTATATGCGTAATACAATCACATCAAGATTTGAAATTGATGATTTACTTGATATATCATGATACCTGATTATACGTCGTCCATTGGTTCAAATATTGAAATCCAGAGAGAATCAAAAGAAGACCAACTATAACAGCACGAGGATCCTGGAAAAGATTACATTTAAAGTTATAAAAATCAATGACTGAATGAAAAATATAGTCTATCATTTTCTCTTTGAAAGATTTGAAAGCTAATTTCTCTATTGGCGGAAGAAGTAGCAAATCACAATCAACTTTTTTACAAGTTCAACAATGAAAAAGGTTCTTACCGTTTTGTGACCATAATAAGCATGATAGTATCGAGCAGTATTGTAAAAAACCTGATAACAAAAAAGAACATGTTAGCTGTTTTACAATTCTTTACCAACAGTCTTATAAACTGTATGGACCCAATGAACTCCAGCTGTTTGAAAGAATTCACAAAACTTGAGCCAAAAAAATCCCATTTAAACACTATTCCGATGTGTTAGATCAATTCATACTGCAGATCCATAGGAGCAGATATGATATATTGATATGGACTTCCAACACTGACATGACTTCAAAGTGAAGTTGCTCTGAGCTCATAACATTTAAATTCATCAATGTGCATGCAAATATACCATATATTGTAACATACAAGAACACCAACCAGAACTTAATTCTCCATGTAACATTCATCAAATTCCAAATCCACAACAAGGTCTAATTCAGCGACTACAAACTAATCAGACTCTTAAACATGTAGAGTAAAATTTTCAGATTGAATCAATGTAACAAGAGTCCATCCAAACCTAATCTTAAAAAATGACTAAACAAATTTATCCACTCATCTGAAAGCAAATATACTCTTCAACTAATACATTCGATGCCCGGATAAAAAATGTAACGCACCTCTTCCGGATGAGCAATTGCATAATCATACTGCTCCCTTGTGGCTTCGTCTTTCAGAATCTGCATTCGAAAAAAATTGCATCCATTCACACATATTAAAACAATAATAATCCAAACAAACAAGTCTCCAAGCTTCGAAATCACGAAACACTAAACCCTAAACCCTCACAAGCATTGGCCAGCAACAATATACAACAAAGAAACCAAATTGAACTCAACAAGCTATAGAGATTGAAACTTTAAACAAATTTCTACATTACCTCATATGCATTTGCAATTTTCACAAACAGCTTCCTTGATTCCGGATCCGGATTTTTATCCGGATGACTAATCACGTAAAAGAAAACAAATAATGAATCAATTAAACGAATAATTAAATAAATAAATTTAAATTAAAAAAAAAAAAAAAAGCTTACTGTTTTAATGATAGCTTGTAATAAGCTTTCTTGATTTCGGATGCATTTGCGGTCTGAGAAACCCTAAAAATATATTCAAAAGAATTTAAAAAAAAAATGAAAATGAAATTGATTGAGAAAGGAAAGTTGAAATTGAAGAAAGCTGACCCTAGTAGATCGTAGCAATCGTCCTCGTCGCAGTAGATGGCGGTGGAAGGAGAAACGAGGAGGAGGAGGAGGAGGAGAGCAAATGCGAGGGCCGACCACCGTCGTGTCGGTGCCGGTGGCTCCATCGTCGCGCGCTGTGATTCGTTTGCGTGTGACGAAATTGGATTTCGAAAATGAAACCAGTGTCTTTTCAAAAAAAAGAAAAGAAAACGAAACCAGTGTTTGACCAGATTAAAGTCAAATGCTTTTCAGATTCAGGAATCTTGATTCAAGCTGTCAAGCTACCGGGCTGGGGTCAAATAGGAGAGCTGGGCTCTAGGCACCAGCCCACTTCTTTCAACAGATAGGCTGGGCCGAAACCTAAGTGGGCTCCCCTGGTGGGGATTTTAAATGAGAAGCCCAACTAGCCCTTCTACTTTCTTAGGAAAGAAAATATATATGTATGTGTGTGTGTGTGTATATATATGTATGTATGTAAAATTGCCAATTGAATGAAAAGTAGTAATTGTAAGGTAAAATAATTTAAGATAAACTCAAGCTTTTTCTTAAAATTATTTATTAAGAAAAAGAGTTATTGTAGGAAGTAGACTTTAAACTCTTATTGAATAATAAAGAGAGATTTTATCAACTAAATTGACTAGGCAATAAGATTTGCATCTAATTACCTAATTTATATATACATGAGTGATTGTGAAGCCACCACCTGTTAGCCATTATTATTGGGCAATGTTAGCTAAACAATGATGTATTTATTGATTCATGATATAAGCAAGTACTAGAAGATTAGGATAAAAAATAGAAACCTCTTTCCATAAAAAAATAAAAGTCATTATCAAGTTCTGTTTTCTATAACGGTTTATATACATTACACAATTCTTAATTAATAGTTTAGTCCAATGAAAACTTCGCTTACACATTGTATATAAATATGGGTGTGTTCGTATTATTCTTATAAATAGAGTGTTTCAATGTGGCTGTTTCAATAAAAATGAATCTCCCCATCGAGCGTATTTAAATATAAAAAATAGTTTGTGAAATACACTAGAAGTAGATTTGGGGAAAGAGAAAGAAATTATCAACCAATAGGAGAAGATGATCATAGTATGCTGAATATTATTGAATGATATTTGATGAAAGAAGATATTTTTCGGGCTGATGAAAAAAGAAGCTAGATTTATGTTGTTTGGGTATAGAAGTGATTTTGTCATAAACCCTTTTAGTAATTAAATATTATTAAAAAAAATGTGGGTGCAAAAACCACCCAATTCTTAATTGTGGCAATAAAAGAAAAATGTCGCTTTTGGTCAAAAAATTAATTTATTTTGGTTGAAAGTGAATTTGTCCCTTCTTAATATTTATGGCATGGTCCAATGAACTCCTCTCCTAGACATTTACACATGATTGGTTTGTTTACCTACAACAATTGATGATTGATTGATGAGAAAATAATATGAAGACAATTTTGAGTGTGAAAGACATTAAAAAGAAAAAGGAAAATGAATCAATTGCAAAACAAGTCTCGTCTTGTCATTGCCCGTACAAGCACAATTCACCATCAATGTTTTCAGCCACAGAACATATAAATGACATAGAATTCATTCGCTTCTGTTAGTCCATTGCATGATTTGAACTCTTATAATCAATTTTATTAACTTAATCTAACAAGAATATGGATTAAAGTTTGGTGAGTATAACACAAGATGATTTGTTTATATTTCTGATAAAAGATAACTAATTTTAGAGAAATAAAAAGCATACTAATACTTAACATGAGTTTGCTTTATTTCTAAGTTTTAGTTTTAAAATGATAAATCTCAAAGATTGAGTGACCAAATATTTAGCTAAGCACCTAAGATTTTCAACTAAAATTAGAGAACGAGTAGAACATATTCAAAAATTAAGTTAGCAAAACACAAGAGGTTGTGTCACTTGTACGTCAAAAATAGCTTCTTTACATATCAAAAGAGACTTTTTTTAAAAAAATATATATATATTCTAAATTTTTTAAAAAAATATTTTTATGTCATTTGGTTATTACTCTAGTACAATTTTTGCACAATTAATAAAGTTGTTTTACCTTTACTAGGAGAAATTTAAATTTTAGATTTTTTTGAATAAATCATTTTAAACTTTTTAAATATTAAAATATAAAAAATATCCTCATCTTATTTTATTAATTACACTATTTTTTTTCAAATAAAAACGTTAATAAAACTATCCAACCATAATTCTCATATATCTTTTTTCATAAATTAATTATATGAGACTATTTATATGGTAAAAATAGTTTGTTAAGTTGATAATTAAGCATTAACAATATTTCTCCAAAAATTTTAATCGTAAAAGTTTTACTTCTAATGAAACATATATTATTAAAATTTTTATATAGAGAAGCTCTTCCAAAGTTAGCGTAACTACTTCTCATCACATAAACTATACTAATTATATTAAAAAGAAAAAGATAGAATGAAATTGTGAAACTACATTTAAATATTAGAAATCATATATGATTCTTGACACTAACATAGAAATCTTGTCATTACTCTCCTACTACAAGTGATGATTAATGGTTGATGAGCAATAATTTGAAGACACATTTGAGCAGGGACGGAACCAGATATTTCAATTTGGGGGGGTCACAGTATATTTATCAAATCATCTAATGGTTTAACCTATTTCAAATCATCAACATTTATATATCTCAAATTTCCTACAAATGTAAAATATAACATAAAACTAAAATAAAACCAATTCATAAACTATTGATTTCTATATATAAATTTTTTTTTTCAAAAAGTCTGAGGGGCCAAGGTCTTCCTTGGCCTCCATGTAGTTCCGTCCCTGCATTTGAGGGTCCAAAAGCAAGAAAAGACTAATAATAATAACAAAAATAATCAATTGCAAAGATGCACGAAGTCTCAGCATGTTATAAATCAAGCAAGCACATTTCACCATCATTGTTTTGGGCCACAAAAAATATATATAATGTAAAATTCATGATCATCAACTTCTGTCAATAGCAGGCTTACTCTTTGAACATGAGTCTTGTTATATTTGGGTTTAACTTTCTAAATAGAGTAACTCTTTTACACCCTAATTCGAAGGTCAAGACATGAATTAATATACTGTCAAATAACTTCTAAAAATCAAAATATATATTTATAAATAAATACAATCATCAAAGTTCTTAAATCAAATAAATAAGTTATTAAAAATATTCAAATGATATATAATCTTATTTCTTAAAGAATGAAAAAACACTATCAAAATGTTAATTCATCTTATGCGTGATAAGAATCTCAATCATCTGAAATCATAATATACTAAGTAAATTTGAAAACTCAATAAACATACTAAATATTACTAATTTTCTTTTCAACATAACATATATATATAACAAGTATTTATACAATTCACAATTATAAAAACTATAAATTTCAGATTTATAATCAAAATATATCAAATCACAAACTTATCAAATGTCAAAATATTTTTCTAGGTTCCCATTATGCTTGACTATATTGCAACCAAAATCATCTGTCGGTAACTAATATATATATAGGACAAGCATAAGTGAGGATTTTATTTAAAAAAATAGAACACTTGTGCCCAAAATGAAGAGCTAGACTTTAGTTGTGATCATCAACGAATTCTCCCATATATATACTCTAATTCGTCTAAACATGAATATAAATACTCATTAGTATCCAGGATGCCTTGGAAACACTTCTCACATATTCACATATACATAATAAATCACATATCACCTAAGTGTCCATATAAATATCATATAGGTGCCTACTAGTAGCAGAAAATAAAAGTAAGTCTGGATAAAATATTATTTTATCGTACCATTTTATCATATATTTTCATAGCATAATAATCATTTAAATACAATTTCGAAAACATATATAATATTACGATATATTCTAGTTTTGAAAATAGTTTAGTATACTTACTTTCCAACAATTCAAGATAAACAACTCTTCATGAATCAAATGATCTAAACTGGATTGGATTGTATATAATTATATTGGATCTAAACAACTTTCCACAAAGGTTGTTCAAAACTTTTCCAATTTGCTTGATTTAGATTGATTAAATCCACAATAAATTAAATATACACTACTCAAATCAATAATTGATCAATCTTTCTTGACTATGCGTAATCTAACAAGAAATAGATCAAAATTTCATGAGATTAATGTGAGAAACGAAACAAATGTGTGGTTGTTAGTGGTTTTAACTCTACTGAGTGACGCTCGGAAGCATTGCACTAGGTGGGTTGTGAAATGTGTTACCATCTCTTACTGCTATAAGTTCAAATTGAAAATGATTGTTCTAACCTATACTATAAAAATAATACAAATTACATATAGCACACCTACATCTAATACACGTCATTGTGCAGCTTCTCATTCACCAGATATATTGAAGTTCAACTCCTGCCAGGTATATTTCAGAAGCAAGCTCAGGTATATTTTTTTTATATTCTAATTATATGAGTTGTTAACATCTGATTATAATAATAGATAATTAATTCATATAAATAATGATTAATTTTGACAGATTCACGTAAGTCTTTAATCGTTTATCGTGAGAATTGTTATCTTTTTATTATAAAAATATATATTTAATTACACATATCAAATTGTATAAATAATGATTCATTTTAATAAATTTTAATAGATTTTTTATTTATTTAGTGTTAGTTTTTAAAAAAATAATTAAAAAAAAAGAAGAGAAAACATAAGGAATGATAATAAAATCAAATAAAGGAATAAATATGTCATAAAAAAATTCCAATGAAATCTAAACTAGTACTAAGCTGAAGACTGAATTAAAGCTTCTAGTACTAGCGGTGCACCACACGACGGCCCAGGAATCATAGTGGCCCACATAATACTAGCAGCAAGTCGGCACGGGTTGAAGTCGCCGACGATCGAACGCCACGTTTCAACACATCAATGATCATAATTGTTCTTATATATAATAACAGAGAGGCTGAATCTTTGGGCCTAATAATGATTTGAGTGTCACGTCAATAAACAAGTCTCCTCACTCGATGAATTAAGCGTCTGTCTCTAGCGACGACATGAGACATGGCCTGCTCAGCTCATCCCGCCGCTCACCTGAGTCCTTCCAATTGGAACAGACTTCAAAATTCACTTCAGTTTATTTCAGGTGTAGCCCCATCACCGAATGATTATCACGCGTCTCCATATACATACATATATATATATATATATATATATATAATTCGTCGGTTCATATGACTTCAAAACAATGACGTCGTTATTAAATACTCTTCAAACATGTACGTACACATGAATTTAATACTAAGAGGGCGAGGATAATTGAAACATAAATATTTTTTTAGTTTAGATAATTCAATTAGTCACGGATAAGAATTAAGAGGTGTGTAAATTTGTTAGGACATATAAACATTATCATTCATCGTAACTTTAAATTTTAAATACTATAATTAGATTATTTCTTATTAACTTAATTTTTTTAGTTTGATGGTAATTAATATAGTATCGAAGTTTAAAAGTTTCTAATTTAAAATTCATTTATTCTCTTTATTTGGAATTTTTGTTGCACATAAGAAGCGATTAACATATGTTTATCAATTTGTTTACGTTACAGATGAAAGGACGTGTCACATATCATAACTTTAAATTTTGCTTCCAAGTTTGGCGATAACTTAGGCACATTAACAATTATTTGGTTCAGAAAGTGATAGAGTGTAATGACCTTTTCAACACATCCCTCATGGTTTTGTTGGTAGATGTTTTAATTCAAAACGTTGGTCAATAATAGAGCAGATGTAAGTAGGGGTTTTAGATTGATTAATCCAAGAACAATATCACTAACAATGTGAGATTTTTAAGTGGTTCAGGTTAACCCAACATAGTCTTTCACAACTTTTTATTTTATTTTTATTTGACATATATATAGCATGATATACAAAACTAAAATGATTAGAACACTTTTCCAATCTTACCTACGCTTTTTGCAACTTTGAATTATGCACCAGGTTCACTGAATTTGCATTATATATGGTAATGTTAATGGTCCTATGTATCGTAATGAGACAGGTCCTTGATAGATGAAGTGATTAGGGCACATATCATGTTACCCACAAAGTGCTTCTGGTTAATTTGTAGTAATATTGATAGCGATATTGTGCATAAGTTCAATTATAGGGCTTGATTGTTTGGCCCCCTATGCAGTAGAGCACAAGTTCTACACCCCAAATAAACAGCTCCCACCTTAATTGTGTGGGATTTCTCTCAATCTTATATAGGTCATCCCCCCATTTTTGTGTGAGGTGTTTCGTCCTATATAAAAGCTATTTTCTAAATCGTGTCCTAAAGTTAAATTTCGTTTAATCTCGATTGATTTATGAGTTTATACTAGCCATAAATATAAATAAATATATATGTAGAGAGGGAGAGGGCTTGGGGTACTAACTGTACAACTCAACTTTTGGCCCGATACAACTAAAATCTGCTCATCTGTAGACAGGTGCATCACATGCTTCAAATTTTGCAATAAATTTTAGGTTCATCATCTAGATAAAGTTAAATTTTGTATTACATGTGACTTAAAGAAAAATGAGGTGAATTTCATAATGAAAACACAAAAATTAAGAGAATGGTATGTACACTAGTACATGTTAGAACCCAATAAATTGGTTTTTATGGTTGTCAGCCTATCTAGCTACCAATATATATCACTTCTAAGAAAACACATAAAAAACTTTAAAATGAAAATTTTAATTTTTTTAGAATAACACTGAAATTAGGGCGGGCCTGACAGTACCCTCCCCCAGATTAAGCATACTAATGCATTTAGAATAACTAATCTCGCAACATAAAAAGATCTCTTATTATCTTTAGTATAACAAGGTAGAACTCATAACAATTCCCCAACGTAGAAAAATCTCCCATATTATTATATATAACACAGTGAAACTTGAACCCTACTATAGATATAGACAGGTTTGCACATGTCATTCAGACAATAGTGGCTGTGCGGTTTTCTCAATAGAGAGATCACCTAATAATAAATTTCTATGTTTTGAATAAATACCCCCTCCTACAAACCTAGGAGAAAAATCTTCTCACCCTTATATGTTTATGAATAAAATGAAACTTGAACCTCATCAAATGCAGAAGCAAAAGATGCACAAAACCCAGTACATTTGGAGAAATCAACTAATCATACATTACTTTCAACCATTGTTCCAAAACTCGTTACTCGCTACTTGACCAGCGAGGTAACAAGCAGCAAATACTCGAAAACTCAACGAGCACTCGATGAGGGGTAAAATTGATAAAAACTATAAAAAAAAAACTACAAATGTCATAATTAAAAGGACTAATTGAAAATAATAAAAATGATTAAATTGTAAAAGATAGTGATTTTTTTTTAAATAAAAGGAAACAATGAAGGGTATTTTTGTCTAAATGCAAAAAAGTTGAGGGATATTTTCAGACTAATACTTTGGAAAGTCTCTCCCTTCAACAAAAATCGCCTAGTTGGTCGGTTCCCATATTTTCTTATACCAGACCAAAACTCATTTTCTCCCACATCTTCTTTGCTTGTCTTTGTCTCCACTCTTTGATTTCTTTCTTCTTCTTCTTCTTCTGATCTTCGTGTGTATGAGTGTTAGACGACGAGTAGAGATGACGATGAACAACAGATATGGAGACGACGATGAACAACAATAAAAGAGAGAAAAAGAAGATGGCGATGAATCTAGTGACTGACAAAGAGAGAAGAAGATGGCGATGAATCCAGTGAGCAGTAACTAAGCAGAGGTTCTGTTATTAGTCTGTTCTCCTTCTCCCTTCTCCATCACGGTTGCGATCAATTATAATTGGTGAGTTTTTGGTGGGTTTTTTGAATGTGTGTGAGTTTTTGTTGGTGGGATTTGTGGATCAATAATAGAAAAAGAAGAGGGTGATTTTTCAGTTTTGTTTTCCGATCAGGAGAGTTGGACTAGGCGAATTGGGCCGAGTTAGGATGAGATGGGACGAGTTAAGCTGAGTTACCACCTCTGGCAAGTAGAACCTCTGATCTGAGGGCTTTTGGATCGATGAAGTGCTGATAAGTGAGAACTCGACGAGTACTCGACAAAACTCACCGAGTTTTTAAGCATTACTTTTAGCACATAAAGTTTATAGGTAGAGAACGACAACCCCACCCAAATTTTCCTAACTAAATAAACGGTATAAATTTGATGTATAGTAGCCTTCATAAAAATTAAAGTTAACTGGGGTTTGAGGTTAAGCTATAAAATGGATAAATCTTCAAATACTATATAATTACTAAATCTAATCCTCACAACTCTCTCTCTCTCTCTCTCTCTCTCTCTCTCTCTCTCTATATATATATATATATGAAAGATTCCTTGACCTCCTAGATAAGTCAGGAATCGACTAAATTATTACTGAAAAAGCATCATTTTACATGTACCAGTAATAGGTCGGTTTTAAAAGCAGCAAACGTATGTACAAGAGTCCAGAAGCCATTTTCGGTCATTTTCAGTGCACGAATCGATATATTGCCGTTGTTGCAAGCAATTGAATTTTTCAACAGCATCTCCTCCGGTCACTGCAGATTTTCTCTGCCTCCAGCGACCTTTTCATTCCCACTTGATATCATATGTCTTCTCATCAGCACATCAGCACCACAAAGCGTTGGCAGAACCGTGGATTTTCCTGACGTGAAAATTCTAAGGAACAAATATAATCTACCTGCATATAATCGTAGTAAGTAAGCGCGACCGCATGAGGCTTTCTAATTAGTCGTGAAACATATAGTAATTATGTTCAATCATATTAAAAAGAATAATATTAACGTTCATACTAGAGAATGAATTAAATATGGATCTTTAATTTTATCAAGTAATATAAAAATTCTCTAATACAAACAGTTTGCACAAAAATATTTACTAGTCATTTGATTTAAGTAACAAGTTTGCATATCTATCCGTCATGAAAATTGTGGGCCAAGATTATGAGCTATATATATATTCGTTATTTACACCCATAAACATTAGTATGCATTAGTAGCAGCAGCAAGGCATGTTAGCTAATTGAAAGGTTTGTTGTGTTATGAAAAACATAGAATTTATGATGTCCAGGAAGTCAGAATCCAAGGTATTTAAAATTGAAAATGTCCCGGAAAAGTGAGAACCCAGACTATATAAAAATTACCAATATAATACAACACATCTGGAGATATTTCTAATAGACTTTGTGTTAGAAAGAGCTCGGGCATGAATCCTACAGTGATGATACGCATGTCGTTTTACATCAAAACACTGCACATGCATGTCCCTCAATTTTGACCCAATTACAGTTTACAAATTAATTTCTCTTTGTTGGACGTGAAAATGATATACATTATCATGCATGTGTCTCTAGATGCTGCCACGTCTGTCCCGACATGGCCTCTGCGGTTATGGTTATACGGTTGGGTCCCCTTAATAATCGTCTGTCTTGTTTCTTAGGTTTGATTAATTTGAATGATTACAAATCTGTAATCAATGATGGTCTATTACTAATTTTATCTTTCTCTAAATTATATATTTAGAATCTTAAATTCCAATCCTATGTATAGGTAAATCTTAGCGATTATTTCTCCAAATAAACAAATAAATCTTAGGGATTTGATGTTACTATTATTTTCTTTAAATTATTTATTTAAGTTAAAAATTAATATTTTATAGATATTTTTAAGATCATGACCTCGTTATAAAAATAAATGATCACGTGTTCAAACTAAGCCTAAAATATTGTTTGTTCATATCAATTAAGATCAATGAATTTAATTCATAACAAATTCGTTTGGTTCTCGTTCATCCAAGTCTCAATCTCCCTATTTTCCCTTATCTCCTTTCTTTCACTTGATGTCTCCACACTATAAAAGGAAGAGGAGTCTTTGCCAAAAAAAAGGTAAATTGGCTATTAGATATACATCCCACAAAACTTAAACATTACATATAAATAAATGTGTGTTTATATGATATTTATATTTATACATTTTTTTTTCTCCGATAGTTGTATGAGACGCGTGTTCTTCTATTACACGTAAGCGGATAATCCTCACTCATCAAGATCAATAATCACAACTAATAATTGACATGTAGTGTTCCTTCACTTTACTGGCTATTAAATATCTCCCCCACCTCCATTCTTTTTGGACTCCACAAACAACAATTCTCTCTCTTTCCTCTCTCTCTCTCTCTCTCTCTCTCTCTCACCCCTCAGAAACCAACTTCGGTTCTTCTCTTATGTGAGTCAGATCGGCATTTTTGCTACTAAAAGCTCTAGTCTATTGTTCTTGAAATTGCATTCATCTCTGTAACTCTGTATACATACTTGTTTTTCTAATGCAAATTTGTGTGTGTGTGCATCTCTCTCTCTCTCTCTCTTTGCTGTCTTAGTCTTTCAGTTTTGTTTTTTCTGTTAACCCATTATTTTCAACATGGAAGCCTATATATATGTGTGTGTATAGTTTCTAAGGTGAAAACTACTGGAGAGACGTAGACATTTCCGTGCATTGTCATGCAAGTAATTATATATTAATCTTTCTAGTTTCAGTTATCTATATATACTTATCTAATTAAAGCGTTGTCATTCAACATAGCTGAAGTGTTGTACATATAAATTGGAAAACTATTGTAATATATTTACCTTATGTTTTTGTTTTAAGGCAGGCAATATTGTGTAGAATTGACATTTATTTGCCACCAGAAGGACCAGTAGGGAAGTGGGTCATTAAGCATTCAAGAAAGCATTTAATGGTGAAATCTGATAAATTTGTATCAATCTTTAAGCAGGTACGGAAATAAAACCTTTAATTTTTTTCATTTTATTTGAGATGGATGTACATGAATTAGAGACTAATGTATTCTTTATACGTTCCTTTACTAAACAATGTATTATAAATTATATTTTGTATTTGAAAAAGAAAAATCTTTGTGATATATATTTATTTTTTATATAATAACTAATATGCTGATGATCTAACATGATCATCAACTTACAATTTCAATAAGAAATCAATCTATTAAATTCACTATATATATATATATATATTGATGACCAATGGATTTAATAGAACTTGCATGAAATAAAAAGTCAAACTATAGTCAATAGCTGTTTTCTCTTCCGGGCTGATACAATCTGGTGATAGAGAATTGGGTTAGTGTCTGTCGTCTGGTCTCACTTGCAAGAGAAATGACATGACCCCAGTCTTGTGTTTCTGTCAAATATACAAATATATATTCTTTTCAAAACCAAAAACAAGTGGCCTAGCCCCTAATCTGATCATATATATATATATTTATAATCCATGCTACCGAACACGTTGCATTGGAGACAATTCCAAAGGACCATAATGTGTTTCAAAAGGGTATAGCTAAATAACATATTATATGCATGTACAAATCCAACTTCAAATTAATGACCATAGAAATTCACAAGTATTGGTACTTTAGAATCACTATTGGACATGAATTGGATATTCTTGGTTTATATAGATAAGCCAACGTTTGTGATTGGATATTCTTTTGATCATCAACGTCTTATTAACCTTCAAATCAAGGCCAGGATGTAGAAAGGTCCCATTTCAATGATGCATTTTATATATTTGTTTGGGCCAAGGCAAATTTATTCTTCAACCGAACATATGACTAGCTACTAATTAAATAATGTTATTAATATAGGTCATCCAATAATTTTGTTCAATTAATTTTCCAGCTTAAGGTCCCATCGCTCGGTCTTATCATATGACTTGGATTCACTCACCGTATCTTTTTTAATTATTAAGTCAATTATATATCCCGTACCATAATTTTAGGAGAATTTCATATGATATCAATTTTCTTATATACATATATATATATATATATATATAAGAAATGGAATCATAAGATCACATGCATGTTTTGATATCTATTCTGCTATAACTTCTTGTTAAAGACAATTAAAAAGTAAATTTATTGTAGGTTCTAATGTTGATTGTCTAGATCGTCTAAGTTAGAAACCTTATAAGATCTTTCAAAAACACTATATAATTACGCTTTTGTCAAATTTTAACATTCTTAATAAAGACAAAGTAACCCATTAATTCTTGATCATCATCGATGAATATCAAACAAACAGTCCTTGAAATGTTAGAACTTACATATATACATTAAAAAGAAATTAAAAAGAACTAGATTCCAAGGAAAAGAATACAAAAGGGCTTTGCGTAAACAAGAGCAAGTAAATGGGTTGTGAACGAAAAGACATGAAATCAACTTTGCCCACAGAGTCCAAAACGTGGAGAACTAACCGTCACATATGTATATAGAGTAATTCTACTATTAATACCTCATAACTTTAAAAAGTTAAAACGAACCAATCAAATTTATCTATTGCATTTGAATTAAATATGAGAAAAAAATTATTTTAAAAGAGAAAATACAATTGATGGATTTAATTCGTTCATTTAATTTTTTAAAGTTAGGTAGCATTGATGGTAAAAACACTCTATATGTATATATATATATATATATATATAATGGTTTCATCATCGAAACAAAAGGAAACGGAAGACAAATTAGTGTCACAAACCCTCTCCTCTCTGTCTCTATATTTCCCACAAAACTTCGAACACCTTTTTGAAATTAAACATTTCATTAATATTCTCTCTCTCTATCTCTATTGATTGTATTAATTCTCACATCTTCTTTTTAGCAGCAAAGCATGGACTCGGACCCACC
This sequence comes from Litchi chinensis, assembly GCA_019925255.1. NCBI lineage: Eukaryota > Viridiplantae > Streptophyta > Magnoliopsida > Sapindales > Sapindaceae > Litchi > Litchi chinensis. The sequence continues at coordinate 26,532,412 of CM034469.1, read as the reverse complement.
ATTTAGCCAAACATACAAGACTCTTTTCGAGAAGGGCACCATCGAAGACATCTCAAACGACAAGGAAAACCTTGTAGTTGTAGTCGAGGAATGTGAGCTGCCATTGATCGATCTAAGCCGGCTGAGCCTCGAAGAACCGGAGAGAGAAGGGTGCAAGATAGAGATAGCTAGGGCTTCCAAGGAGTGGGGGTTTTTTCAGGTCATTAATCATGGGATTTCCAAGGACTTATTGGAGAAGGTGAGACAAGAACAAATCAAGGCCTTCAAGCAACCTTTTGACAAGAAGAGCAAAGAAGACAAATTCATGAACTTCCCTACTGGTAGCTACCGCTGGGGGACACCCACTGCCACCTGTCTCCGGCAGCTGTCTTGGTCAGAAGCTTTTCACATTCCCATGACAGACATCCATGCTGGTTCTGGATGTTTCAACACTACTCTCAGGTTTTTTTTTTTTTTTTTTAATAAATTTTAATGATTTGTTTCTCTTAATGTCTTCATTTTTTTTTAATTGATATATGTCTCTAGTTTTTTCCATTTCGTTTCAATCAAGGGAAAGGGAGAGGTGCAGTACATGACTGTAGAAGAAAAATCTTTAAAATTATAGGAGAATATACTTATATAACTATATATATGTAACAGTCAAGTGGATTGCATTGATTGACTAGATAAATTTTTCTAATTGTAATAAGTTAATATTATGACCAATGATTAGATTGTCCTATGAGATTCTTATTTTATATTTTTTTAAAGGTGTTTTAGGAACAAATTTTCAATGAAATTGTTAGAGATCATTTGCTGTGAATAGTAATAAGAGTACTATGCCATTTATTAACACTTGTTTGTGCATGTGAGCATGTGATCATTATTGTCAGCAAATTAGGCATAATATATATCTTTTTATTCTACAAGAAAATAATGATATTATTCTTCTTCATAGGTAGGTATATATAAGCTTGTTATTAAAAAAAAAGGTATATATAAGCTTTTATCTAGACAAGAAAAATAGTTGAATTTCTTAGTCTGTCAAATGCTTAAGAGTTAATTTTCATCCTTAGTACTATGATATAAATTAATTATTTATTAAGAGGAAAAAGACAGAAATGCTTTTAGGTGAAAAAACACCTACCAAACTCTTGACCAAGTTGGGGTTAAAATTTAGCAAATAAAGATGGTAATTATCGAAGGTATATATTATTTATATGAAACCGATGACTTAATTTATTCATTTCCCTTTTCAACTAACCCAACCCAAACTTGACATCTATCATTAATCATGTTATGAGAGATTGTTCATCTAGGCTTAAAAATCAGCAGTGTCAAGGTTGGCTCCGATACAGTGATCTTAGAATTCGTCAAAAACTGTGAAACCAATAGAAGTAACATTAATTTAAAACTATGTGGAAATTTACTTGTATAACTAGTAAACCGTAGAGCAGCGAGACCGCCGGCCCTAGTGACCAAATCAATGACATGTCCCTATGAATTTCTTACACGTTCAAATGTTAGGAATCACAGCTTTTTCCAAGTTGTAGGTAGCTTGCTTACATATGATGATATGTATATCACGTGTGAGGTGTCATTCAAATATCGTAGCCTTCTCTAAAAAGCACTTTTCCATTATGGGTGAGAGATGTAGAGATAGAGAGTGCAGACCTCCAGAAGCCACAAGGACGGATATAACAGAACACACACACAAAGCACAGGCTTTCTTTGTGGGTCGTTAGTGGTTTTTTTTTTTTTTAATAATTAAAATACTAAATTATATATGGTCGTGCTAGTGGTACCTTACTCGGTTCTGTGAACCTAGCATACATCAAATCATGTACGACATTTGCATGCATGGTTGAGGCTAGCTCTCTATCACTATTCTCTGTTATGTCTTCTGATTATCAGCACTTGCTCACGTGATTGTCACCAAATGCATGAGCTGGAAGTCAGACTTCACCAGTCCCTACTGTGTAGGAAAAATGCTTTATGTGGACTATCTTTGGTCCCATCTTGATGCGGTTATTGGTACTATAGATCCATTTCCCAGTTTAAAATTACAAAACCCAACTCCCTTTATTAAGATAAGAAAAATGTATTTATTTAGAAAGCATATTTCTCAATGTTACGATTTAGACGATACACGAGTTATGTATTTATTTATTTTTGACTTCGTTAACTTTTCTCAATGTTACGATTAAACCTTGAAATTATAAATTTAAATTTATATAACTCATCTCATTATTTTTATCACTTACAAGACTTAAATCCAAGGCATTGTTATCATACTCAATTACATATCACATACATACTTGTCATCAAAATATATACCATGTCATTAGCATGATAATTACTTTCTGAAATTTAAATTAATTGCGTTTGAATGACTCATTGCTATCTCCTTTAAAGTTTTTTTTAACCTTGTTTCAAGTTAGTTTCCTTGTGTGCATTTTACAGTTCAACAATAGAACAGTATGCTACTACAGTGGCTGGACTAGCTCAAAAATTGGCTGAAATCTTGGCGGAGAAATTGGGTCACAAGTCGACATTCTTCAAGGAAAATTGTTTGCCGAGCACTTGTTATCTTCGGATGAATCGATACCCACCATGCCCTATTCCGGTCGAAGTATTCGGGCTAATGCCACACACAGATAGCGATTTCCTCACAATATTGCATCAAGATCAGGTTGGAGGATTGCAATTAGTCAAAGATGGGAAGTGGATCGCAGTTAAACCTAATCCTGAAGCTCTTATTATCAACATTGGAGACTTATTCCAGGTAAATATAAATATTAAATACAGATAGACCATAGTGATAATAAATTAAATTCATCAAAACCTTTAAACAACATTTGAACATACGATATACCATTTTATTTATTTGTGATTTCAGGCATGGAGCAACGATGTGTATAAGAGTGTTGAACACCGCGTTATGACGAATCCATCAGTGGAGAGGTTTTCGACTGCATATTTCTTCTGTCCATCACATGACACAGTTATCATTCAGAATTGTACCGAGTCGTCTCTCTATAGGAAATTTAGCTTTGGAGAATATCGACAACAGGTTCAAGAAGATGTTCAAAAGTTTGGGCACAAAGTAGGGCTCCCTAGATTTCTTCTAAGAATCCATTAAATTAAATGAATTCTACACTGATGCCATACGTATATTCAAATATATTGATTTCAACTAGGTTTTTTGGCCCTTTGTCAAGAAAAAAAATGAAGTTGTTATTTACTTGTTAGAAAAATATGGTATAGGTCTTAGTTTACTTAGAAATTTAAAAAATAATAATAAGAGGGGTAATATATATATATATATATATATAGCTTCTTTAGCATGCTGAGATGCTTTTTTTTTTTTTTTTTTTGGGTAATTCCATGTTATATATATTTTTGTTCTTTAGCTGGTTATATAGTAACCATGCTAATAATTAAAAAAACATAATTTAATTTTAAAAAAGAATTATTCTTTATATTCTCCAAAAATTCTATATATTTAATATTTTTTTCTTCATCTAAGTTTTACTTCGTCCCTCATTGAGGTTAGAGATTAGTTTAGTTTTTAAAAAATGAATTATTCTTTACATTCCCCTAAATTTTATATACAAATAAAAAAGTTTCTTGTTGCCTAAGATTTACCTTGTTTTCTATAAAATCTTGTGATTGGTTTAATAAAAGATATGGATTAACTGATGATTAAGTGCAAACAATAACTTGATGAATGTGCAAAAGATGACTTGTAAAATAACAGTTGATATAGGCCTGTGATTGATTGAACCCTCACCTTTATTTGGGTTAACCATTTTTCTTTTAGCCCACTCAAATTGGACATTGGTTTTAAGCCCAAAAGTTCTAGTGATCGGCTTAGACTCTCTCTCTCTCTCTCTCTCTCTCTATATATATATATATACCTTCCTTTTAATATTAAAAAAACAAAATTGTAAACAACACCTCTTAACACACGATGTGATTATGCACTTCTTCATATATTTTAATCATGGAAGTTAAATTCCTAATTCAATTATTCAATTTTCATTCATCATGTTCTATTAATTAGGATAAATTTTCAGATTGCTCATAGCCTCATACATTGGGCAAACTCCTTGCTAGATTTTCGTGTCATATTTTTGTGGAAAAAAAAAACACTATTTTTCTGCAAATACCTATTAGTCTTTCAATATTAATTTCATTTGGAAAAACTGGCACTATTTAAATTATAAGGATCCATTCCTTAAATTTATTTGAGAATTAAAAATATTTTCATTTTCTTTTCCTTCTTATAATGTTCTCATTAAGACCAATTTGGTATTGCAATAAATAAAAAACAAAATATCTTAATTTTTAGGGATAATTCCAAAAACCCTACGGTAGTTTTTAAAAATGTCTATTTTACTATCTATGATTTCATTTTTATCAAAAATACTCTCTGACGTTTAGAAAAATATTCAAAATACCTCTTAAAGACATGTGAAAGGACGATAATACTCTTGACAGTCACAAATTCTATTAAATTGACTTAGTTGACTATTTGACTCTAGGGGCAAAATGGGAAATGCGATTTAAATTATGAAAAAATAAAGTAAATAATATTAAACATAAAAATATTATACTAAAATTAATAAATAAAATAATATTATAATTGAAAAATAAATTTGAAAAACCAAAAACTCGTTCCATTTCATCGCCACTTAACTTATTATCATTGTCATCATCATCATCATCATCTTCTTCCTATCTCTTTTCTTATTCCACTTTCTCATCGCTACCATCATTGATCTCCATCGTCGTTAACTATGATGCACCCATCTCCAACGATGCTATTAAAACTAGATTTTGACTCACTCATCTCTTTCGTCGATTTTGGCGTACCCATCTTACCTCTCTCTCTCTCTCTCTCTTTCTCCCTCCTTTCATTACGCTTTCTCTCATCTTTCTTCATATTTCCTTTCAACCTCAGCTTCTTTTCTACTTAAAGCTTCAACCTTACCGCATCGACTAATGTATGGTTTGGTGTGGTGATGTTGGTTTGGGTTTGATTGGAGTTGATAGTGATGGTGGTGGGTTTGATTGGGTTTGACAATAGTGGTGGTGATGGTGATGTTGTAATTTGATTGGGTTTGTTGCTATGAATAGGTGGTAATGGTGTTGGGGTTTAACAGCTGAGTTTTTGGGTTTGTTGTTATGATTGGATTTCTGGGATTGATGATGATAACTGAGATATTAGGTTTGTGAATCTGAGATTGGGGTTAATGGTGGTAGTGGCGGATTTGATTGGGTCTGATGGCGGTGGTGGGTTTGATTGGGTTTGTTGTTGTGAATCGGTGGTGATGGTGTTGGGGTTTGACGGCTGGGTTTTTGGATTTGATTGAGTTTTTAGGTTTGTTGTTATGATTGGATTTCTGGATTGATGATGATAACTAGGATATTAGGTTTGTGAATTTGGGATTGGGGTTGATGGTGGTGGTGGTAGGTTTGATTGGGTTTGACGGCGATGGTGGTGGGTTTGATTGGATTTGACGGTGGTGATGGTAATGATGTTGGGGTTTGGGTTTGATTGAGTTTGTTGTTGTGAGTCAATAGTGGTGGTAGTAGTAGTGGTGTTGGGGTTTGATGACTGAGTTTCTAGGTTTGATTGGGTTTTTGGGTTTGTTGTTGTGATTGGATTTTTGGGATTGATGATGATAATTGGGATATTGGATCTGTGAATCTGTTGGAAACCAGAAAATCTCCTTTTTGAATTTTTAATATTATTATATTATTCAAATCAAGGATAAATTTGATATTTTAACTTTTTTAATATTTTCATTAAAAAATTTGACAATAATGGAGATTTTGGACAAAAATAAACCTTTAGCGGGAAAATGGACATTTTTTTAAAAATAGAGCAAAATTTTTGGGATTATCACTCATTTTTATTTGATATATTAATATTTATATATAATTAAAGATGAGATATAATTATCTCACTTCCTCTCGGGGGTTGTGGTTTCAACATCTCACCGCCATATTATGTGAGTTTTTACCCCACACATGTGGTTTGCTTTTTATTTGGTATGGATTGCTCCCTCTTGTTTTGAAAGCTATTTTTTGATTATACTCCTTAACTAAGTATTAGTCATTAAAGAAAAAAAAGATATAACTATATTTAATAAAGACAATTTAACAATTTGAAAAATTTATTAAATCTCAAAACAGATCACCTCATAATTACTTTAGAAAAGTAACCTTGACCTGTCTCTTAAAATTATAACAAAAAATACCTGAGATTATTGAATAATCATTTTTATACCAAAAATACCATTTTTATACCAAAAATTGACTTGTTAAATAACCAAGTTTTAATTTCTAAAAAGCAACATCAAACACCCTGCCATTGTGTCATACTATTTCAACATGAAACCAGATACCAACAAAAACCAAATAAAATCCTAATTAATTAATTAAAAAAAATGATAGCTTCCCTAAGATTGAGCCTCCCATACATCAACTCCAGACCAACAACCGCCTGCAAAACCACCCCCGAGCCTGACTCCGAACCGCAGGTTCGGAAGCTCAAGGGCAGCCCTCAGCTGGACCGCTGGTCCAGAGCTCGAGCCTTGCGGTCCGGCCGCAAGTTGGACAGCTCGAGAAACCGGCCCGACCCGGAGACTGGAGTCAAGTTTTCTTCTCCTGTCAATTTTCAATCTAAAGAGAGCGTCGATTTGGAGCTTGAAAGGCGAAGTGACGATGGCGGTGATGACGTGGAAGTAATTGCGGCGAAGTCGATTTACATGGTCTCTGACGGCACTGGATGGACGGCGGAGCATGCCGTTAACGCCTCCTTGGGGCAGTTCGAGTACTGCTTGGTCGATCGTGGCTGCTCTGTAAATACACACCTTTTCTCAGGGGTACGTTTGTCTTTTTAGCTTTTAATATCTCTTGATTTTTTTTGTGTTCTGTTTATGTTCACGCATGTAATTAAATGTAACTAGATTTTTTCTGTTTAAACTGAAAAGTTACATGCACGTGTGGGATCTGGTGCGGACAACACCATGCACGAAAATTTTCGAAATGTTAAATAGTTTGAATCAGGTGTGGTCGACCATTCATGAACATAGATTTGTTAAGTGGAAATTTTTAAAAATAAAATGAATTGTAATTTAATTACTTGTGATTTGCTGAATAACAAAAGTCATTAGACTTGACTTTTAATTACACTTTAACTTTACGTGTTAATTAGTGGAAGTTAATTTTGATGTTTTATAAGGGTTTTAGTTACAATGATAAGACTGACTGTGCATATAAAAATAAATTTAAAAAAAACATATCTCCATGATAAAATGGACGGCAGATATCAAATTAAAAAAGAACTGTTTTATAAAAAGAAATGAGGAAAAATAATTTGAAAAATAAAACATTTTACAAAATTTTATAAAATAAAACTTTTTGACGGACCGTGAAGATAATGTTTTGAAAAATCTTCATCTTCCATTTTATAATGGATAGTGGAAATTGATTTTTGTTTTTTTTCATTTTCCATTATTTTATTATTTATTATTTAAAAGAAACGTTAAAAAAAAGAGTAAAAGATCGTAATATCCTTCCTCTAGTTAACATTGACCAACATTGACTAACGTGAGAGGGTGAAGATGTAAAATTTAATCCTTTTGTAATTCAGCCAGCCTCACGTAGGTATTTAATCAAACGAAAAATAATTGTTTTTAGTAGGGGTGGGCATCTCCAACCCAACCCGACAAACCCAACCCAACCCGACCATTTTTTATTGGGTTGGGTTGGGTTACATCTTAAAAAAATTTATGGGTTGGGTTGGGTTGGGTTAAAAAATTTTCAACCCAACCCAATCCGAACCCAACAAACGTTTATCCCTAATTCTAAATCCAAGATTTTTTCTTCTCTATAAGAACATTTGTTTAGAATAAAGATTAAGGACAACGTTTATGTCGAATTTACTCTTTTATTTACAATAATTGGATATTTATTTGTATTTATTTTATCTGTAATCAAATTACCAAGACTAAGAAAGTTATCAACTAAATCATTTGTACCTTTGTGGTAAATTAAATCTAACTCAATCAACCCAATCCAATCCAACCCGACTATTATTGGGTTAGGTTGAAGAATTTATCGGGTTGGGTTAGGTTAAAAAATTTTCAACCCAACCCACGTTGCGTTGGGAGATTTTCAACCCAACCTAACCCAACCCGAACCCGAAAACATCCACCCCTACTTTTGAAGACTTTAATGATAGCAAACAAGTTGCATTGACGAATTTTATTAGGATTATTGTCCTAGATTTTAATTATTTATTTATGCCTTTTTGTGGTGAATTGAATTTTTTTTTTAAAAAATTATGTAATGGCTTAAACTTTATTTGTATTAAATCTATTATGTAATCAATGAGAATGTTTTGCATTTAAACAAATTGATTAATAGGAATGTTTTATATTTGAGTAAGGTGCTAACCCGATCAACTTAACTCAACCCAACTCGACAATTATTGGGTTGGGTTGGGTTGAAAAATTTTCAACCCAACCCATGTTGGGTTGAATTTTCAACCCAACCCAACCCGAATCCGAAAACGCCCACCCCTAGTTTTTAGCCCCAAACGAGTATTTAGTCGTATTTTGCCGGTCTTAAGTTCGTGAAAATGTTACACAAAATCCAAGTAAAAAATGATCGAAGTTCTGTTGAGACAAAACATGATTAACTCTTTCTGGGATAAAAACGACTTTCCCTTTTACTTGGACCAAAAATGAATTTGTCTCATTCCTTATGAAATCAATCAGAAAACAAATTTATAACACGTTTAAAGTACATCACAAAAACGAAATTTTCATGTAGCAAGTTTGTCGTCCATATAGAATTTTGTATGCATGTTTTGTGTTGAAACTTTTTTGGTATTGGAATACAGGATGCAGATTTATAATAAGTTTGAAGTACATTATAAAAACAAAATTTTTGCTTAGCAAATTTGTTGTTTGTGTTAATGTTGTGTAAACTTCAGGTATTAAAAATTTTCGATATATTAAACCGTTTGCATTAATAAAGTTTTATCTTTATAGGGAGACGTCTACCATGCATTAATAAATGTTTCATTTAGCAAGTATGCATGGGACTGCATATGAAAATTGTGATGTCTTGAAATTATTGGTAACATTAATTTAAATTTCCAATCTTGTTAGATTGATGATATAGAGCAGTTAATGGAGATAATAAAGCAAGCAGCCAGGGAAGGTGCAATGCTTGTATTCACATTGGCTGATTCTTCAATGGCTGAGTCTGCCCAAAAGGCTTGCAGGCTCTGGGGTATACCATCAACAGACATATTGGGTCCAATTACGGAGGCAATAGCGTCTCATCTTGGTGTGTCCCCATCGGGGCTTCCACGTGGAGCTCCAGGCCGGCACTTCCCTTTTAGTGACGAGTACTTTAGACGGATTGAGGCGATTGAGTTTACAATCAAGCAAGATGATGGAGCCTTGCCACAGAACTTGATCAAGGCTGACATTGTCCTGGCAGGTGTGTCTCGCACTGGGAAGACGCCATTGTCTATTTATTTGGCGCAAAAGGGGTATAAGGTGGCAAATGTGCCTATTGTGAAGGATGTGAAGCTGCCAAACACTCTTTTTGAGGTAGACCCTGAAAAGGTTTTTGGTCTAACTATTAATCCATTGGTGTTGCAAGCGATACGAAGAGCAAGAGCTAAGAGTCTTGGATTTGGCGCAGAAGAGAGAAGCAACTATTCAGAGATGGATTACGTTAGAGAGGAGTTGGAATTTGCTGGTAGGATTTTTGCTCAAAATCCAGTTTGGCCTGTAATTGGTAAGGCATATAAATTGTCCTAGCAAAAGAGTCACTTAAGGTCTTATAAAGTTTGAATACTCAACTTATCAAATTGTTTGTTCAATGCATTAAATAAATACATGGCTTATTTGTGATTGCAGAAGTGACAGGCAAAGCAATTGAAGAAATTGCAGCAGTTGTGCTCAGGCTTTTCCATGATCGGAAATCCAGGCGCTCAATGCCACGAATCTCAAAACATTACTAGGGAGGTATTGTTCTTGCTCTTAGGCCTGCAGGGATGACTGCATATATTGTTGATGTCAAATTGTTTTGAAACAATGTATAATGTATTTGTATATTTTAAATTTTTGAAGAAAACATATAGTGGAATACAACCAAGGGATATGCCTTAATAAAACGCTTTGATACCTTGCATTTTCCATTTTTATGGTTTTCCTGTCATATGAAAATTTAAGCTGCTTAGCGAACAGTCATCAGTGATACTTATAACTTGTATTAGCAGTATGATCTAATGAACAATTGGAGAGACAGCTGGTTTGTGACAATATCATTAGTCATGGTTGCTGTATTGAAGATTGCTTGTCTTGGTAACCTTTCACTTTTGGTTTTCTAGAAAAAAGATCGAACATTTACTGTATTGTTGGATAGTAATTTATTTTTACTACGTTCAAAATCGATCTTTCTTTCAATTTAGTTTGTCAGTGTGGATTGGTGGGTTGGAATGGAGTTATCCACGTGGCAAATCATTTCAGATTACATGTTTCACCAAGTGAATTACAATTCTGTTCTTCTTTCGCTAGATCTCCTGTAACTTGAGGTCTATGGAGACCTGTTTGGGATTTCATTCTCTCAACTAGATTTGCTGGTCCAAATTTAATGCTAGCTGGTTCTTTGAACTTCTTTTCAACAAAATACTTTCTTGATGCCTGTTCATGGTTAACTTTTGGATTCTAGTGAATGCTATGGCCATAACATTTCTTCTAAGTGGGGATAGACTAAATTGGTGCATAATTTGAACTTCGGTTATGTAGTGAAGAAAACTAAAGATCTAAATGTTATTAAGCTCTTAGTCATACTCTGTACAAATTATGAACTAGGAAACATTAATTGCTTTGAGAACGACTTCATTGTCTGTTTTTAAGAGGTAGGTTATGTTATTAGGCTCTTGGTGTACTTCAAGGGTTTTTTTTTTTTTTTTTTTTTTATTTTATTGAAGGACTATTGGCTTTTTAATTGGAAATGGCACTGAATTGCTCGTGACTATGCTTGTTGAACTCGTAGGCTATTGAGATTATTTTTCTTTTCGGGTATTCGTCTATTCAGTTGTAGGATTTTTTAGTTACAAATGAAAATTAAAATCTCGTAAGAAATAAGAACAGATAAATATTAATTTATACTATATATGTACGAATATAAATTTATTATTCCTTGTCTAGAATGCTTCAATGGATTTTGCTTCGGCCTATCTTAGTTTTAATTTAGGTTTTACCGAACCTCAGTAAGATAAGAAGTTACTGTGCCATATTACCTTGGCCCTTGTGTCTAATGAATCCTGTCAAGGGTTTTTAACTGAGACTAACAAGTGATTCAAAAAATTATTTTCCAAGGAAAACCCTTTAGTCTTTGTAACTTTAGATGCAAAACAAAATTTGTATACTTACTCATCATGGTGTTGTAAAACGACAATTGACTGGAGGGAGAGAGGAATTAAAGCAACCTTGCCCTATTATTAGGAATGCTGTGTTTGTGGTTGTTGAAAAAACATGTGGCGCAATGTACTGAAATGTCATGTCATTAGTTGAAACTTGGAAGTTAGATTTTTAAGATGTCATGAAGGTCAGTTTCTTGGTTCTCTTTAATCATGTCTTTGATTCAAATCCCCAACATAGAATGAAAGAACCACTTTACCTACCATCCAATTTCCAGTCAATGAAGAAACTGGATGAGAAACCATATATTTCAACTTCAGTTTCTTGGTAAATCAGTTTCCTTATCAGAAACATGTTACGTATTGTGACTGTTTTGCTCACTGCATATGTATTTGTATGAATAATTACAATTGGTTGAACAAATTAAAAGTTTAAAACACTACAGATTTTTGTTCTTGGCTCTTGCCGTTAATCAGAGAGAAACCTGAATCCATTACTTGAACTGAGAATTGCTTCCAAGTTGTTCCCCATTAACTTGAACTTTGAGTGAAAAGACAGTCTACTTGATGGTAGTAGGTATCATGAGTAGCTATAAGAGCTTCAAAGAAATAATGTTAATGGGCATTCCTCTTTTGCCTCCTCCAACTCCAGGTTACTCTACCACGGCCCAATTCTTGGCAAAAAAAGGGTAAAAAAGGCTTCAAGTGCGCATGCTCCTGCCTGCACACACCAATACTTTTATTACCAGAACAATTCTCCTCCTTCCTGTGCTCATTCATTCCCTTTGCACACATGAAAGCCACAAACAACAAAAAGGTGCCACTTTCAAAAAAGGGCTACAAGCATACAAATTAGAAGGGTATGGGAAGGCAACAATAAAGTAGAATAATAATAGAGAGCAAAAAGTTAACTATCTGTGCCTCCATTAAGCTCTGTACAACGAATACACATCATATTTTTCGTGATCTCTTGCTAAAACATATATATAAACTAAAGAACAAGATTCCTCCTCTTTGTCACAGTGCAATGTGTCCTTGTCTTCATCTCTAGAATTTTTAAAAAAAAGGGCTCTCAAAAAAGTTGGGTGCCTTTGCTTGTGGAATTTGAAGTTCGGTTAGCTTTTGCCATATCCTCTTGTTTTGTATCTTCTTCTGCTTCTTTTTTGTAATATGCTTTTCGTGATTCAACTGTAGTCAAAAGAAGATCAATTCTCTGAAAACAACCCGCCACATTGAACGCATCACATTCATGTCTCTTTCTGTGTTACATTATTCAACTACATTGTGTGGTCATTGTAGTATAATATTGTGATTAGAAGGCCAATAATGCTGTGCTAGTCAAGAGAATTTTCGTCTCCACGGTACTTTCCGACAGAAAGTGTGAAGTATATCAGCAAAATTGTTCCCATACTTGACCTGCCACAAACATAAAACAAAAAATCATTGCATGTTTCACATTGAGTTTTACATTATAAGACTTGCTTTTAGGATTGTTAGTTGAAAAACTTACAATGTGGCAAAGAAGAGAAGAACCCTTTTGGGATCAACCACCCATAAAGAGGATCTCTTGAAAGAATTTCTCTTCATAAAACATCTGCTCTCTTGGGGGGTACTGCTCATATTGCCGGTGGTGATAGTGATCTGATGATGATGAACCTGAGGCCCACCTGAATGATCCACGGTCGCTGTCCCTACGCCCACGCCCCCGCCTACCACGGACTGCTTTTCGGGCGAGGCATGCCCTATAAAACCAGTTTCAAATTTAATCACGTCATACCATAAAAATTTAGTACTCTATCAACTAACATTTATCACCACCAAATATCCTCAACCACACATATCCTGCCAAAGAAAAATCTGTACCCAACAAAATGTATGATTCTCTGCCTTTTTTCGTACTTCCACCAAACTAATCAAAACCCACCCGAGCCCCCAATTCACAGAATTATTAACTCCCCAAACCTGACACTATAGTTTGGTCACATTTCGCTTTCACAACCATAACATTGACCAACTGCTACTCATCATACTAACAAAAACCTAAGTTGAGAACCATTTCACGTACAAAACAATTACTCAAAACAGCAATTATTGTGAGGAAAAATTGACGTGGTTGTTGGGGAGGGCCGGGGGAGGGGGTGGATGTGGTGTGGTGGCTTGGGTGTTAGGGTGGGTGTGGTTGGTCTTTAGATAGAGCTGGTACAAGATCGTGATGTGTGATGAGAACATTTTTGTAAATTTAATAAAATTAAAAGTAATGAAGCAAAAACACAAGCATCTACCAGTGCCATCCTTTTAATTCATCATTCCTAGTATTGTTTGCATCTGCCAATACCATCAACCTTTCTCTATCTCCCTCAAATTCTGGGACCTAACGGTCCCTACACAAAATGGGTCAAACAAAAATGAACCCCTTCCTAAGATTCTCTGTACCTGCCAATCTTATCCATCTAATCAGACGGTTCAAAGATACTTATATCAGCACGGGTCCAACATAATTACCATGGTACTTGTATATGAGAGCAAAATGTTGTTTATCATCGGACGGTCCAAAATAATGAACATGGTAAAAAAATATATCATCGGACGGTTCAAAATAACGATTGTGGTACCTCTAGGAGACGATGTGGAAGCTATGATATCTCTCTCATTAGTATTCGAATTAATCTTCTTCTCGGCCGCTGCTGCGACGTGGACGGCGCCGCCACGCTGTGACCCTTTTCTGGAAAGTGATCTCTGCAACTTTTAAAAAAAAAAAAAAAATTAAATTTAATAATCAATAGAACCGTGTCAAAATTATCACAAAAAATATTTATTAAATGAAAGTGAAGCTTAAAAAAAATTTATAAAAAAAAAAAAAAAAACTTACGGTGATTCTTGAGTTTGCATTGATATCTTTAATGGGTCCAGAGAAAGAGTCCACGTCAATAACAAAGCTATCAGATTTCTTGTATTGGAACCCGTTTATTTGATCCGAATTGGAGACTTTGTTGTCTTCTTCAAGTCCTGAAGATGAAGAATCCTGGAAAACAAAATTTTACAAAAACAAAAGAGAGAGTGAACGAGTGTAACAGAAGAACCCAATAAAACAGTTGAAATAAATAAAATAAAATGAACCCAGAAAGCTGAAGCTCACCAGCTTTGTGTTCTCCGCCATTTCCATTAAAAAAAAAAAAGAAAAACGGCCGAGAAAATGAAGAGGGTATGTGTATTTGTATGCAGAGAATGCAGATGGTCAAGTGTTGCGTATTGGATGCGGCAGTTTTACATGCTGTCTATCCAGAAGAACCTGATTGGTGAAAAAGAAAACAACAAAACAAAAACATGACCAAATAAGTCAAAAGTTGATTAAAATATTGCTAAAACGAAAACCCCCATCTCGTGAATCTATCAAGAAAGTGTTGGGAGACGACTTGGAGAAGAAGAAAATATCATTTTTTCCAACCAAACTGTATATATGAGAAGAAAAAGAGAAAGAGATGGAAAATATTTTCTGGTCAGGAGGAGAAAAACATGATGTAAGATACATATATAAAGTGCCTACCTTGCCTTTTGGTGTGTGGTTGGTGTTTTGATGGAAGAAGGTGATGAAAAATCGATGGCTTTTGTAAACAGTAGGAGGAGATTGGTGGAATTGCAGAGAGTTAGTTGTGTTGGTGATGATGATTTTGTATGGTATGATGAGTTGTTTAATAACTGTGTTTGTTTGTGTTGTTTGGTGATGTTCTTGTTGCGTTGTATTATTTGTAATGTACAAATAGATAAAATTATAGAAAAAGTTAATATATTTTGAAGAAATTATTATATTTTTTAAAAAAATGAATAAATAATTTAGGTGTAGAGAGATTGTTTGTAGGTGGGCGTATGGTAACGTTGTGGACTCGATTGGTTCTGACTACGACCACTGATTAACTGGAGAAGCCAAGTTGTTTTTTGATTGTTTGTAGGTGGGTGTATGTGTATGATAAAAATGAATAATGATTGGATGATTACAATCTATTGTTATCATTTGATTTTTGAAATTTAGATGGCATATTCAGAGGAATAATAACTTTTTATTGCTCAAAAAGTAAGCTAAAATTGTGGAAGAAAACAATACTTTTGGAAAATTATGATTTTTTAAATAAGTAATGTTAGATTTTCAAAAATTTTATTAAAATTTATGCTCAAATAATGTGACATGTAACTTATCAAGATTCTATTAATTATTATATTATCTCATAATTTATAAAATCTAAATAACTCACATGTCACATTCTTTGGTATGGATTTGAACAAAATTTTTGAAAAGTTTAGTATTACTCTTTTTAATATCATAATTTTGAAAAATTTTACTCTCAAATTCATCAAATTCCTTTAAATTCCTTCATTTCTATAAATCTATAAATTGATGACTTTTTTTGAAGAATTGGTAACTTTTTAATACATTTAAATTTATTTGAATTTTTTAAATCTAAATTGAATACATATAAATTTATGTAAATTTCAATAGAATTTATTTAAATATGAATTACATATATCTCGATTCATATGAATGCATTATATTTTATATAAATATAGATCGGATACACACAAATATTTTAATGTTGTCCTTGACTTGACTGTAAACCAACTCAACGATCTAATCTATAGTCATCATCATCATCTCTATAGTTAGAAAAATAGTTATTTCATTATTCAAAATACTACACTTTTAAAAAAATTTATCAAAATAATATAATAAATTTATTTATAACTACCACATTAATTTTGAGATGATGTATTAATGATGCAGTGATTATACATAAGTTTATAATATCATTTGAATAGCGAATCTAGATAAATTTTTGGATAGGGTAGCATTACTCTTCTATTTATACTTAAACTTGAGGACATAGTTAAGTTAAAAATTATGAAATCCAATGAAATTTTGGAGAATAGGACAAGATTTAAAATAGATTTTTTATTCACAAATTTTACTTTCAAATCCTTCAAAATCCTTTGAATTCCATCATTTATATAAAATCTATAAATTGATGATTTTTTTAATATATCTAAATTTGTTTGAATTTTTTAAAAATCTAAATTAAATACATATGAATTTGTATGAATTTTAATAAAATTCAAATAAATTTAAATTGGACACATTTTGATTTATATGAATTTCAATATATTTCATATAATTCTAGGTTTAATACACACAAATATTTTAATGTTGTCCTGGACTTGACTGTAAACCAATCCGATGATCTAATCTGCGGTCATGATCATCTCTATAGTTAGGAGAACATTTATTTCATCACTCAAAATTATCTTTCTGTTTATACTCAAATTTGAAGACATAGTTAAATTAAAAATTAATTATTAATAGAATCAAAATCCTAATTGATTGCCGAAAAAGTTGTGTATTTATATATAGTGACTCTGCAAATGATAATTATCGTCTGATCTACGTTCACTTTTTGATCATGATGGAAGGATGATGATCCCCTTCAAAATTTGGATGAACAATGATTGTGGGCCAGGGGGCCGTTTATCAAATGATTAAGAAAATGAAAAGATTGAAAACAATTTGTGTGATAAACCTAAAATATTCGTAGGGATGGTGTACATTTGGGGTTGTGTGAATGAACGGCAATGTTGGCGTGACATTGACCACCGCATATATCCATGTATACTTTGATTTTCTTCTAGTCTCAAATATTGGCTTTGCAAATTGCAAGCATGACTTGATAATTACTATTCTAATCTTGTCTTTTTTATGATTTTTTTTATATTAATGATAATGATTGAATCATGATCACGGAATCGTTTATGTAATATCGATAGAATGATTATATGTTATATTTTATATTAATTAATTCTATTTTTCGGAACTGGGATTTGAGTCTAATTGTGATATATTGATTTATATCTATATATATGAATTTTATGATGAAAATATTTGTTACCATATTGTTAAAGTAGAGGTAGATGTAAACGAAATAGATTTTCTCCAAATAAATTTTAAGTTTGCGGCATTTGATCTTAATCAGTATTGATAAATGCTTGATTATTATGATCAATTTTTTTTAAAAACATAACAATGAGTAAGAAATCAAATTCAAAGGTAGATTACAAATATAAGAAATTGCGTGATATGAAAGTCAACAATAAGATAAAGGATTAAAAAAAAAAAGAAAAAGAAATTCAAGTAGTAACCACATGTGTGTTTCATAATTAATTGATTTTATTTCTCTCTCTGTTTTTTTTTTTTCTATATTGTTTTCAAATTCTCCAATCAATTCACATAATTTAATCCTTCTGAATCCCAAGATTAATTCTGGTTTGGAAGAAGGTCAATACTTCTTTAATGCCTTTAAATATAGATTTATAATTTTTTTTTTAAAAGGGCGGTTTAATTCTGAGTAAATTAAAAATTGTAAGTTGTGTTGATTGATTGCATACTTGTTCTAATATGGAGTTATATAATGGTTTATTTATTTTGGTGCAAACATTGATAGAAATAACTAACATAAACAATTTTTAAAGAATAAAATATATATGATACTATTTCAAATATATATATACATATATATTTATGTTAATATGATACAATGTTCTTGAAAAAAATCAAGAAGGGATATCATTCATGGTTCTTTAATAAGAAGAAAACGTCTTGATCTTTAGTTAGCTTTTTGAATTTCAATTTTCCAATTTTCAAATACAATATCAAACATAAATATTTTTTGTTTGAAATTTATATTCAACAAATAAATATTTATGGCACATCCATCTTTATATATCTCATCGAGCATATTTCACAAGTTTTGTGAGAATAATTGTATTATGTTTATGGAGTGGATAGTTAGACCACATAAATAATAAATGATCTCATTAGGTTTCTATATATATATATATATATATATAATATATTCATTCGCAACTACGAGTCATGTTGTACGTATTTTGCAAATATATATGGGTGGTTTTTTTTTCGGTGTTAGATATTTAGCTTCAAGATGCACCATAAGGATTTTACAAATATATGTAAATGATTTTCTCCTCGACAGTAGATTATTTTGATTGCAAAAATAGTTAGTATGATTGCGAATATAGTGGTTGATCTCTATAAAATTTTAATATATATTATTTTTTTATATAAAATAAATTTTAAAAAATAATAACAATAATGATAAACATTCAAATGACTGCCAATTTTAATATAAATATCGAAGGCACATGAGTAGGCAAAGCAGGTGCGGGGTATGTCATGCAGGCAATTAATGTTACATTCTTTTTAATTTCATCCTCCAATTCTGGGTTTGATATGTGATCGTGAGAGCTCATGTACTTTCCACTATCAAATAAAAAAAAGTGACTAGGCTCAAAAAAAAAAAAAAAAAAGTGACTAATAAATACAAATAATTTGTTTTTATATGTACAAAGCATAGTTGCACATGCTTACACGATCGACAACTAGCACAACAAATAATATTATTACTATTGGTACTTCATGTCGAATTGTCCTCTAAGAATCAAGAAATTAATTGCTTCATTTTATTATGCGATTAATTATTAATTTAAAGCATGCTCCTATGTATCTATGATGATTTTGAGAAAATAGAATAGAAATTAAATCTCCAGTAATACAATAAACTAAAAAGGGGATTATTGGCCTCGCATGGCAAGCATAGTGACACATTATAGGCCTGGAGAGATATAGTAAGATGTTCTTAAAATAAACTAATTTGATCTTGGTTTTGTAAATTAAGAATAGTGATTTAATAGTTAATTCATAAGTAAGTCATCGTTATTGGAATTTTGTTTGTTAGGCAAATTACTTGATCGCATTAATGTGAATTTAATAATCTTTAATATTTGTCGCTGAATGGATGAAAAATTTTGTCACCTTACGTAGAAATAGCTTGGTTGGCAACTCAGCTAGCTGGAACTAGGTTTGTTTGGCACCAACTAAGACCCATTTTGTGCTTTCTAGTTCGATTTTGTCGTTTGAATTTAAAATTTCTTAAATTTTCTGCCCAACTTGTAACGAATCAAATATTGATGTAACCAAATAAAACAAAGGAATGATAATATTTTATTTACTTATATACATATTTTTTTCTTGAATTTATGAAATGTCACTTTTTAAATCATGAAAGTGTTAAGCAACATATATAGCATCTCATACAATTGTGAATCTTTTCCTTCATTTTTGGTCCCCTAGTTGTTGTCTTTAATAATGAGATGACCCTAACAAAAATATGAGGATGGGACCACAACTCTAAGTTCTCATCCTATAAAATTGTTCACCGTACAAAAATATGATATTTGTATTTCAAAATCAAATATTATCTTATCTAATAAAAACGAAAAACATACAATCAATTTAATGATAAGACGTAAATATTCGATTTAAGTGAAAATAATGCGAAATAGCACCAAAAATTTGCTGCTATGTTTAACTAACACTAAATAACTAATTTAAGTTATTGAAATGAAAATAATGCAAAATAGCACCAAAAAACTACTGCTATGTTTAACCAACACTAAATAACTAATTTGAGTTGTTTTATTAGCACATCTTCAGGTAAAAAGTCAATATTGCCATTTATTAAAAGTCTTATGAGTCTTCTTTATTTTATTTTATTTTTTTGAAAGAAGTCTTCAGTCTCTTGCATCTTATTAACACACTTTTCTATCTTGACTTGACTTTCAGCTCTCTTTTACATTCTTGCATCTAACATAGCAGTAGTTCTTTAGTGTCATATAAAAAAAAATCTTTAATTTAATAACAAAATGTAAAACGTAAATACTTAATTCTATGATATGGTATAAATATGAAATAATTAGTAAATTTAAATATTTTGAGATTAGTTTACAGGCCATGTATGGTTACACTTGAGATACGGACGTGTCAATTTCAAAATCAGATACTGATTAACAACCGCAAACAACTTACAAGTTATATTTATTGTTTTGTTACAAGAGTAGTTAGCCTCCTCACTGCTGTTTGCGTATCCTAAGTCAAAGTAGAAGGTGGAGTACTGAGAGGGTTAATTTTATATATATATATATATATATATATATCTACAACTCCCTATTTTCTGGTCTATGCTGGCTCCTCATAAATGCAATTCACTTTGAACTTTTGGGTGGTTCTCATTTGCAATAAGAAACACGGAAGATATTCAACGCTAGCAAATCTTCATTCACAGCCGCACCGTTTGGTGATTATGCAATTATTTCGGAATGATCACTTCCCCAAGTCAAATCTCATAATATTCCCTCATTTTTTTTTTTATATTCAACGCTTGTTTAATTTGTTGTTATCTCCAATATCTGTATTTGAAACAAAAGAGGAAGAAAACGAAGATGGGGATGGAGTTTTCTGATGTGCTATGTTGCGATTGTGATTTGTGTGGTTGAAGTTGGTTGTTATGATGGATGTGGTGGCTCATGGTTGGTTAAATAGCAGCAAGATAAAAATTAGGGTAATGTTGGATTTTAATTATAATAGTTATTATTTATATTTTAAAAAAGTTATTATGATTCCATCTGTTTAAATAAAGATAATTATGATTTAAAAAATTTTTAAAAGTTAATTATTGTTTGACTTTTTGAATACATATATATTTTTTATTATAAATAAACATTTATCTTTCTACAGTGGTTAAGAATTTCCATTTGTTAAGTCTATTTATTTAATTTTTGAATATTAAAATATTATTACCATTGTTATTTATTTTAAGAATTATTATCATTTTTCCCTTTACGATTGATAAATCATCATTTTTTCCTTTGATAATTTTAGAAAGGTCAAAAATTCCCCAAAATAATATTAATTCAAGTAAAAAGAAAAGGTAAAATGATGTTTCTTTAATCAATAGGGAAGAAAATGTTAATTCGTTAATCATCATGAGAGAAAATTATAATAACTCTTTATTTTAATTTTAAGCAAGTTTTATCATACTCATAACTACCTATATTTGTATTTGAGCTTAAACCTCTATGACATGATTTAGTAAAAAGAAAGGTGCACAACAACAATTAATTTCCATTATATATATATTTATTTATATCACTTTCATCAATTTTAGAAAAAGTAGTCTTCTGGTTGCTGGTGCCGTTGGCCAGCAACCAGCCCATGCCCCCTTTGCAAGGGGTATGGGTCGACATCGGGTGTACGCATATATATATATATGTATTATCTATAATATTATAATAATATCTATAATTAATATTTCTGTCCCACCATCAGTGTGAGTCGTTCTCCCACCCCTGTGTGGGTTGTTCTCCCACCTCAGTGTGGATTTCTCCCCCACCTTCGTGTGGGTGGTTCTCTCCCACTTGGGAGTCGTCCCCCCAGGCCGTGCCACAGTGTAATATCTCGGTTCAATGGTCCTGGTTGTTCTCTGGGCTTGTCCTAGTTACAGTTACTGTATTAAAAAAAAAAAAAAAAAAAAATTTAGAAAAAGTATATACTAACTATATGGTAAGGTAATATAAATACGACTCATGTTCCACTGAAAACTCTCTTTGAAACACATTTTTAATTGTGTAATTCTTTCATTATGATTTCTCATATATCCTAAGTTTATATTGTTTTATAAGGCCGGCATGGTGATGATAGGCTCCATATCATGGCCCGTGCAAGTCCCACCAAAAGGCTGCGTTGTGGCTGATCTTCTTGTCATTCAATGGGCAACTGACACATGGATCCTTCTTTTCTTCACCATTATTATTATTCCTTGTTTTGATTTCTTGATCTGAAATTTTTCTTCGCTTTTACGTGATACACGTAACAAAGAGATTGAATCATCATGTTAAATAATGTAGTGGCATGATCATTACAGCCTCCACTTCAAATCTGACTATTATTAGCATAATGTAGTGGTATACCCCAAACATCAAACTTAGTTTGTTGGTGGCAAAAGAAAGGTCACTTGTTATGGATACAAACAAATTGAAATCGTCCAACGATTGAATATTTAAATCTACAGAAATATTAAAGCGTAGATATCTTACATTGTAAAATATATATATATATATATATGTATATAATATATGAGTAAATTATGGACCATTCCAATGTGTTTTGGTCGAGTTTTATAACTCAAGACAACTAGTTCTATGATGTAAATAAATTGGTTTCAAAAACTTAAACATCAAATAATTATAGTTATACTACATATCTAGATTCAGAAGGTAATATATATATTTTTGGATGTCTGCATTTGATAACAACTTCACAAAGACTTTTCATATAAATATACATCTTTCGTCCCTAACTACCGGTTTTTGTTTTTTTTGGGGTTTCATTTTTATTCCCTTACTGGCATAAATTATGTTAATTTAATATTTTATTAAACGTGTTACATAAATTTGGTTGTCAATACATATATCTTTTGCTTTAAGTGGAAACAAGAAGAGATTTTATTTTATGCAATGCAAGCTTTGCGTGGCTATTCATTAAAAAGGGCCCCTAAAAAGATAAGAGAATCGCCATGCCATGGCCCATGGCTATTATTTCAGGGAAAGTGCTTATTGACTTCACTTTTTCCTCCCCTTTAAGGGATTCTCCAATCCAAACCCCACGTTTATATACAACATGCGTGGGCCAAGTGATCAATCATATAAAATATTTATATGATCATATAATGTAATATTATTATCAGACTATATATATAAAATTTTCGGATTCAGTTATTGATAAGTAATATTTTCTAATTAATAATATAGCCAAACTCATAATTCTCATAAATGTGTTGTTCTTCTTTTTATTTATCCCATTAAATGCCGAAGAAATTGTGGAAGGGTTGAAATTGGCTAGATAATGGAATCTTCGGTGTTTTGTGTTCACGAAAGTGTGAGCCAACCATAGCTTATCAACCCTGACAACCAAAGCTACCATTAAAAACGGACAAAAAGTTTATATGGAGGTAGAAATTGAGACAATGTGTAACACAAGAAGTTCCTGAAGATGACAAAATTCCAATTAATGTGCCCTCGAAAGAGAGAGCACGTAGGTACTGGTGGTGTGGACACTCCTATAGTCCTTCTGATTGCTGACAATGTACTCTTCATTTGATCTGTACTGATTGGAATGTTTTTGTATTTGTGAGGAAGAAACATCCATTCTGTGCTACAGTTTGTCGTTTTAATGCATGCAAGACATTGATGAGACGGAGACAAGATTTATTAATTAGGTTCTGAAAATACATACCTTGAACATAAAGTGCTAGTTGTTTTGTATTTGATAACCTACATTGAAATTTAAATTAAGTTGATTTAACAAAATTAGATACTAGACATAAATATTAATATTTATTCATAGATAATTAAATTGATCAGTCACAACTCACAAATGCTTAAATTAATATAGGATTTTAGTTCCATGAATTTTGTCACATCAGTTCATTATCTGAAGATAAATAAAATTCATCAAGTCACATTGACTATTTGGAGGAAATTTTAAACTTTTTGGAGTGTAGAACTGTGCCACTTAGTTTTCAATTAAAATTATATTAAAAAGGGAAAACTTCATCTGGGTCCCTATGTTTTTGAAAAATTTCTCATTTTTAAATACGAATCTGTTTATAGCATTTATGGTCCTTTACTTTTCAAAAACTCATCAAATTAGTCATTCTGTCATCATTTTGGTCCCTATGATTGATATAGAAACTTCATTTTGATCCCTATATTTAATATAGAGAACTTCATTTTAGTCCCTATGTTTTTATTAAAAATGATGATAGAATGACTAATTTGATAAGTTTTTGAAAAGTAAGAGACCATGAAAGCTATAAACGGATTCGTATTTAAAAATGAGAAATTTTTCAAAAACATAGGGACCTAGATGAAGTTCTCCCTATTAAAAATTCATAAATGTACAGTGGCAGATAAGGTGTTGCTGGTCTGGTCCAGATTATTTATATGTGGAGATGAAATGGTGGGCTTTGTCAGCCCAGTTTATGCAGCAATGGCTTTGGAATTGTCATTTTCTTGTTGTGTGGCGATTTTAACACCCCTAAAATGTTATACGTTCATCACACCACAAAAATCTCTTTTGTATGTATTTTATAATTTTTTATCAAAAGGTGAGTTTTTTTAATTATAAACCATTTAATATTTAAAATCTCATTTTCTTGATTTTACTATTTTAGACTTTTTGAGTGAATCCCACTCATTTATTTTATTATTTATTGGACATTATTTTGAATTACAATAGATTAAAAAAGATATATAATAATAATAATAATAATAATATAAACTTAATATTAATTAAAAAAAAAACAAATTCTAAATAATAATAAATGTTAAGGAAAAAATTTGAGTGAATGACAAAATAATTTTTAGTGTGGTGAATTTATTGGCACAATTTTTTTTGTGTTACCTTTAAATTTGGCCCTTTTGGTTTGGCATTTTGGACCTTAAATGACACCGGAAAATTGATAGTAGTAAGGTAATTATGTTTAATGATAAGCTTTTCATAGCCATATTATTGAAATTACTGTTCGAATTATGTTGACTTCCAACTCTCAAAGTTACAAGTGGTTTGTCAAGTTGGCTAACCCACAAGTTCTTTGCAATGATACAAGGCTCGAGTATTAAGTATATCAAGAAGTGGATAATTTCATCTTAATCCACTTGTTTGTGGATAATGTACTTATAAGTTTTTCAAGTTTGAGGATAGTTTTACTCACTTAGCGTGAGTTATTCTCTTTCTAATATTAGATAATAGAGTCTAAATAAAATATTATTCTCTCATAGAATCTAAATAAAGTGTTAAATTTCGAACCGTGTCATAGAGTCTTTATCTAGGATGTCTCTATAGTTGTACTTGTACTTGAAATATATAAAAAAAAAAAACTCAAAGTTTTAATAATTCAAACCGGAAAAAAAAAAAAAAAATCCTTAGAAGAATTTCTTCTGGGTGAAGAAATGTGTCGGTGTAGTCAATTGTGGGCTTTATATAACTCTTTGTTTCGGCTTTTTCAATGCTTCTTCTCTGCCTACTTTGGTTATTCCCCCATCTCTTTAATTGGGTTACTTTTTGTTGGCCAAGGAAATTCATTTCCAAATCGTATAAAATTCTCATTTACGTCAACTTTCAATATTTTATAATTTCCCAAAATTGTAATTTTCAATTCAACATCAATTCTTACCAGCGATCAAATGAGATAACTTTATTTGCATAATTAACGTGAACCGTATGGTACTTTGTCTCTGATTGTGAAGAGGGCCGGTGGGCCTCTGAACAGATTCAATCAATGAATGCCTGGCCAATCCAAAATTAAACAACTTTATCATTCTCTTTCAATACAAAGAATTGAGTGCACACTTCCTCGTATAAAAAAGTTTGTTTATAAATTGTAACCACCATTGAGATTTGGATGCATCTGTATAAAGTTTCCTTCATCAATTAATCAAAACTGCCATTTGTCTCATTAAATCAGAGATGCTGTGGTCTTTGGTTTTATTTTTGTTTTTCAACTTGAACATTAAAAAAAACTATTAAATTAATAACCCATAAACATTTAAAGTTTAGACAAGTTTGACAGCACACCGCTCTGAATCTTTCAATATAGATCATTATTTTACTGTTTTAGTTTTTATTTAAAAAGAATTTAATAATTTGCCAAAGTCTTTTAATATCTTTCCATAGCCGCCTTAATCAATCACTCTCATGCATGAGTCATGATAACAGAATAAACACTCACTCAGCACCATATACTTTGTCAAAACATTTCAATCTCTATATTTTTCTTTCAGTGCTAGATTGGGTAACAATTATTTTTTTAACTAATTCAATTAATGAGGCTTGGAGACGTGTTGGTAGACTAACAGTTCCAGAGTTAAAAGTTGTGTAAAAGTACATAATCAAGTTAATTATTTGTTAGGAAAAAATCTAACTATATTCAAATTCAAAACAGAAAAACAATTTTTTACATTCAACTTTGGATTTTTGCTAATGAGATTAATGTACCAAACCAGTATTCTTTTCATAGAATTGATTCCAACTACAAAGTTGATGATTGAATTTACAAAAGATAACTTATTATTATTATTTTTAAACAAATTCTCATGTTAAGAATATGCATTAATAATTTCTAAATTTATAAGGTACTACAAACGTACAATAGCAATTATCATCAAATGTGGTTTTATGTGACAGAAGACATTTATTTAGTTTAATAATGATTCAAGTTTGAATCACCAGTATTGTATATGAATTTCAAAAAAAAAAAAAAAACTCCAAATCACATTGAATAATGCTGAATTCCAATTTAATTTGGTTACTTCAATGATGAAATTACCCAAGAACAGTCCAATAACTAGCAATAACAACTTATGTGGATTGAAGTATTATAATGCAAAGTTAAGAAGAATAAATAATAACCAAAAAAAAAAAAAACTTCAACCGAAGCATGCCTTGAACATGTACACTATAAGCAAAGGTCAACTGTTACTTCTAGCTAGCTAGCCCAAATCACAACTCAATTCGATTGTACAATTCGTGGAGTATGCTTTTCTATTATCTTTTAAAGCCAAAAAAATTCATAACGATCTTTTCTAGCCGGTGGAAGAGAGGCATCATACAACGGTGGCCCTAATAAACTAAACTTATCACATGAATTATAATAATTAAGCATATATTTAACTCATTCTAATTAATTAAAATATTTCCACATGACAATCATTGATCAAGCATTGTACCGACAGTCGATCTGTACCCAAAAAATGTTCAACGCACCCGTAGCTACTATATATATGAGCTAACTTATGTTCAACACATTTCAGTACAGAAATCTTGATCATCTTTAATATATTGATCATGATGAACATGTCTAGTTCTAAGCTCTTTTTGTGTTTCTTCCTTGCTTTTGTGTTCAACCCTGCCACTGCTCAATTGAAAGTAGGGTTTTACGAAAAGACATGCCCGAAAGCTGAGGCCATTGTCAGAAGTGTAACCCATGACGTCATCTCTGTAGCACCTTCTCTTGGTGGCCCTTTGTTGAGAATGCATTTCCATGATTGTTTTGTTAGGGTATGCACATGCATGTTTTTTGTTTTTTTCCAAGTTGAGGTTTAATGAAAGTGAAATAACGGGTACAACTCTGTTGACGGGGCCGGGGGGGGGGGGGGGGGGGGGGGGGGGGGGGTGTGTGTGCAAGTGTTATATCACTGACGAACTTTATCCTGTTATTTTTTTTTTTATAAAAATTGAATTTGAGAATTTAATGCCCCATCTTGAATAAATCTTTACAGGGTTGTGATGCCTCATTGTTGTTGAACTCGCCAAGAAATGATGCTGAGAAAGATGGAATTCCAAATCGAACTCTTCGAGGATACCAATCTATTGATAGAGTCAAAAGGGCAGTAGAAGCGGCCTGTCCTGGTGTAGTTTCATGTGCTGACATTCTCGCCCTTGTTGCTAGAGATGTTGTGGTTGAGGTAATTAACTATTTTACTCCATTTCTAATTTCATTTTATTTCCCGAAAAAAATAATACATTATATACTAATATTTTCATGATCTCAGCTCGGAGGACCATCATATGAGGTAGAAACTGGAAGAAGAGACGGAAGGGTTTCGAATGCATCCGAAACTCTTGGGAATCTTATTGGACCTACTGCAAACATCACTACATTGATAAATGGATGGGCAAGAAAGGGTCTAACTGTTAAAGATTTGGTCGTTTTATCGGGTATTTAAGATGTTTAAATTCTCAATGTTATTTATTTAAAGTATAGATATTATCAAAATATTTCTAAAAATAAAATTATTATGAAATCACTTATTTTTTTATGTTTAAAAAAAAAGTTAAATGATATTATTTTTTTATTTTAAAAGGTTTTTCAATTTTTTTCCCTTTAAACTGATAAACTAATTTAAGTTTATTTGATCACATTTTCAACTCAGGTGCACACACCATTGGAACTTCTCACTGCTCATCCTTTGACGAACGTCTTTACAACTTCACCGGAAACGGTACAGTTGATCCCAGATTGGACTCCGAATACGTGGAAAAGTTGAAGCAAAAGTGCAAACAAGGAGATCGAACCACTCTAGTGGAGATGGACCCTGGAAGCTTCAAGACATTTGATGAAAGCTATTACTCGCTAGTGAACAAAAGAAGGGGTCTGTTCCAATCAGACGCTGCTCTTCTTGAAAACCAAGAGACCAGAGATTATATTAGAAGTCAAGCTGCTGAAGGCTCTGGATCATTCTTCAAGGACTTTGGAGTTTCCATGGCTAATATGGGTAGAATTGAGGTTCTTACAGGAAATGCTGGTGAAATCAGGAAAGTTTGCACTACGGTTAATTAATGTTTACTTGGAAAATTTGATTGACTCTGTTACTTGGGAATTATTGGAGTGAAAGGAAACAAGTGTGCATGCAGTGTTGATTAGTTTGGCTGTAATTTTTTTCAGAAATAATTTCATGAGATCGTTTTTTTCCCTTTAATTGTTAAAATCTCTAGCTTTTCATTTTTTATTTTTTATCATCCTTATTTGTGAATTATTGTTGAATTCGTCTAGTGTATTATTTGTGAATTATTTTGGCCAATTGGCAATTGCATGTGTTTAATGATTTGTCTTTTGTCGGACACATGTTCTATATATATATATATATATATATAGGTATATATAGAGAGATAGGCAAAGGTACAATTTGGAGAAAAATTCAAATCTTTCTCTTTTAAGTACAAAAAAAGAAAAATTTATAGGAGCAATCCTTTTTTAAAAAAAATTATAAAATTTATCAATTTTTAAATTTTTGAATTAAAATTTATAATGCAATGATCATTGTTTTCTTTTCTTTTTTTTTTTTTTTCTCTTTACTTTTATATAAGAAAATATTTATATACATAAAAAGTTCGACGTATAGACAAATCCATGAATTTTTGTACAAATAAAACTTAAAACGTTTCAATTAATACCGTAAAATACAAAAATTCAATTGTCAAATGTTTTATCTTTCAATGATCTTAAAACATTTCAAGTTTGTTTCTTATACAGAATTACATAAATAGACATCCATGCCTAGACGAATCAAAGCTGTATTCATAGAAAGAAATTATACAATGAAAACAATTAGGGAACATCAGTGAGGGAGCGAGAAAGAACTCTCCACATATTATTGATGCCTTGCATTTCGGTACAAACTACGAAGTACAGAGCACAAACCCATCTAATTATTTTTACAGAATAATTTTTGGATGATTTTACAACTTTCACAGTGCTATTGCCCATCCAATTTAATTATGATATAAGTCAACGTTCTTTGAGTGATAAGAACTGTTGAACTAATATATATTTATATATATATATACACATTCTAGCATATACTTGGATATATATACAAATGACAAAAAAATGTAATTATATTATAAAATGTATGATTATAATTTATTATATGTGATTACAACTAAATATGTTTAATTATAATCAGTAAATATAATCACATATACTGATTATAATCTTATATGTTTAGTTGTAATCACAAATAATAAATTACAATCATACATTTTAGAATACGATTACTCATTTTTTTATCAAGTATATGTATACCCAAATGTTCTCAAGGAGACTC
Source organism: Litchi chinensis (assembly GCA_019925255.1). NCBI lineage: Eukaryota > Viridiplantae > Streptophyta > Magnoliopsida > Sapindales > Sapindaceae > Litchi > Litchi chinensis. Next base: position 26,502,411 of record CM034469.1, on the reverse strand, counting down.
TATGTATATAGGTAAATAATTAATAAGTATAGTATCAGAAAACATGGAAAAAAAATGATAAAATTGTCACAACACTTTATATATATATATATATATATAAATGTTAATTAATTTTCGTTGTCCTTCACTTCATGATCAAGAATTAGAAGCAACACCTTGACAAACTCAACAAATTTTGGCAAAATATTTATTAGAATTATCCAGATTACTTACCCAATGAACACATAAGATGTTTTTTTTTTCCTGTTCTAAAAGGAATTCTTATTATTATATTTACAATGAAATTAATATACAAATTAAATATAAAATTATATATTTTTTTATTGGAAAAGGTTCCTCAATAGTGCAATAATAGATTAATATTAGTTATAAGAAACGAAACAAAAAACAAAAACGTTGTCAGATGTGCATGTGGTCAAAGTTTCAAAGATGCCATGCATATGTACTCAAGTTTACGATAATAATAAAGAAAAGCCGATCGTGGGATTCGCTGTTGTTGTTAAGACAATTATAGACGTTATGGTTAGGCTGTCATTGGAAGTGATACTTAACAAAAATTTTATAAGATTGAACTGTCTTAGCCTTGTCGTGTCTGCGATCTGGTTTTAATTATCATTTAAACATATAATTATTTCATTGGTTTTCAGGGATTAAAATTTTATAAGGAGTGACCGCAAGCAACAACGCAGATCATGCAGCAACCCAGATCATGCAGCTGCGCAGATGTTAATTGTGGTTGTAGTCAAGGGTTTGTAGATCGTATTAACTAATACTAAAGTGTGAAGTACTAGCTATGAGATCAATACAAAATAATAGACATAAAATAAAGTGTAATATTCAAATTTATATATTTTTTAATGCTTATGAGATGACATCATAATTAACTATTATTAATATATCAGGGTGACATATTTATGATCATCTCAACTAGCTAGTATTTTGGAAAATATATAAATTTTTATCTTTTTATCATAACTCATAAGAACAAATAAGGACGAAAAGAGATCAATTGATTGTTGAAACACATTATCAGAAGAGATAGTTAGTTGGCGGTCTCGATTGTTAACTAGAGATAATATAATGATTTTGTCATGTGTCTGATCTCTTTGGTTATATGGATTAATTCCTTGATAAATTAATTAATCAGTGTTTTGGGTGGTCAATTCTTCTGCGTTGATCCTGATCTCTCCTTCTTATCCTGTTAAAACACCCACATTTTCCAGTTAAGCACTTGTTGGTAGAAAGAGCTGCCCAACTTGAAATGTATAAATTTGTCTGCAATTAATCAAACTTTAGAATAGACTAATGAATAAATTTACCCTAGACAATAATATTACAAAGTGAATATTATTGGGGAAAAAAAGGGGGCTTTACCAAGTAAAGTTGTGAGACCATTCAAATCAAGATTATTTTCTTGAAATCAGTAGAAGCATCAACAATAGAGGATGAAGATCAGGAATGTGAACATCACAGAATCTGGAAACTGTACTGCCATCTCCTGTTGCCAATGCAAGTACATCTGCACAAGAAACTATATATCCCTTTGCGCATTTCTTCTCTAGCTCAGCTTTGATCTCAAATATCACCTTGAACCCTCTTAGGCCTTGTTTAGCACAAAGGAAATTTTATAGGATTGTATTAAAATTTTTCCATCTTGTATTGATTTGGAGAGACTTGGTAGGGATTCAAAACCCAATTCTGTGATATTTTACATCATACTGCCATCGGATTTAATATTTCTAACTATCATGTTAGGATTTCACAGGTTAGGACATGCATTGCACTAATTGCGACAACTTCGTTCTTTCTCTTTTCCTTCTACCGTCCTTTTACTTTTTTCTTTCACTGTTTTTGATTCAGTATTCTCAAACTCAACAAAAAAAAAACACTCTCTCTTCTCTATAGTTTCCTAATATATCTATGAATAATATCTAATAAGATAATTTGATATGATATATTTTATTTAAAACATTAATATTAACTTTATGTATAATGTAATTTGAGTTATATAATGAAATATTTAAATTAATTTTATCACAATCCAATCTCAATCTATATCAAATATAATATAATATAATTTTAGTTAAATTTTAAGTTATACCAAATATAGGATAGTAATTTTTTGATCAAATATAATCTTATCAAATCTTAATCCTTTCTAACATCATTCCCATTTCCTCTCCCATCCTGCGTGTCAAATAAGGCCTTAATGTCAAGTTGGGTGTTGCCTATTTTTCTGCTATATTCTCTTCGGCTGTCTATCAGCACAGATGCATCACAGCCTTGTAAACAAAAGAACATGCATGCATGCATGTCATGAAAAAGTTGGGACAAAAACGTATTAATTGGATTTGGATATATGAAGCTTACAATATTGATGAAAAAATAATGAAAAAGTAATCCAAGTGAAGCATCTGGTAGAGAAGGGTCTTTGGTGATGAAGTGCTTTTTAAGTATTCTCTTTACTATACAAGTTCTGACTGAGGACATGATTTTTGTCGGATCCCAACTCAGAGAGAGAAAAGTGCTTCTTTTACTAGTACTGAAGCAGTTATAGAGCAGAGCTACCACACTCATATCTTTATTTAACTGGTGGTAGCTCTGTTGATTTAAACAAGTGACAACTTGTGCTAGTGAAAAAGCAAAAATGAATGTGTTTGATGAAAATAACAAGGTGTTTGACAAAAGTTCATCGAGAAAAATGAAAGGATCCATTAATGAGCTCTTGAGCAGATTCTTCTGTATTTGCATCTCTAACAGCTAGAACTCAATGAAGTGTTATTGATTACTTGAAGTCTTAGATTCTTTAGAGATTCGTAGAAAATAGTTTCGGATTTTACTTCTGTTCTTCTCCAACTTCTGGATTGGAGATTTGGTTGTGTAGGTCCACATTTATGTCAGAGTAATAACTCTTTGAGTATATCATTAAACATGAGCTTCAATGATATTATAAGAATTTCAGAACTGAAATAGAACTTTCCTCTGTTACATTAAATGCTCCTAGTTATATAATTTCACTAGCTCATTGCGAATTAATAGATGTTATCAGCATCTGTTCGTTCATTAAGTATCTTCAACATCTCACTAACAAAATTCTGAGTGCAAAATTTTTTGTAATGACACCCCCTGCTGAGTAGTTAGTAGAAGTTGAACAACATCTGTTTATGGAAAATAACGTTGTTAGAATATTAGAATGGGTTGTTAGAAAACCTACATGTATGAACTATGAAGTTAGAAAAGTGTAAATAAATACATCTCACATTAAAAATATAGAAATGATAAAATATAAATTATTAGATGTCACAATCTAATAAACACAACTTAAAAAGTCACTTAAAATACCACAATATCAATGAAATATTTCTGGTATCATTTAATAATTGATATTCAAAGTGTACAATTTCTTGTGGGTTCACTTATAATTGTTTTTTTTTTTAAAAAGAAAAGAAAAGAACCTTTAATTGTTTTATATAGTTCACTTTGAATATATGTATAGTTTGAGGAATGAAGAAAGGAATCAGACCACTTTTAGTAATCACATTGGCATATAGTTTGAAATTGGCCAACCGATGAAGTAACAACTAAAAGAATGGACTTAATTCCTTTCTTTCTCAATGCAAAAAAGCCCCAGATTCCTCCTGCTTTTTCCATTCTCATCTCTCTCTGTCATTTCTAGCTATAACTTGATTTCTGTTCACATAACTAGCCCCAGTAACTTCTCTGCTAATCCAAATTTTTTCGTTCAATATTCCCTATCAATTCTCTTGCCAACAAAAATGGCAAAAATGCTGAAAATGGCACGACAAACCTCACCCACCAAACTCATACTTGCCATTTGTTTGACTCCAGTTTTTGCTACAGGCCTGATTTTCTTCATTCTATGGCTTGGTCTGCACCCACATCATCCCAGTATCCACATCCAGAGTTTTTCGGTTCCGGGTTTGGATCAACTAACCGGGTTAGAGAATGCAAAAATTACCTTCAACGTAACTGTCCGGAACCCGAACCGGAGTACTTGGATCTATTACGAGTCCATAGATGGGTCAGTGTTCTATAAGGACCAAAAGGTTGGGGTCATGCCACTATTATATTCATTTAATCAAGCCCCCAAAAACACAACCATATTGCTACAGGTATTGGGAGGGGTCATGAACACGTCAATGACGAATAACCAGCGTTGGATGGAGATCTTGGATGATCCTGACAAAGAAACGGTGATCTTCAGTTTACAGTTGACGTCGATCATCCAGTACAAGAAGACCATCTGGGACAGAAAGCACCATCGGATGCATGCGGAATGTGAAGTTGGCGTTGGTCCTGATGGCATGATCTTGCCAACTTTCGTAAATGGTAGATGTCCTGTTAGTTTGAGATGATTTGATTGCAGATTATATGTTGTTTTTTCCTATTGAAGGAGATCTAATGTATTGTAAGTTTTTTTAATTCGTTTGTATCTAATCAGATGTGTATATAGTTAATTTGTAATTGTATGTAATGTCGTAATAATAATTAATTTGTCTGTAGGGGTTTGTATCTTACATGAGTAGATTGTAATTGTCTAGTTACGTACTTGTAATAGTGTATCACTATATATATGTAACATTGTAATAGTAGTGAGTTGAGAACAGTACTGATGTTATGAATTTGACATATTTTAGTAAATTAATTAAACTTATTTCTAGTGAAATGCCTTCTGTTTGAAATTGTTCAGTAGCTTACTCAAGTGCATATAATTTCAGAAGTTTGGATCAAAATATAAGGGTTTATTATTATTATTATTATTATTTTACTTATAAATTAGAATGTCTCTCATATTCTAATAAATTGTTAGGTTTGACTTATATTATTTGTATGAATTGTAGAATACGTTAACAACTTTATTGAGAATCAGCTGCAAAGTTTTTACTAAGTAAAACTTAACTTGCTTAGATTTCAATCTTTCATGGTGGTCACTTCTCTTTGTCTGTTTAGCATCTGTGGTCTACACATACAAATGCCCACAAAACTTGGCAACACAGCCGCATCATCACTTGCTTTAGATTATCAATTTTAGGGTTATAACAAGACTTCAATAAAATGACAACAATACATTTCTCTCGTGGATAAATCTATGGCCCAACACTAATCACATTTCACAATTTTTAATATTTATAATTGGTTGTTAATAAAGTATATATTCTCACATTTTTTAAGCATTTCATTGACTGTTAATCAAGTGTCATTGGAAAGTAATTGTTATGTGTATTTTTCGGACTCAATAATTGGGCTGGTAAAAGTCCAATTTATGCCCATTTAAGACCCAATGAGAAGGCCCAATGAGGTCAACATAGTCAAAGCCCATCAGACGAGGCCTAGTATTGACTCAAAGACCATCAAGACTTCCAGCTGGCATCAACAGACTCATAAATACAGGCAAGTCGCAGCTCGACGCCTGCGCAGCTCGTTTCTCAGCGAGCTCGAGATGAGGACCACTATGACACGTCAGCTTGCTCAGATACGTGATAAGTATCATATCTTCCAGAACAGGCAGTTACCAAGTTCAATAGTGATTCTCTCTCTCCGAATATGGTAGTTGCCCAATCAAACCATGATTTCCTCATCAGATATGGAGATTAATTTAAATTCAAATTCAAGTCATCATTATTTCAAGATAATTATAGCAATTTCCTGATATCACCTAAATATATTAGGAAGCATGATTAATTTATAATTCTTTTCCTTATTTTTCCCAATTGTTTAGGGAATGTAATTAATTCAGGATTCTCTTCCTGATTTGCTACAACCAGAATTGTAACTCTTCTTTCCCTATAAATAGGGATTGAAACCGTTGTAACAACATCAGACAATATTCAATAATATACTGTCACTCTGCAGAGATTAAGAGTTGGACAGTCGTGGACGTAGGCCTTTTTATTGCCGAACCACGTAAAATTTGGTGTTCTTCGTTTGATCATCTGATTTCTGTCTTTGTCTTTTCTAGATTTTTGTGCTTTCTCACATTGATTGCAGGTATTGGGCATTGATTTCTCGTCGACTGAATTCCAACGTCGACATTTTGGCGCTAGAAGGAGGGCCCTAACTGCAATCTTTTTCATCCCAGTTTATCAACTTCTGACGATATGGCAAAGACTAGATCAAACAGGTTCCTTGGAGATGATGACCAGGCGGAAAGTCACGTGAACCAATCCCAGCAGAACTTACAGCCTAGGCAAGACGCAACCGCGCATGCAGCAGGCCCGTCCCAAGGACAGATACTCGGGGCCGCGCCAGGCATCCCCCCTCTGCCTCACCGTCAATCGGTTCCAGTTGCCCAAACGGCCGAAGGGCAGAATGCGTTGTTACAAAGGCAAGAAGCGTTGGAGGATACGGTTAGGCAGCTCACGCAAGCCGTCAACATGTTGGTACAGGCCCAGGTACACAACGTGACTAGGGTGGAAGTTCAGGCACCACAGGGAGTGTCTCAGCCTCTCGAAATAGCGCAGGGACCTGAAAGGCTAGCAAGGGAGGTCCCGCGACCTGCAGATTCGGCTCGCTCATCTAATGCGCGTTCGAGGGGTGGAAGACACCCTGTTCAACACGAAAGGGAGGTCGCACGTCCTGATAGCCAGGTAGCAAGACCAAGCCAGGAGGGGAACAGGCGAATGGAAGTTGATCAAGGCAGAGTTCGAGTCGCAGCTCGTTATGCCGATGAGGTGGATGGGCAGCAGGTAAGGCCCCATCGTCATGAAGATCGGTTCGAGGATGAAAGGTATGATCCTGAGCATCCGGCTCCAAGTCTTGATCATAGGAGAAGATACGAGCTCCGAGATCCCCAAGTAGAGGAGCTCCTCCAAAGAGTCCGACAGTTGGAAGCACGACCTGGAGTTCCAGAACAGCGTGGGCTCTACGGAGACAGGACCCCATTCACAAGGGAGATTGAGACACAGCCTCTCCCTCCGAGGTTCAAGATGCCAAGCATTCAGCAATACAATGGGGACAGTGACCCATATGACCATCTAGACGCTTTCAACGTTCAGATGGATTTGCAGACAGGAAATCCAATGGTGAAGTGCCGAGTGTTCCCGGCCACATTGGGGGACATTCCGAGAACGTGGTTCAGAAATCTCCCAGCTCGCAGCATAGGAAGTTGGGAGCAATGCCAACAGAAGTTCGTTGGTCAATACAGGGCACTGAGAAGGCAGCTCGCTCCATCCTGCCACCTTGCCACCATTTTTCAGCGTCAGGGTGAGTCGTTGAAGGAATACATCACCAGATTTAGACGCGAGGTCGCGAATGTCGAGCATCCATCAGACGAAAGCATTCTGACAGCGATCTCAGCTGGGCTGCGCAAGGATGGAAAACTATACGAGAGCATTTACAAGTCCCCAGTGAAGGATCTGGGAGAGTTCTACGAGCGAGCTGCGAAAGAGATAAGATGGGAAGAGACCTTCGGCCCGAAGAAACAGATTCAGAAGAATGAAGTGGGCAGTTCCAGTCAGCCAAAGAAGAGAAACAATGGCCGGAACGAAGAAGGAAGGAATAACGGCTCGAGTAATCAGATTGCGAAGAGATCGAGGAGAGAGCCGAGGTATGAGCGACCTCAGCGTTGGGGTCGCCAGGAAGGATACAGCATCCTGACTACGTCTCCAGACAGGATTTACGCTGTGGAGCGGAATAAGGAGGACTTCGGGAGGCCCAATCCTATAAGGGCTCCCATTCAGCACAGAGATCAGAACAAGTTCTGCGCCTACCATAATGAGGTCGGGCACATTACTTCAGATTGCTGGGCGTTGAAGAACGCCATTGAAAAATTAATCAGGCGAGGTCGCTTGGGGGAATATGTGGCAAGACCTGCTGACCAGCGACCTCATCAGCAACGACCTCAACAGCAACAGCCAGTACACCAACAACAGCCCCAACGAGCTATCGAGCAAGGCCAGGAACCAGCGGTAAGAACTATTTTCACTATTTATGGTGGCCCCCATATCGCAGGTGATTCCAACAGATCACACGAGAGATACGTACGAGAGGCGAACCATTCATTTCAACTCAGCGGGTCGGAGGGACCTGCCAAAAGAGCGAAGCCGACCTCGGACGAGATCGTATTTACAGAAGAAGATGCTAGAGGAGTGATCTGTCCTCATAATGATGCGTTGGTTATACGAGCAAAAATCAGCAATGTGGAAGTTAGGCGCATCATGATCGACACTGGGAGCTCGGTGAATGTGATGTATAGAAGTTGTTTTGACCAAATGGGGCTGCGAGCAGACCAGATGAAGCCATCCCCGGAGCCTCTATTTGGATTCACTGGAGATGCTGTGATACCAGTGGGGCAGATTAAGCTGCCGTTAACTCTAGGGGAGTCAGGTCGTCAAGCAACAACCTTGACGGACTTTTTGATAATCGACGGCCCATCAGCATATAACGTGGTCCTCGGAAGACCTGCTATGAACGAGTTGGACATGGTTACCTCAACCAGAACACTGACTGTGAAGTTCCCAACTCTCAATGGCATCGGATGTGTTCGAGGAGAACAGCACCTAGCTCGTCGTTGTTACGAAGATGCTGTGAAGATGGGCGTGAGAGGAAAGAAGGTGAACGTGGTCTCAGGGGGCGAGCCACGAGCTAAGACTGAGAAGGGAGTCAGTCACGACCTGGACCCTCGTGAGGTAGATGCAGACCAAGCTACCGGTCCAATTGAGGAGTTAGAAGATGTACCAGTCAGCGAGGTAGATCCTGAGCGATGCTTGAAGCTGGGAAGAGGATTAACTCCGGAATTGAGAGCCCAGCTCGCTGACTTCCTAAAGGCGAACTTGGATGTGTTTGCATGGAATCATGAGGACATGGTGGGAATAGATCCAGAGGTGATGTCTCACAGGCTAAACATTGATCCTCATTTCAAACCAGTTCGCCAGAAGAGAAGGGTAATGACAGGGGAACGATACTTAGCACTGAAAGAAGAGGTGGACAAGCTTCTGGTTAACAAGTTCATCAGAGAGGCTTACTACCCGACCTGGGTTGCCAACCCCGTGCTGGTGAAAAAGAAAAACGGGAAGTGGAGGACCTGCATCGACTTCACTGACCTGAACAAGGCGTGCCCAAAGGACAGCTTTCCCCTGCCAAGAATAGATCAGCTCGTGGATGCTACCGCTGGCCACGAGCTCCTGAGCTTCATGGATGCATATTCAAGATATAACCAGATCCCAATGAGGCCTGAAGACGAAGAGCACACCTCGTTCATGACTGATCGGGGGCTATATTGCTACAGGGTGATGCCCTTCGGGTTAAAGAATGCTGGAGCGACCTATCAACGTTTGGTGAACATGATGTTCAAAGAACAGATTGGAAAGACTATGGAGGTCTACGTTGATGATATGCTGGTGAAGTCCAAGCAGATCGGTGATCATGTTAGCAATCTGAGAGAGATGTTTCAAATTCTGAGGAGCTACCAGATGAAGTTAAATCCACTTAAATGTGCATTCGGAGTGGCTTCTGGGAAGTTCCTGGGCTTCATGGTCAATAGTAGGGGGATTGAAGCAAACCCTGAGAAGATCAAGGCGCTGATTGACATGAGGTCGCCGACCAGAGTGAAGGACGTACAAAGCCTCAATGGCCAGGTCGCAGCATTGAGTAGGTTCATCTCGAAAGCTACAGACAAATGTGTCCCTTTCTTTGACATTCTAAAGAAAGCAAAGAATTTCGAATGGACTGACAGTGTGAAGTAGCCTTCCAGCAGTTGAAGGAATATATGGGGCGAGCTCCACTTCTTTCCAAGCCCAAAGAAGAGAAAAGCTGATCTTATACTTAGGGGTGTCTCAGCAAGCTCTAAGTGCGGCGCTGGTAAGGGAAGAAGAAAAGACGCAGCTCCCAGTCTATTATGTGAGCAAACGGTTACAAGATGCTGAAACCAGATATTCCCAGATGGAGAAATTGGCTTACTGCCTGGTGATTGCATCAAGGAAGCTGCGACCTTATTTCCAAGCTCACACCATAGAAGTCCTCACCAAGTATCCATTAAAGCAAGTTTTGCAGAAAGCAGACACCTCAGGTCGTTTGTTGAAATGGGCAGTGGAGCTCGCGCAGTTCGATATCCAATTCAAGCCAAGGACGGCTATCAAAGCTCAGGCTCTTGCAGATTTCATTGCAGAATTTACAGGACCCGTGGATAATGAAGCTGAGTCTTCTGAAGGACCGGCCTGGGAGCTTTTTGTTGATGGATCGTCTAGCGAGCAGAGGGCTGGAGCTGGAGTTCTACTGATCAGTCCTGAGGGCCACAAAATCCTCTGTGCTCTAAGGTTTGGCTTTCAGGCGACAAACAATGAAGCTGAGTATGAAGCCCTGCTCGCGGGTCTACGATTGGCTAAGGAGATGCGAGCTGAACACTTGAAGATTTTCAGTGACTCACAGCTCGTCGTCAGCCACGTAATAGGAGAATATCAAGCCAGGGGACCAAAAATGGCCCTCTACCTCCAAAAAGTTCACGAGCTGCTAGGTGCATTTCAGAAATACGAAATGAAGCAGATCCCGCGAGCTCAGAACTCGCATGCTGATGCATTAGCTCGCCTCGCAACTACGCGAGATGCAGATTTCCTTGGGGCTATCCCAGTTGAGTTCCTACCAGCTCCAAGTACTGAAGAAAAGAGTGTGACGATGGTCATATCTGTACGGCCTGATTCCTGGATGAGCCCTATTCTTGAATACTTGCAGGACGGAAAACTGCCTAATGACAAGCTGGAAGCCCGACGACTACGAGCTAGGGCAGCCAGGTATTGCATCTATGATGATGCACTGTACAAGAAGGGGTTCACAGCACCGTTATTAAGATGCATTGATGGCCATGAATGTGAAACAGTATTGAGGCAAATACACGAAGGCCACTGTGGGAACCATGCTGGGGGGCTGTCTCTAGCTCAGAAGGCACTTCGCCAAGGCTTCTACTGGCCCACCATGAGGCAGGACGCTCTCAACTTAGTGAAGAAATGCGACAAATGTCAAAGGTTTGCTCATATTCCGCGAGCTCCACCAGCTTACCTCCAACAGATGGTGAGCCCGTGGCCCTTTGCGATCTGGGGAATGGACCTGATCGGTCCCCTACCGATGGCACGTGGAAGATGTAAACATGCAGTAGTCGCAGTGGATTATTTCACTAAGTGGGCTGAAGCGAAAGAACTTGCTGAGATCTCCACTACAAAGATTGAGAAATTCGTGTGGAGCAACATTATTAGCAGATTCGGGGTCCCACAGCAGATCGTGACAGACAATGGAACTCAGTTTGCCAGTGACCAGTTTCTTAGGTTTTGCAACGACCTCAAAATTGTTAAAAGTTTCTCGGCAGTAGACCATCCACAAGCCAATGGCCAAGTGGAAGCTGTAAACAAGATTATCAAGCAGACCCTGAAGATGAAATTGGAAGCCAAGAAAGGAGCGTGGGTAGACGAGCTCCAAAAAGTATTGTGGTCCTATAGAACCACAGCTCGCGGCTCCACTGGCGAGACCCCATTTTCAATGGTCTACGGATCGGAAGCTATGATCCCGGCTGAGTTTGAAGTCACCTCGCAAAGAAGAGCGACCTTCAATCCAAACAACAATGATCAGCTACTTGCAGCAAACCTGGACCTGCTCGAGGAACATAGGGAAACCGCTAGGTTAAGGGTAGCTGTCTATCAGCAGAGAATAGCGAGATACTATAACAAGTATGCTCGCATTCGCAGATTCAACGTAGGAGACCTAGTCCTACGCCTCATCCTACCAGGAGCCCGCAAGCCGAGTGATGGATCCTTAGGCCCAAACTGGGAAGGACCATATGTTGTCAAAACAGCCTTGGGAAATGGAGCTTATCGACTAGTCAATGTAAACGGGGCAGAAGTCCTCCGAGCTTGGAATGCCGAGCATCTCCGCCCTATTATCAATAAGTTTTTCATTACATGTAATATGGATTAATTGTAAATGATATCTCCATTTCTCTCCTGTTTTTGATTCAACTTTCTTCACCAGGCTGACGGGCTCCGAGCTCAATGGTTTAGGAATATGAATTAAAGAGCCTAAAAAGCAAGTGACTAAGTGTCCTTGCATAGCTCGCCTAATGAGCCTAAAAAGCAGCGAGGTGACGACCCCTGCATAGCTCGCTATGAATTAAAGAGCCTAAAAAGCAAGTGACTAAGTGTCCTTGCATAGCTCGCCTAATGAGCCTAAAAAGCAGCGAGGTGATGACCCCTGCATAGCTCGCTATGAATTAAAGAGCCTAAAAAGCAAGTGACTAAGTGTCCTTGCATAGCTCACCTAATGAGCCTAAAAAGCAGCGAGGTGACGACCCCTGCATAGCTCGCTATGAATTAAAGAGCCTAAAAAGCAAGTGACTAAGTGTCCTTGCATAGCTCACCTAATGAGCCTAAAAAGCAGCGAGGTGACGACCCCTGTATAGCTCGCTATGAATTAAAGAGCCTAAAAAGCAAGTGACTAAGTGTCCTTGCATAGCTCGCCTAATGAGCCTAAAAAGCAGCGAGGTGACGACCCCTGCATAGCTCGCTATGAATTAAAGAGCCTAAAAAGCAAGTGACTAAGTGTCCTTGCATAGCTCGCCTAATGAGCCTAAAAAGCAGCGAGGTGACGACCCCTGCATAGCTCGCTATGAATTAAAGAGCCTAAAAAGCAAGTGACTAAGTGTCCTTGCATAGCTCGCCTAATGAGCCTAAAAAGCAGCGAGGTGACGACCCCTGCATAGCTCGCTATGAATTAAAGAGCCTAAAAAGCAAGTGACTAAGTGTCCTTGCATAGCTCGCCTAATGGGCCTAAAAAGCAGCGAGGTGACGACCCCTGCATAGCTCGCTATGAATTAAAGAGCCTAAAAAGCAAGTAGTTAAGTACCCTTGCATAGCTCGCCAAACATTCTAAAATACCCATTACTTATACTTACAAAATTTTGTTAAGTGTTGCTTTTATTATTATCAGGTTTTGGGTTTATCGATTATTAGCTCGCAGGAAAAATGAAGAGCATGAAGTACATTGGCCTGAGAAACATTCAACACAAGAGAAGTAATGAAAGAAATTTTCATTAAAATACGAAGACTGATTACAAATTGAAAGATAAAAGATATACATGAAAAAGAAAAAACAAATTGCTAGTCTTCTGCAGGAGGGTCTGGATTAGCCGAAGGTTCCGGACCAGGGGCAGACGAGGCAGCTTTTGATTTAAAATCCTCAATGGTTTCGAGCCCTATGTCCCCAAAGATAGAGAAATCCATGTCTGGATGGGACATCCACAGTGTATAGAGGAAATCGCGACCTGTCCTTTCTTCAGCCTCATCCCTTGCATCTGCAACCCGCATTTCCAGTTCTTGGGCAGCCTGCTCTCTAAAGGCTGTTAGCTCCTCGAAGGCATTATCAGCTAGGCGGTTGACGACCTCAGCCTCTTTCTTCATATCTTCAACCTGCTGTTCCGCAGCCTCAGCTCGCTGAATAGTTTCGCCCACTTGTTGCCTAAGTACCTCAGCTCGATGCTCAGCCTCCTTCGCACGGTTATCCGCAGCTGTCACTTCCTCAGCTCGTTTGGCTACAGCCTCCTTAGCACTTTTAGCTGCAGCTCCCATCTCACCGGCCCGCTTATTGGCCTCCTCGGCCTGCTTCTCGGCAGTTTCAGCTCGCGCCAGAGCAGCATCAATCTGACTATGAAGCACTTCAATTTTCTCTTCTGCAGCTGAAGCTCGCTGTTCGTCCAGTGCGGCCTGTTGCTCAGATTGCCTCAGATCCTCTTTTACCTTGAGCAGCTCATCCTTTAACATAGCATGATCATCCTCCATTTTCTTCAAGGCATCCTCGGCTGCTTGCCTTGCGGCGTTTGCCTCAGCGATCTGGGCTTCTTGACCTTCTATCTGCCCGAGGTAAAGCGAGCTAAATCATCATTGGCTGCCTCCAGGTCGAACTCCAACTTCCTCATCTCATCCTTGGCAGCCCTTGTCTCCCTTTTTCGCTTCATCGCAGCAAGGGCACCCTGAAAATCATGAACACATTAAAATATTGTCAAGGAAGAAAATCAGCAGATGAAAAAAATTAACTTACCAGCATGCAATGACGAGCCACGAACTCATCCAGATCCTCGCCCCTAAGGCACCTATTTTCCAAGACGTTCGTATGATTAAGCATAATTGTTGACCAGCTGTCAAGGAAAGCATTCAAGTATCTTCCTCCAGGACCCAGCTCGATATCTGATCTGGTGGGTGAAGGAGTTCTCTCACGCTCCGGGATATCGCGCGCATCATCATGAGAAGCACCATGACGCGACACAACAGTACGCCTAGTCGCATATGTGCTGCGGGCAGTTCGGGCTGCCTCGGGGGCAACATCTGAAGGAGCATCACCTTTTCCAGGCTGCGAGCTGGAAGGCGTAGGTCGCTGAAGATTTGCAAAAACATCTGAGAGAGGCACCTCGCTGGGAACATCAGTCGAGGGAGTAGTGGCTCCAGCAGCAGCATGCACTTCGCTGGGAACATCGGTTGAAGGGGCAGTGGCTTCAGTGACTGCAGGCCCTTTGGTAGATGCAGCAACTGAAGGAGCCTGGTCCTGGCCAGATGGTTTGGAGCGTTTGGAGGGTGCCACTGGAGTGGCCAAGTCTTCAGCAGGTCTTTTTGCCGAAGGAGCTGAGGAAGCTTGAAACTCAGCAGGGCGTGCAGGAGGAGATTTCATGAGGACAAGTTTCCTCCTATTTGCCGGGAGTTTCGTGGAAGAAGGAGCAGGAGCTGGAGCGCGAGCTGGGGATGACAGTGAAGCCCCTGGAGTAGATGCATGACGTGGAGAAGATGATGGGTCAGCCTGTGCAGCAGGAGCTGCAGGAGTTGAGTCTGATCCTGTCCGAGCTGGAGCAGGATCTGTAGAAGAACCTTTTTTAGACGCACCCTTTGAAGGAGTGCGAGTTGAAGACGGCTTCGCCTTCTTTGGTGTGCGAGCTGAAGAAGATCTCGCTTTAGACGAGGTGCGAGCAGGAGCGCTTCGAGATGAAGTCTTCCGAGGTGGAGAAGGGGAGCGAATGTTATCCAAGCGAATGACATCCTCTGATGATGAAGAGACCGTTGGTGGAGGTCGGGAAGTAGACGCATCTAGAACAGAAACTTCAAAAACAGAAGGAAGTCTAGGCCTGTCACTCATCTTGCCTATGTCCTCCCCAGCTCGCAGAAAATGTGATTCCGTAGAAGGGGCAAGCTTGTAAGCCCTAAGGATAACATCATCAAATCTGCTGCTGATGCCCGCGTCGTTCGATTTCGCGAGCTTGTTAAGAGCTCGTTCCTCCCCGCTGCTGAGAGAAAACTCGTCCATTTTCAGCTCTGCACAGTAAATGATTAAAGAATGATAAGTGATGAAGATGCAAAACAAAATCAGCTCGTAGGAGTTTTCTTATGAATACCTGGTTTCAGAACGAAACTGAAGTTTCGGAGGTCTGCAAGAGATGGGCACGAGATGTAAAACCAGCTCGTCTTGTATGGCCCGACGTTGGATTTACCTTTCGCTTCTCCCTTGGGCAAAAGGTCTTTGTATTGTGACTGACGAGCTGTCAGATAGTAAATCCCATCTGGTTTCTCTCCTTCTCCCGCGCTCAGAGCCTTGAAGGAGTAGAACTCCTGGATAATTCTGGGTGTAGGGGCATGAAGGCCGATCCTGTAGAAAGCTATGGCCAGCGAAATCAACTGTGTGTAAGAATTCGGAGTCAGTTGAAATGGTGCGAGCTTGACTTTGTTGAGAAATTCGATTAAGTACGGCGGAACGGGGAACCGCAACCCCTGCTCGAGATGCTGGGTGCTGACAGCGATATATCCCCTGGGTGGATAACAAGCATGATTGTCCGAATCAGGAAGTAGAATGCGGCAACCGAAAGGGATGTGGAATTGCTTGACAAGTCCTTCCACCTCAGGACGCTTCAATGATGAGGGATGACGGGCGAATGCTGCACGGGCTTCTCTGCCCTGAATGGCATGAACTCGGGCTTTATCGTGCTCACGAGCTTCGTTGCTTGGAATCATCCCCTTGCGAATCCCACTTGAAGACATCTAAAAGTAAGCAAATAAATATATGTATCATTGCAGGAGCAACAATGGTGAATGGAGCATGATGAGCCCAGAATAGAAAGTTTGAAGAAGAAGAAGTCTCACCTTGAATCGTTGATAAGTAGAAGAACGACGAAGGAGGCTGAGAATCTCGTAAAAGGCAGTGGGTCCTGGATAATGGAAAGCTTGAACACTTGTTTGCTTCGAGTGAAAATGACAGATGAAAGGAGAAAATGAAAAGGGTCCATCGGTTTATATAGGCAAGCAAGCATGAGTCCCAACCGTCAGATCTTTGGGAAATGTAACCGTCATAGATCTGACGGTGCAGCGTGAAACGTGGCTTTGGAAATCATGCAGCCGTCAGTTGAAGGACGTGCGCATTAAATGTGTGAGTAAAGGACGTGCAGACGTCGTTTCAGTTACCACCTGCATGACCGCCACGTGTCACAACTGAAAAGGTGGAATTCGAAAAGTGCCCAGAGGCGGTTACAAAAATAAACGTGCCAAGGAAGACAACTTTTACCAGCAAAAGCAAGCTCCCAGCTCGCCCAAGCGAACTGAGAGCTGGGGGGCTAATGTTATGTGTATTTTTCGGACTCAATAATTGGGCTGGTAAAAGTCCAATTTATGCCCATTTAAGACCCAATGAGAAGGCCCAATGAGGTCAACATAGTCAAAGCCCATCAGACGAGGCCTAGTATTGACTCAAAGACCATCAAGACTTCCAGCTGGCATCAACAGACTCATAAATACAGGCAAGTCGCAGCTCGACGCCTGCGCAGCTCGTTTCTCAGCGAGCTCGAGATGAGGACCACTATGACACGTCAGCTTGCTCAGATACGTGATAAGTATCATATCTTCCAGAACAGGCAGTCACCAAGTTCAATAGTGATTCTCTCTCTCCGAATATGGTAGTTGCCCAATCAAACCATGATTTCCTCATCAGATATGGAGATTAATTCAAATTCAAATTCAAGTCATCATTATTTCAAGATAATTATAGCAATTTCCTGATATCACCTAAATATATTAGGAAGCATGATTAATTTATAATTCTTTTCCTTATTTTTCCCAATTGTTGAGGGAATGTAATTAATTCAGGATTCTCTTCCTGATTTGCTACAACCAGAATTGTAACTCTTCTTTCCCTATAAATAGGGATTGAAACCGTTGTAACAACATCAGACAATATTCAATAATATACTGTCACTCTGCAGAGATTAAGAGTTGGACAGTCGTGGACGTAGGCCTTTTTATTGCCGAACCACGTAAAATTTGGTGTTCTTCGTTTGATCATCTGATTTCTGTCTTTGTCTTTTCTAGATTTTTGTGCTTTCTCACATTGATTGCAGGTATTGGGCATTGATTT
The DNA here is from genome assembly GCA_019925255.1 of Litchi chinensis. NCBI lineage: Eukaryota > Viridiplantae > Streptophyta > Magnoliopsida > Sapindales > Sapindaceae > Litchi > Litchi chinensis. Next base: position 26,485,032 of record CM034469.1, on the reverse strand, counting down.
CTCGTCGACTGAATTCCAACGTCGACAGTAATAAAAACGTTAACCTAACCATCCCTCAATTGTACGAGGAGTGCTAAAAAAAAAAAATTGTATGGGAGTGCTTGATGCGTATTCTCAACAAGGGTACTAGCCATGACTTCTCAATTTATACATTTAATTTGGTGATATTTCTGCTATAAAATGAAGAAGGTGGACATTCATTCACATTAGCTTCATAATAATATCAAATGACATGTATCATAATTCATATATATGCATAATTTATGATCTTAATAGTTTCAAGTGACTTTAGTTATCATACACAAGTCTTGTGAATTATAATAACAATCAAATTGGTGATTCAAAACTTGCAAATTGATCTTGAGAAATATGATTACTTATGATTAAAGTTTCTATATATAAAACAAAGAAAAAAAATTTGAGAAGAGTTTTTAATTTTTTTTGAAGTATAAAGAATTGTTTAAACTTAAACTTGGGTGTACTGATAGTTTAATTAGTTGATTTTGGTAAATATATAAGTTTACTTTTATAATGTTAGTTTTGGTATTAAATTGGGTGTTTAAAGTAAAGTTAATTTTAAAAGTTTTAATGATGGTATGCTTACAATTACTATTTGGATGTATAAATCATATTTTGAGTGACAATATATGTACCCTCAAGCTAAATATCATTTAATCACCCCTTATGCTTGATTTCTTGATAATTTATCACTTGATCCATCCCTTTGCAGCTTGCTTTCATTAAGGTATCACCGATCTCACAAGGCAGAATTATATGTAATCATCTAACAAATCATGCTTTTCCTCTTAAATTATCTGTTTAATCTTTGAATCATCAATTCTTGGGCTCCACACACCTCAACAAAGTTCAACTCAACACACTGTAAAGTACTACTAGTCACATTCCAATGATTAAAATCATCTAGTAATAAACAATTATCATATTCTTTTCTTTCTTCAATCAAAAGACCCAAATTCCTCCAATTTTCCCATTTTTTTTCCTTGCCCTCCATCCCTACATAAACACCAATGTTGCCAAAATTTTCTTGCCCAACCCCATCAAAATTTCTTGCAACCCTACCAAATTTTCTCTTCCAAGAAAATGGCTGACAAGGCACCCTCAAAAAGAAAGCTATTGATTGCCATTGTTTTGACACCAATTTTTGCATTGGGTCTCATATTGCTCATTTTATGGCTTAGTCTAAGACCACACCACCCCAAATTCCACATCCAAGATTTTTCAATTGCTGGTTTGGGTCAACCAAACGGGTTTGAAAACACCCACATTGTCTTCAATGTAACTGCTCGAAACTCGAACCGACGGGTTTGGATCTTTTACGATGGCCTACGCGGGTCGGTTTATTACAAGGACTACCGGGTGGCCGTAGAGCCCATTTTGTTTTCTTATTATCAAGAGCCCAAAAACACAACTGTCTTGCAAAGGGTGTTTAATGGGACCATGACCGCATCAAAGGTGGATAGCCAGCGTTGGAGGCAGTTCACTAGTGATCGTGTGAAAGGGATGGTGAGGTTTTATTTGAGATTCACATCAGACGTCAAGTATAAAAAGTCAATGTGGGATAGAAGTGAGCATCGGATGCGGGTCAAATGTGAAGTCGGGGTGGGTCCGGATGGGTCAATGTTGCCTTATTTTCGAGGCAGAAAGTGTCACGTGAAGTTCTAATGGTTTGTTTATTATGTGCTGTGTTCTTGGTTGTTGTGTATTTTATTTTATTTAAATGTTCGTTTTATTTGAATTTGTGGATTGGTTGATTTCTCACAGTGTTATGTTGTACACTTGTACTTCAATAAACGTGTAATAAAATGTAAAACTGAATGGTTAATAATTCGATATGGTTAGCCTGGACACATGGTCTTTTAAATTTCAATGTTACATATATATCAGGATTTTTTTTTTCTTGAAACATATATACGGCGATTTTAATTCCCTTATTGATTTTAAATGAACTCATTAAAATTTTATTTCATAAAATTCTTCAAGAAACATTTAATAATGATGAAGATCGAAGATACATATTTTTAATGTAGCTTTATAGTTAATATATATGTGAGGCAATTACAAAAATTTTACATGGATAAGTTGATTTTAAAAATGGTCAATAGGTATAAAACTATAAAATACATCGCTCTATGATTTGGTGACAGAGAACGCTCGTTCAGTTTTGCAATGATCTCGATTTGAGTTATTCTCAATGTAAGTTGTATCTAAAAAAATTAGACAATATCTTTTTTAGTATGAAGAGAAATCACTTTTATAATTAGCTTATATTAAATATATTAAATTAAGCAATATACCCACAAGATGTATATTGTTGCAAATCTTATGGTAGAATCCATCAGTGAAGTTTGGCTTATTTGAGTAGCATAAATGTTCATATATATATCCATGACTCATATGTAGCTATGTAAACACCTATACAATCAAGGGAGGAATTCAAAACTAAGCAAATTATACATATAAAAAAATCGTTTATAGCTCTACAATCAATCATATATTTATCGGTTAGGAAAGTAAGTTAGTACATAATATACAATATATCTTCTCTTGTTGATCAGGAGGGAGGGATCAGAGCAACAAAATTTATAAGTCTAGTAATGCCCAATAAATTCAATTTTCTTAATCAGTTATATAATTCTTGTGTTATAATTACATTATTTTAGGGACAATTATGTATCTTACGAGTAAAGGAATGCCATATAGTATATACATATTTTTTCAATACATTCAATTAATTGACTCTCTATTCAATATATTATTTATAAATTTATATTTTTATAATTTATATTCAGAAAATAAAATTTATGAGAAGCTTTATATTTAAAAAAATACAATTTTTACAAGTTTTATATATTTAATAAATAATATCTTAAAAGGGTGTAATAGTAACACTCCTTTATGTAAATATATACAAAAGAGAGTTCATGCATGGTTCGAAATCGAGCCTTTCAAGTCAAAGTGAATAGTCACATGGTCTTTGGAATACTACTTTCCATTTTCCGTAGGCAACCTTTATGCTTTGTTCTCGTACGCAAATAACGGCTACACGCTTAAGCTAAGCATAAGTGCATAACATAACTTTTTTTTTTTTTTGAAAGAATAAGCATAACGTTACTTTGTTTCCATTAGTTTTCCATGTTTGACAATACTTGCAACTCAAGCACACAATAATTGATCCAACACTATTGGGTCTCGTTTTCATATTATATTTTAATATGCCAAAGCTGTCACCTTTAGTGAAACAATAAGATAAAGAAAACATTTGGAATATATATCATCATCTAATAAGAAAATTTAATCATAAATATTGCTATTTTACTATTTTTATAATTAAAAGAGTAATTAACAGGATTCATAAGTGTGGATTTTAATCCCTAATGGCTACCCATTAAGTACACTTATTCAATATTATCCTAGTTACATTATATTATGTGATAAAGATAATTAAATATACGTAAGGTTCATATATCTAATTAATTTAGTAATTATCATTTTTTTTTTACAAACTACCTCTAGTGGAGACCATTTTAATCTAAGACATTGCCGAGTTGATTGAGTGTTTTTACTATCAAGTTACATTCCAGTTTCACATCAATGATTAATTATTTTAAACACTCCACAAAAGTGGTTTTTATCTTTGGTGCTTATTCATTAACTACACTACATGTAATATCTAAACTCTTTTGTTATATGATTAAGTGATAAAAAAACATTCATTCATCTTGACAATTACCAAAATTAAAGTCACTCGTTCTAACAATAACTAAGATTTAAGTCACCCTCACTACTAATGTTGTATAATAAAAAAAAAAATTAAAAATCCAATCCCGGAGTCTATTGCACACACAATATGATTTCAATAACTGGATCATTGAAATCAGCCATAACCTTGAATATACTTAAATTATTACCTAATAATGACTTAACATCGAGTGACTACATAGCTGTCAGATCATGTGTGGTATCTCCAAATAATAATATTATTAAATAATAAGATTATAGATTATGGATTATAGGATGAAGAGCACCGAAAACTCGAACAAAACCTGAAATATTCTTTGCTTTGTCCATGCAAAGTAATCAAAAGCTCCATAAACTTCCATTTCCCGCCACCTTTCTTCAACTACATAAACCTTCTCACTTGTTTCTCTCCTTTGTTCAACCAATAACTTTCCACCCAATCCTCCTCGCTCTCTCACCACCCCCACAAAAATGTCGACCCCAGATCGGATTCCCGTCCAAATCACCCCAGAAAAACCTGAACCCTACCAGCGCCACCACTCCGCCCGCGACTCCGCCCGCTACTACGCCCACCGCGTCCGCGAGAGCCTCGCCACCCGAGTCTCCAAGACCATCTGCATCGTCTTCCTCACTCTCCTCCTCGTCCTTGGCATCGTTGCCTTCATTCTCTGGATCAGCCTCCGCCCCCACCGCCCCAGAGTCTATCTCCACGAGTTCTCCGTCCAGGGCCTCGACCAGCCTGCCGGGTTCGAAAACGCACAGATAAACTTCAACGTCACTGCCCGGAACTCGAATCAACACATTGGGATATATTATTATTCAATCGAGGGGTTGGTTTATTATAGGGAGCAGCGGGTCGGGTCGACCCCTTTGAAGGACCCATTTTACCAGGAACCGAAGACGACGACGGTGTTGGCAGCGACGCTGAGTGGCGCCACCCTGACGGTGAACAGCCAGAGGTGGGACGAGTTCATGAACGACCGTGCAAAGGGAAAAGTTATGTTTAGGCTTGAGATAAGATCAACCATCCGATTCAGGGTGTCCACGTGGGACACCAAGCGCCACACGATGCATGCCACGTGTGAAGTGGAGGTGGGCCCCGATGGATCTATCTTGCCCACTTCGAAAGAAAAGAGGTGTCCTGTTTATTTTACTTGATTTGGTTTTAGTTTTTGTTTTGGTTTTCGGACTTGGGTTGATTTGGTTCCTGATCAGGAAGGATTACAAGTTTGATTGTTTGTAAAATTTGGAGAAAGACAATAACATGTTGTGTAATTATTAAGTTACTTGTTTTGATGTTTTTTTGGAATTATTAGAGCATATTCAATACTCTTATGAATTATGAAATTTCATAACCATATAGCATAAATAGATATTGAATTAAAAAAAAATCTTTAATACAATTATTATTCAATAATGTTAAACTTAGGTGGCTAAAAAAAATAAATAAATAAAAAGATATTGTCAACAAGACTCTATATTTTTAGAATAAAATCTTTTATAGGACTTTTAGTTGGTGTGCAATGTTAATGTTGATATACTTTTAAATAATAACATGACACATAATATTTTTCTTTCATAAACAATTAATGTTAGTATGACCTTCTAATAATAATCTGACATATAACATAGTTTTTTAAATGAAACTTTTCTCGTAAACAAAGAAAAACATCAACATTAATTTTTTATAAAAGAAAGATGTCATGTATCATATTGTTATAAGAAGGGCATATCAATATTAGTATGACATGTCAACTAAGTATCCCATAAAAGATTTTATCCTATTTTCAAAGGGTGTACTAGACAATCATATCAACAAATCAATAATTATTTAATTTTAATTTTCAAATCTAATTAAAAGTTTTAAAACAAATCATTAAATGAAAATAAATGGAGATATTAAATAAAAATACATGGAAACATTGAAGAAAAATTTTTCAATTTGATTATCTATCAAATGATACATATGTTATGTAAGAAGTAAATTTTTTAACATTGATTACATAATATATATTTTTTAAAATATAATCTATGACAGTATTGATGATACTCTTAGTTTAGAGTTAAACTAATTGTATTATGAAGAAAACATTATCTATATGGGATTTAGATACGTTTTGTTTACTTGACATAAAATGAAGCATCAGCATGACAAAAGATTTCAATTCATTATAGTGATAGGTCTACCGAGAAGTAGAAAATATAAAATTGAAAGGAATTATTATAATGATATAATTTTTTTAATGAAATTAAAATAATATAATTTTTAAATGAATTATAATAATATAGTTGATGGTCAGAGGAATTTTTTTTTGGTTAGTTTTTTAATTTTTATGAAGTTCTAAATTAAAATCCAATAAATAAGTAATTGGCTGCAATTAGCTGACTACAAAGTATTAAAACATATCAATAATGGAGAAAAGTAGAGTGATATGGTGGTAAGTTATCTCTCACCTATCCCACCTTCCAAGTGGCGTATCATTAGTGAATTCTTAAAATATACTGGAATATCTTAACATAGGCTAACAGGCTGAGCCGAAAGATCGGCCCATAGGCCTAAAGGATTTAAAAGGAAAGTAAGAAGAGACAAAGCGATGTCGTTTTACATCACGAGCTTCTTCTAGTGATCAATGATTGCCTCCATTGCAGTCAAATGCGAAACCTGTCAAGGTGTCATTCTCTTTGATACATTAAAAAAAATAATAATAAATAAATATAATACATGTAGTTATGCAATTAAATGCGAGTTATGATTTATCAACCGACTGCAAATTTAACAGAGGTAACTGATTTAATCAACTTATTTAGTCAAACCTCGGCACAAAATTAAATCGATTAAGTTAGTTTCACTGCTTAAAGGCTCCAAAAAGCATCTTTTGGTAAATGCAAACAATTTTTAATGCCAATTCATATAATTATTGATGTTGTTGATACTTTGGAATAAAAACAGTAGCTTTTATAGATTGACAAGCTTGGTGCTTTTGCATTTTGTTGGATACAATGCTAATGCTACACAAGTAAGTATCATGACATAATAAGGTTTGCCTGTATTTATACACACATGACCTTCTATCATTTACTCAACCTTATATGGACCAATTCAATCGTCTATCACCACAACATTGAGTTATATATCTTAGTACGTCATAATTTCATTGACTTTCAATTTCTTATATTTATTTACACATCACCTTTTAGTATAAGTGATTGTGTACATTCATATTTACTCAGTTAATGGAGTTCAATTCCTATTAAATACATTTTATAAACTTGTGTGTAAGTTATTATTTCCTTACTATTAAATTAGTGATTGATCTCGATAGGTTCCTCCACATCTTTAATCCATTTAGTGTCAGCTTTAGAAACAAAAGTGCCTATATTGTCTAATCTCCTCCTTGAAGCTTTGTGGTTACCTGAATTTCCTTTTTGCCCTGTTAAAATACAATAACAGTAACTTCCATGATGCTCCTTTCATGTGCCCTTTATTCACAGAAAGCAAAATGGCACTCCAAAAGAAAGCATCAGGTTCCAGGTTTTTGGAAACTTGATTAACTTGCATATATAGATATTCCTCTCTTGATGCCACCACTCAACATCAGATTCTTACATTTTTATCTTCTCTTAACTCAAAATGCTAACAACCTCCCCCGCGAAATTCCATACTTTTTCTTCTCAAATCTCGCCACAAATATAATCAAAATGTGCGAGGTTAAAAACTTTTATCTATGGCTTCTCCAAGTCGTAGGCCTCCTAGGCCTTCTTGCATTTTGTCTATGGCTAAGTCTCCGCCCCAGAAACCCAAGTGTTGCTGTTGTGGAGTTGACAGTCCCACCAGGCTCTAATGATTCTTCTGTGCCTGATGATGGCAGTCAAAATGGTACCTTCTATTACAATCTTGAGATTGAAAATCCAAACAAGGACTCTAATATTTATTTTGAGGACATTTTGTTATCATTCTTATATGGGCAAGATAGGGCAGCTGAGGATAGAATTCCAGCATTTGATCTAGGGAAGAGTAAGACTCAACGAATGGCTAGTCGTAATGTGAACGTCGAGGGTCATGCATGGAAGGCTCTTCGCAAAGGTATATTGAATGCAACAGCTGAGTTGAAGGTGGGGTTTGTAACGCGCATGCGATACAAGACTTGGGGCATAAAGAGTAAGAAGCATGGAGTGAACCTGCAAGGGAGTGGAAAACTTGGTAAGGATGGGAAGTTGTTAGATAAGAAGAAGAAGATCAAGCTAAAACATTCTTCTAAGAAATGGAGAGTAAGAACATCTCATTTTCATTGAAGGATGGTATTTATATGACCTTGGCTTTACTCGTAAATTTATGTTTTAGCATGTATACATATATCAAACACCATGTACAAATACAACAAAGGATTTTCAAAGGATTTTCACATTCTTTCACTTCAATGTTCTGTTGTCTTGGATGTCTGTTTGTGTAGTAAAATTGTAGGAGTTCAATATTTTGTAGATGATTGGTTTATTGTGATTGTTCTTCAATTGTGTTCTGTGCCTGACAGAATTTGACACATTATATATCTTTTATACCTACAGTTTCTATAAAAATAAATAGTATTTGTTGACTGCGTTTAATTTTGAATTTTGTGTATAAACTTTTGACTTGAAACAGAAGCACATACGCAAATATTGTACATAAGAAAGTGTACCATGTGTTAAAAACACATCTATCAAACTCTAACGAATTTTAGATTCCTTAACTGGAACTTGAAAACTCATAGGATGACAAAGCAATTATTTGAATATGAGAAACAAATTCTAGGAGAAAAAGATCCCATTTAAACACTGTAAGAAGTTTGATAAACTGATTATAAATTTCACCAACAATATTAATATGGTGTAATTCAGGAGCTGGCCATATCAGGCTAGAAATCTACAAAGTAATTTTCTCCATTATCTTTTGCCTATTTCAGGCCATTTTGGTAATGAATACCTGACCGATGAATATGAACACATGTTTCTGGTTAAGTACCTAAATAAGTTGGGCACAGACCCATTTCTATCAACACTATTGTGTTCCCTTCTTTGAAATCCGTGACTGGTTTATAACTTGTCTTCTCCATTCATGAATTGGTACCTGCAAAGCAATTGCCAGAACAAGTTTACAGATTAGTTTCACATAGCTGTCCACAAAATATAAACAGATTCTGAAACTTTGCTGATGAGCTCAATTTTTAATCCTCATCACAAATCAAATGCAGTATAAACCAAGAGCATAAGATAAGTCCTCACAGCAGGGAAGCCACCATAATCTCCAGGTTCTGTGATGTCCTTGGTGACACAGCTATTAGCAGCAAGCCGCACCTGCATCCCGCATGTAATCAGAATCTATTCATAGCTCAGAGCTCTTTATCATGCAATAAATGAGAGCAGTCAGAAATTGGATACAGAAAGTACAGATGAGTCATCACATATAAATGAACATGTAAACTCTTAGCACAGAATGAAATAAGGGAGCATAGACATTTAAGTTGACAGAGGAAAGATTAGTCTGAGCACTGCGTATATACACTCCAAATAAGTTGAGGAAAAATAAGATTGGCCTGGCCTGGAAGGTACAGACTCGAAATTTATTCCAATGCACAAACAATCCCATGTCAGTAAGATGTTAAGGTGATGACCGTCTAACAAATCTAACCTTATACAGAGATACAAACTTTACACAATTCAACTTCAATTCCTTTAATAAAGATTAAAATAAGGGGAGAAAAAGAAGAAAAAAGAGAAACAAAGCCTTCACAGCAACGGAAGAACCCTTCATTCTCTTTTGCTTAACTATATACCTTTGATACAATAGAGACATGATCACGAACAGCCACCCTCCCACCCAGAGTTACATAGTCTCCAATCCTGAAGGAGAACAAATGACATAGACAGCCGTCAAGATCTTTGGAGCTTTCCACAGTCTTTAAAAAATGCAAGTCAAATTAAATACCCAAAAGAGGGAAAACAAAAAAAAATAAAACTAAAAATGTTGAACAAAAAAAGAAGTAACATACGTTACTGAACCTGCAAGTCCAGTTTGTCCACAAAGCATGCAATGTTTTCCAATATTTACATTATGACCAATCTGCAAAGAAAGCCAACAATGCAGAAATTACTTTTATTTTATTATTGCTCTTTCCTCTTAGAATCAAGAGATATGATAATTGGCAAGCATCAGGAGCAACACCAAACCTGCACTAAATTATCAATTTTTGAATGATCCCCTATTACTGTATCTCTCCAACTGCGAAACCAAATAGGTAGTACCTCAATATTCAAGTTGGCCATTTTCCAAGCACAAGCAAGTATAAAATCTACATTCTACATATGCATGTCACGAACTCTTAGAAGCCATTCAAAACTAAAACATGTCCCACCTGCCCCTGTCGATGCAAGTATTTGCACCAATCTCCACATGGTTCCCTATCCTAGCCATTAACATCTGAGGAATGAACACATATTATAAAAATGCTTCAGTTTCTGATCCTAAACTGAACAGTATATAAGAGCTAAATACTCGGCTTTTCTTCAGCGCAAGGACACCTCACATACTCATGCAAGGAGATTTGCAAGAAAAATATCTTACCTCCAAGTTTTAACTCATTATGACTTACATTCCAACCTTCTAGCAATCTACGGAAACTAAACTATTTCATTATTTATGAATAAAAACCAAATATGTATATCACCAACTTGCGGTTTCTTTAACATGTTTCCATGCTCGTCCACAAAGAACCCGAACCCTGTAAAACAAACAACTTGGGCAATCAATTTGAAAATCCAAAAATTCAAATCCATTCAAAACAACACAAACAAAAGTTTGAAATAACCGCATTTTACCATCTTGACCGATGCAAGCTCCATTGTGTATTACACATGAATCACCTACAATGCAGTTACCAAGTGCAACATTATACCTGAAGACAAACAATACACACTTGTATTTACTTCCATATACTTAGAATTCTATATGCAACTAAATCATTTTCATATACCCTAACTTTGTAGATTGACCGATGGTAACACCAGGTCCAACAACAGCTCCTGATCCAACACAAACGTTTGCACCCAGTACAGCTTTTGAGTGAACTATGGCCCCCGCCTCAATCCGCACCGTTGGATCAATGCAAGCTGATAGATGGAAGACCCCATTTCCGTTATGCCATTTTTGAAAATCATGGTTACTTTCGAGTCCTGAAACACATAACCGAGTTTCTCTCAGACATTTTCACGAACATTTGGACTGCAACATTCAATGGTTGTTTGATTAATTAAAACAAGAACAAAAACACAAACCGGAGCTACTGGAGACATTGTAGAGACGAATAAAGAGTTGGGTATATTTGTTCTTGGAATAGAAAACGGAAAATCGTTGAAGACTAATCGCCATTGACTGACTTCAAGCTTTGTAAATGTAAAGCGAAGAAGAGTAGGCTAGATAGTGCTGGCATTGTCTGATTGAAGGGAAATAAAGGGCAAAATTGTCATTTCACGGCAAGACGAAGGTCAATTTATACTTTTTAAAAAATAAAAAATATAACAACCAATCGATTGTAATGCATGTGAAATTTATTCAAATTACAAAATAACACAATCTAGTTTCACTTTTTGATATTTTATTCACAAAAATTCCTATAATGAATAATTTTAAAACTAAAAAAGTTAAATATTTTTAGCACAATTTTTTAAAATTATGATAGCTATTGTTGGAAAATAATTTTGGTTTAATTACGTTATCCAACTACTAATATGACCTATCAATTATAGTATTTGAATTGATTGTAATAGTTTTTGATATTATTGAAGTCAATATAATAACTATAATTGATGAGTAATGTTTGTGATTGAGTAACGTAGTGAGACCCATCATTTTTTGGTCCCATTTGTTCAATCACAAGCTAAATCCCATTGAACAAAGTTTTTGTTAAAAAGCCTTAATATTGGATTCTTGAATAAAAGTTTTCAAGCATAATATAAATAAATTGCTTTCAACAATAGATAGTTTAAAAATACTATCATTTAATGGAATTCAACTTGATTATCACCTCAAATACCATTTTTTCTTTTTTATTGAAATATGTATAGGTGAAAATATTGTTGTAATTGTTAAGATTGGGACAGTTATTTGAAAATATATAAACCATATTTTACATAATATTAACACAACATATTATTTAAAATTCCTGAAATTTAACACCAAAAGAACGGTATAAATCCAAAACTAATTGCCATTAGCTTTGTAGCGCAATGGTAATACATAGGCCACCTCTGACTTTAAGCTAAGGTTCAACACATTATGCCCCCATCTCACTCAATAAAGGTGAGATTTTCTCATATATATATAAGTTATTTCAGTCGTATGGAGACCCTTTATCCGGATTGTGCCACTAGAGTCCTATCAGTCTGGTCTCGATTATCTCCTGGATTCGTTTTAGTAACTTAAAAAAAAAAGTCCAAAACTAATTAAAATCCCATTTCAATGCCAAATTCCACCGCATTGGTTGCCGAAGTAAAAAAGCATATGCTACGTTTTACTTATTTGGCAGCAAAAGGTAACTTCTTGTTCGGTAAACAAACAAATGAAAGTGGCAAAAAGAATAAAATTTTTGATAATTAATCAATTTACATTGATTTGAAACTTAAAACCAATTGATATTGAGATTTAATCTGATTAATGTAATATCTACATCAAAGTTTTATCATTTATTAGTAATAAGTAAATAAATTATAAAACATGTAAAAAAATAAAACAAAAGGGACTAGCCACAGCTCCTCCTGGATTTGGGAGGAAAAGGTTGCAGCCCTTTTTTTAATTTTTTATGGAAAAGATTGTTGCCTCCATCTTTTACTTTCAGGCATAAAAAAGAACAATATAAAATGAATTTTGAGAGCATAAAAAGAAGAACAAGTAACAAAAATTAAATTTCAAGTAAGGTTAATTTTCAGATTGCAATGGGTGTATTAAGTAGGATCTTTTGTGTAAATGGGTGTTGGAAGAATTTTTTTGGGAGCTAAACCATCTCCAATTATGCACCAAATTTTACTCCATTTTTGTGTCAAAAAGATATCTATACCAAATTTTTGTACACTCCAAGATATATTATACCAAATTGATGTAAAGAGTATCTTTAAAGAATATTATATATATATTTTTAAGTAAATTGAATTTTTGCATTAGAAATAATTAATTTAATAATTATTGAGATAATAATTTTATATATATTAAAAAATTTAATTAATTTAATATTAATATACTATTTATAACATATATTAAAAACTTTAAAATGCAATAAAATATACTCAATAGTATACTTATTTTAAAGATCTCAATACAATATTTTCAACTATATAAATTTTTAATAATAATTTAATTTATATTTTTAATTAAATTAATTTATACCACAACTCCATTTTTTACGTCCATCTACAGTAATGCTCCCACTGTAGATGGACACCAAAAAATGGTGTCAGAATGAACCAAAATGGTGCATTTGTTGGAGCGCCAAAATGCACCAAACAACACCATTTTGATGCATTAGTTGGAGATGGCCGCCTCACGTTTACTCTTTTTGTTTGATAGATTTTCAGAATGAAAAATTATACCAGTCTAGAATATAGATTTGTTTTTATTTTCATTCCCCTTTAATAAATATATCTTAAATTTGATAGATTTTACCAATCTTCATCATCTATAGTATTTAATAATATTCAAGATTGTTTTGAAAACAATTAAAGAACATCATAATTAATTAAAAACTAATATAAGGGAAAGAGAGAATAAACATATCCAAATTTCAAAGTAATTCAGTAATTGAACTATTATAATAAATTGATGATTACCTATCCATGATCTACCATCCACAAACATTATTAATACTAATAATTGCTTATACTAGCTTCATTTCATTAAAGTTCTTAATCTTCATATAATATGTTTAATGGTGCATAGTATGACAGCAGCAAGTTTCAGAATCAATGCATTCATTTTCAATATCATGGCTGATATAGTCTTTGCAAACACTACGACATTCTTTAGATGTGTACTTTGGCCATGGATATGGACGGAAGAAGCAAGTTTTGGTATCTTCAGTTGTCTTGGAAGCTAAAAGAAAAATAAAACAATAAATACTTATCAAATTAAAAAAGAATGATCTTTTTGATGATAGAAGTATTTGTCTAGAAGGAGAAAGTTGTTTGATATGGTTTGAGAATATATGTCCAATATTTTCTGATAATACATCATGCATACGGACAGATAAACGTTGCAACATCAAAAATAAATAAATGTAGATAAAGAACATTAAAAAAAAATTGATAAAGAAAATTCTAATACCATTTGTTACCAGAAGCAAAGATAAAGAGGATTGCAAGTACTGAAAGAAGAAAACAATTCCTCATTTTTGAGCTTCTCTTTCTTAGTTCTTTGTTGAACCTTTTGAGAAATACACAAATTGAGAATAAGTTTGTTAGAACCCATACCCATTAGAAATTAGTGCACAAAGAACATAACCCAGGAATCAACAAATAAAATCATTTGATTAGCCACCTAAACCAAATTTGAGATTCACACCATACGTCAAGTATAAAAAGTCAATGACGAATAGAAGTGAGCATCGGATGTGGGTCAAATGTGAGGTCGGGGTGGGTCCGGATGAGTGTTTCAAAAATTGCCGATTAACAGCGACTTTTTGTCGGTTAATCACTGATCAACACCCTACTAATCCGATAACCTCTAGATCAGAGGTCCTGCTCGCTGGAGGTGAGTATTCGGTCGAGTTGGCTATTTATCGGTCTAACTCAACCTAGAACCGGCGAGCCCAACTATCGCACTCAACCGAAAATCACCCAAACACCACAAAAAAATATTATTTTTAGCCAACAACTACCACAATACATTAAAAAAAATAAAGAAATAAGGGGAAGAAACTAGAAAGAGAGCGATGGAGGAGAGGGGTCGGTGTGGCAGTGATGATGATGATTTGATGACGCCACGACGGTGATGATTATGATATGGTACCAATGGCTAGTAAAGCATAAGGTGAGATAAAAGAGGAGAGAGATATGTGAGAGAAGGTTGGAGTCATGAAAACTGGTGTAAAGGCTAGGTGATGAATGTCTAACTTTAAGAGAGAGAGAGAGAGAGAGAGAGAGAGAGAGAGAGGTGGAGAGTTGGAGTTGGACGGCTAGGTTTGTGTGAGGGGTGTTATGTTTGTACATATATTAAGGAGAATTATAAAAATGGCCTCTAAGATTTAATGAAATTACATCAATATCTAGATTTTGACCATAATGATATTAATCTCCTTCTAAAGTTTTTTTTTTTTTTTTTTAATAGGTTTGACCTTATTTGACTGTCGTAAACAATACTCACTAATTAATCACCGAATAATCGATAAATCGCTAATCACTATCTTGTCGATCGATTAGCAAGTAACAATTTTTGAAACCTTGGTCCGGATGGGTCAATGTTGCCTTATTTTAGAGGCACAAAATGTAACGTGAAATTCTAATGGTTTGTTTATTATGTGTTGTGTTGTTGGTTGTTGTGTATTTTATTTTATTTAATTGTTTGTTTTATTCCAATTTGTGGATTGGTTGATTTCTCACAATGTTATGTTGTACACTTGTACTTCAATAAACTTGTAATAAAATGAAAAAGTGAATTGGTTTAATAAATTCAATATTAATTGTTAGTTTGCACACATTGTCTTTTAAATTTCAATATATGAGGAATTTTTTTTCCTTGAAACATATATACGGGAATTTTAATTCCTTTATTGATTTTAAATGAACTGATTAAATTTTTATTTTATAAAGGTCTTCACGAAACATTTAATAATGATGAAAATCGAAGATACATATTTTCAATGTAACTGTTGTGGATATATTTGAGGTTGCATAAATGAGTTGGTAAAAATCTAAGGAACTGATCCAATGGATTGACCCAATAGAAAGAGCCTAGATTCGCCAACACCTAGCTTGCAAAGGCGAGCTCTCAGGAGCAGTTCTCAGGTCACTAGTCTACATGATCCAACTCGCTATATGTTCAGCTTAAGGTCGCCCAGAGCAAGGTCCAGCTCGCAGTTCGAATTGCTTGATTAAGGAAATATTCTAGAAAGACAACAGCCCAAAATAAGGAGTCAACTACTAGAATTGGAAATAGAATCAAATTCCTGATTTGACGTAGTATATCCCCAAATTGGTGGACACCAGTTTTGGAAATATAATTAATATGAAACTCTTTCCTATTTTATTTGTACTCAAATTGTATCATCTCACATTATAAATATGGGTCAAAATTCATTGTAAAGGGAACACACGACACAATAATTAATAATATATTATTACTCTGCCAGAATCATTAAAGAACATAGTCATGGATGTAGGTAATTTTTTGGGTCGAACCACGTAAAAACCCCTTTGCAATTCTCTATTCTTCCTCTGCCTTTTCCTTTGTTTTTACTTTGTTTTGTGTTATTTGTAGGTATTGGGTCAAGAACTTCAGTTGACCAATTTCTTACGTCGATAGTAACTTTATAGTTAATATATGTGTGAGGTAATTACAATAATTTTGCATGGATAAGTTGTATTTTAAAAATGGTCAATAGGTATAAAACTATAATTTTAAAATACACCATTTTATGATTTGATAATAGAAAACACTCGTTTAGCTTTGTAATGATCTAGATTTAAGTTATTTCCACTATGAATGGTACCTTAAAAAATTGGACAATATATTGTTCAGTATATATGAAGAGAAATAACTTTTATAATTAGCTTATATTAAATATATTAAATTAAGCCATATATCACACGATGTATATTGTTGCAAATCGTATGGTAGAATCCGTCAGTGAAGTTTGGCTTATTTGAGTAGTATATATATATATATCTCCATGACTCATATGTAGCTTTGTAAACACCTATAGAATCAAGGGAGGAATTCAAAACTAAGCAAATTATTCATATTAAAAATGGTTTATAACTCTACAATTAATCTTATATTTATCGGTTAGAAAAGTTAAGTTAGACATAATATACGATATATCTTCTCCTGTCGATCAGGACGGAGGGATCAGAGCAACAAAACTTATAAGTCCAGTAATGCCCAATAAATTCAATTTTCTTAATCAGTTATATAGTCCATGTGTTATAATTACATTATTATAGGGACAATAATGTATCTTGCAATTAACTAGAGGAACGCTATATACATATTTTTTCAATACGCAATGCTGATGCTTTCGTCCACTTTTTTACAGTCTCGGTCACAATGCACAACATAATACGCAAAATGCTGATGTTTTTGGCCGATAGGAATGACCACAGCAAGCTGATCTTCTTCTACCAGGGATCAGGCATGCAGCTGGTGGCTGAGGGTTTCGCGGTGGGGTTCTTGTACTCCATTGTCGGCTTGCTGCTGGCCTTGGTCACCCGCGTGTTCGTGAGAGTGAAGAATGTGACCGCGCAGAGAGTGGTTATGATTGTGGCACTGCTGCTTCTGTCCTGGGCAGTCAACAAGGTTGTTTATTTGGATAATTGGAAGACGGGTTATGGAGTTCACGGCTACTGGCCTTCGAGTTGGAATTGATTGGTTTGTGTTGTATTGAAAATGTGGCATTTGGTTATGATTTTTTCAGCAGTTAGAGATTGAGAATTCTGCTTGAAGGTTGATATGTTGTTTTTATATGTACAAGTTTAGAATTGTACTGGTTGACTGATTATTACTATGATTGATAATGATATGATATGAGATGATAATCTCTCACAATTTTGTGATGTTGGTGATTGCTTTGATAGAATTGATATTTGAGTAGAAAAATAGGTAATTGACGAGGTTTTGTTATTCGTTCTCTCTCGTTGTGGTTCGATTATATTTGCGTGAAAATGTACGAAGTTTTGGGGGAATGGATTAGTAAATAAGAGGTTTTGAATTTCGATTGCTTTATGCTTTCAATGTGTGGTTATTGGTTTGGGGCCGAAGTGTTTATGGTCTTGATAGTATTTACCGCTGGTTTGATTATTTGAATAATATCTTCGATGAGAATATGTTGTAGCTTTGTCATATGGTGGTCTTTCAGTTTATAATTGGAATTGTAGGTTTGCTCAGTCATCATGCATCCATTGTTGATACTGTTTCCTTGAATTAATATAACCTTTGGCCTTAGATGCAATTTTGTTGGCATATAAGTATGAACTCTATTAACTGGACTTGATGAATGGTTGTTGTGTTCTATAATGGAAATATATTGTCATCAGTGAGTTTTGCTTCTCATTTTGTATGTGAATTGTGATTCTTATTCTCTAGTGGAGGCTCGATAGTGACAGTGGTAAACTTATAGTGAAATAAAATGATAGGAGAGCGTGTTTGTTCATTTGAGCTATATGTGTTCTTGGAATCGGCGGCCAAAATGAAGTTGGGAACTTGTTGCTTTGACTTCCTTTTAGTACTTTTGTCTTGATAGTTTGTGCATGTATGCCACATACAATGATCAGTAGGAGTTGAATTGCTACCGTCATACCACCTGAGAGGGACTTTATTTCTCCATTGCATGTGTTGTAGTCTCATCATATGGTAAAATCACGCACTCTTTCATCCTCTGGAAGGGAGCTTGTTCAAACTTGTTGCTTTTTCAAATAATCTATTATGAGAAGTTATGGTTAGGACCCAATTTGAGTTTACTTTTATTTATGCAAGAGTGTAATAACTTGCATGTTAATATTTGTGATGTGAGCTTTTGTATTGCTACTGTGTATGATGCTGCTGGGATTTGTTTTTAGAATATGTTTGTTCAAGAAATTTTATTGTCATTATCAGTGGTTATGATAAAAGAATCCCATAACAGAATATCATTTATCATACTCGGACATAGCTTGATACCTATTATCTGGAGCTGTGTTAATTAGGATTCGGATTCTGTACACACGTTATTCAAAGTTCTGTATTGAACTAGGACCAAGAGTTGTGACTTTGTTCACTGTTTCTTGTGGCATACTTTCCCTTCATGACATTGTACTAGGCCATAGCTGCTGCAAAGTATAGATTGTATATGAGCCACCATTGAGTAGGAGAAACAATTTTCTGCAGCATGGAGTGAGACCTAACCTGACCTGAAGCTGAATAATGGGGTGGGCATCTTCAACCCAACTAGAACATTTTTTTTATTAGATTGGATTGAGTTAAATCTTAAAAAAATTAGAATGGGTTGGGTTGGCTTAAAAATTAAATTGGGTTGCATTGGTTTTAAAATTTTTCAACCCAACTGAATCCAACCTAATAAACGTCTATCCCTACTTATAAATCAAAGATTCTCATTCTTGTAGAAGAAAATTTGCTAGGGACGACGATCAAGGATAAATTTATGGTGAATTGAATATTTTATTTTGAATAATTAGATCTTTATTTATATTTTTTTAACTTGTAATTAAATTGCTAAGATTATGAAAGTTACTAACTAAATTTTTATGCCTTTGTGGTGGATTAAATCAAATTTAATCAATTCAACCCAACTCAACCTGACTATTATTGGTTGGGTTGGGTGGAAGAATTTATAGTGCGTTTACTTCACTTGAAGGAATTGAAATAGGAATCGGAATGACTTAGAATCGGAATGAAGTATCGGAATCAGAATAAGTTATTTACTTCAACTGTAGGAATCGGAATCGAAATCAGCAGTATTCCCATTAAACTGTTTACTTTACTTTAGAATCAGAATGAATTAATTATAAGTTACAAAAATATCCTTAATTAAAATTATCGATTAATTATAATAGTGTGCAGTTTTTTTTTTAATATCAAATAAAAAATTGTATATTATAGTAAAAAAAAATTGCATACTATAGTAAAAAAATTGCATATTATTTTAATAGTCCACTAACCTAGTGTGCAATTTTTTATTATAATATACAGTTTTTTATTTTTAATAATATCAAATAAAAAACTGTATATTATAATAAAAAAACATGAATATTATTTTTAATGGTCCACTATAATAATTAAGAAATTGGTGATGAAAAACTAATGATGTGCAGTTTTTTATTATAATATGTAATTTTTTTTTAATATCAAATAAAATTTTTTTTTTTAAGAAGGATATAGAAAACTTTTCATCTCTACAAAGGGAATGAGAATGAGATTTTCAAGTGGGTTGGGGGAAATGAGATTCTCATTCCACAACCCTAAATTGATGTGGGACCCACATTTTCATTCCCATTACAGAATGAATTTTAAACAAGTAAACGTCATCAATCAATCCCATTTCCCATTTTCATTCTCTAATCCATGAAGTAAACATAGTGGCGATGTTTCCACCCCTTAAAAATGGTATGTACACTCATTTTGTTTGTATACCCAATAAAGATTTAATTTTTTTTTAATTTGTTTTTAAACCCCACTTAATATCAAGATTAACATTTTCTCTTACTTTTATTCTATATATTTTTGTAAATACACCCATTAAGTCAGCCACAAACACAAACTATAATATGTGTTACATGCAAATCTAGTATAAACTATTTTGCTATCATTTGTTAGGAAATTTTTATCTTACCATTTATTTTTTCTTTTTTAAACACCTTCATTGTACATGAAATGAAATCTACACTAAGCAAATAATTTAAGCAAATCTTACCATTACGGAATGAATTTTAAGTAAGTAAACGTCATCAATCAATCTCATTTTCCATTATCATTCTCTAATCCATGAAGTAAACATAGTGGCGATGTTTCCACCCCTTAAAAATGGTATGTACACTCATTTTGTTTGTATACCCAATAAAGATTTATTTATTTTTTTAATTTGTTTTTAAACCCCACTTAATATCAAGACTAACATTTTCTCTTACTTTTATTCTATATATTTTTGTAAATACACCCATTAAGTCAGCCACAAACATAAACTATAATATGTGTTACAAGCAAATCTAGTATAAACTATTTTGCTATCATTTGTTAGGAAATTTTTATCTTACCATTTATTTTTTTTTTTTTAAACACCTTCATTGTACATGAAATGAAATCTACACTAAGCAAATAATTTAAGCAAATCTTACCATTACGGAATGAATTTTATCTTACCATTACGGAATGAATTTTAAGTAAACGTCATCAATCAATCTCATTTCTTATTTTCATTCCTTCATCCATGAAGTAAACGTAGTGGCGATGTTTCCACCCCTTAAAAATGGTATGTACACTCATTTTGTTTGTATACCCAATAAAGATTTATTTTTTTTTTTTAATTTGTTTTTAAACCCCACTTAATATCAAGACTAACATTTTCTCTTACTTTTATTCTATATATTTTTGTAAATACACCCATTAAGTCAGCCACAAACACAAACTATAATATGTGTTACAAGCAAATCTAGTATAAACTATTTTGCTATCATTTGTTAGGAAATTTTTATCTTACCATTTATTTTTTCTTTTTTAAACATCTTCATTGTACATGAAATGAAATCTACACTAAGCAAATAATTTAATACAAATATATTCAATCCATTATTATTATTATTTTTTAAATTAGAGATTTGTATATAAAATAATATATATTTTATTATTTTACTCTCATAAACTTTAATTTTTTATTTATATCATAAGACTTGTGTGAGTAATTACCAATTAATTTTTAATTAAATTAGGATTGCATGAATTATTGAAGGCTTGCATGAATGATTAAAGTTAGAGTTTGATGATAAACCCTTTTTGATTTTTATGATTAAAGTCATAAACCTTTTTTACTCTTTCAAATCCTAATTTTTCATTATACCATAAAACTTGCATAGATGATTACTAACTAATTTTATAGAACTCTAAGTAATACTTCTTTTATGATGAATTGTGAATATCGATTTAGATTTGTAGTTTTTGGATGATTTGAAACACATCTTTTTGCTTGTTTGTTGATATGATGAAGAAACTGGAATAAAGTAGTGATCATTTTGTTTGGTTTGTAAGAAAATTTGACAAGTGAATGGAAAATATTGATGTGGTGACTGAATGTTTAACAATATTTTTTATGATTAAATTAGAATTATATAAATGATTGGAGACTTTTTAATGTATGATGGAAAAAAAAATTAAAGTTTAAATGAGTAATAAAGAGAAAAATTAGGGATTGAAGGAGTTAAAAAAGTTTAAAATATAAATGATATTTTAATTAATAATTGGTGTTTATATTTATAAAATATTTATTTTTTAGTAATTTTATTCAAGAATAATATTGTATACTTAAAAAAAAAAAAAACTAATTTGGGGTGCACATACAATTTTTGAGGGATGGAAATATTGCCACTTAAAATTTATTGGGTTAGATTGGGTTAAAAAATTTTCAACTTAATCTAACCCAACCCGAACCTAAAAATGCCCACCCAAGTGGCGGATCCAAAAAATTTGTTCAGGAGGACACATAAATAAAGAAATAAAAATATCGAAAATTAATAACATACTAAATATATAATGTTTTTATATATTAGAATGTTTGATAACACTATATAATTTAAATAAAATAAAATATATATTATATTTAGGCAAAACAAATAGTTTTAAGCT
The DNA here is from genome assembly GCA_019925255.1 of Litchi chinensis. NCBI lineage: Eukaryota > Viridiplantae > Streptophyta > Magnoliopsida > Sapindales > Sapindaceae > Litchi > Litchi chinensis. The sequence goes on along the minus strand of CM034469.1, from coordinate 26,462,708 downwards.
TAAAAATCCTAATGAAATCATTAAAAAAAAAAAAAAACATAAACTACATAAAATTATAATTTTCTTCGACGAGGCTTCATACTTTGAAATCGTTTCATAATAACTTTTTTATTAATTTTGTCGAAAATATCTTTCTCCACATATGCAAGCACGCTATCATTTAACCATTGATCTCCCATTCGATTACGTAATTCAGTCTTCACAATATTCATAGTAGAAAATACTCTTTCAACAGTAGCAGTTGCAATAGGTAATAATAATGTCAATGTCAAGAGCAAGTAAACTAATGGGAAAACCTTATCTTATTTTTTCGCAACCATCTTTTGTGCCAAATCTATAAGACCATTTAATTATGAAAATTCAATATTAGAACGCATGACTACAATATAATTCTTAAGTTGATCTTCAAGTGCCAAAAGTTCAGTAGATGAGAAGTCTTTTGGATAAAATTGGGCAAGTTGAATAAGTTTTTGTTTGTCAAATGCATGAAATTGATCTCTTAGATTAAGACATGCAACACAAAGAAGTAACTCAGTATTTGTCTCCGGAAACCGATCATTTAGCTTTTGAATTTGCAAATCTAGCATAGCATAAAACAAGTCTACTTGATAATGATGCATATTATTTATCTCCTGATTCTTACGCCTTGATCTCCCTCGAGGCATAAACAAATCATCCATGTTAACAACTTTAATTTTATGCTTTTCACAAAAAGCGAAAACTTGCTTTAATAAAGAATCTCACCCATTTTTTCTCATTGTCTGAAGTCGTTCTTTACATGCTTTGACTAAGGTTATGACATTGACAATATCTTGATCTTTTTTTTGTAATGTAAGTGACAACTCATGTGTAACTCCCAATATTGTTCTCATCAAAAGAAGACCAAAAACAAAATCAAATGTTTCTATTACATCTAATAAAAGCTTTTATTCATATTTTTGCTCCTGATTTGATCCATCATCCACTAACATATCAAGTATTTCTACAATAGAAGAGAACAAGAAAATTATTCTGATTATAGTGTTGTAATGTGAGCCCCAACGTGTATCACTTGATCTCTTATGACTAGTTTCTTGATTTAAACTCCGCCCACTTGAAAGCTCATTATTCTCTAATGCTTCAAAAACTTTAGTTACTTGTTTTTCTCGAAGAATATCACAACATTTAGCGGATGCTCCAATAATGTTTACCACTTGAGTAATCTAATAAAAAATACCAGTAATATCTATATGACTTTTCGCCACAGTAACAAGAGCTAATTGAAGTTGATGGGCAAAACAATGCACATAAAAAAATACTCTCATTCTCTTTTAAAATAAGTGTTTTAAGTTCATTAAATTCACCTCACATATTATTTACACCATCAAAACATTGTCCCCGCAATCTAGAAATACTTAATCCATATCTAGAAAAAAAGGAATCAATTGCCGCTTTAAGTGAGAGTGCAGATGAATCGGTAACATGCTCAATGCCGACAAAACGCTCTATCACATTACCATTCTTATCCATATATCTCAATACAATAGTCATTTGCTCTTTTGAAGATATATCACGAGATTCATTCACAATAAGTGAAAACAATAAATTGTCAATATCTTTAATAATTGCATTAATAATTTCACTTGAAATAGCATTTACTATGTCCCTCTGAATCTTGGGTGCTGTCATTTTCAAGTTTTCAGGAGCACTTTTGAATGTCACAACTTTTACGTTTTCATTTTGAGCATATAGTCAATGTAAAAGTTCAAGAAAATTACCTTTATTACTAGAATTTTCTAATTCATCGCGTCCACGAAATGAAAGCCCTTGCCATAAAAGAAAACAACTACAATCAATTAAAGCACATAAGCGAGTTCGATACTCAATTCGAGCTTGATCTGACTGTTTGTTTATAGTTGACTCAATATGTTGATTCTGATTTAATAGATCCTCACATTTGCTCCAAGCATCTTTATGAGAATTACTTTTAACATGCTGCCTTAATGAATCTGTCTTCTTCCAATTTGTAAACCCTTCACCAACAAAAGAGTCACCACCTGCTTGTTTTCCAATATCTGGTTTAAAAAGATAACAACTTAGACAATAGGCTGCATCTTTTGCTATATTGTACTCCAACCAAGTTGAATGTTCAATAAACCAAACAACGTTGAATCGCCTAGACTTTTGTCCAAAAGGTCTCATAAGAAAATTGTGTTCTCGAGGTTGACAAAGACCTTTTAACAGATATGTTCTCCGAACTTGCTCACGGACATTAGGATCATAGTCTCATATTTTAGTTCGAAGCCCTGGATCGGCAGGAAGATCTGACAAATTGATTTTAACACAATTTTTTGGAAGAAGAAGATGATTCCAACTCAAGTGATGATTTCCTTTTCATATATTTTTCCAAAACTGTTTTAAAACAAATAAAAACATAATAATTTTTTTTTTAAAAAATTAATAATAATTTATTGATTCTAAATAAAATAAAACTATAAAGTATACAATATTTTTTATATATATAAAATTGAATTATGACAAAACATTATACATGGATAATTTTAATGTAATAATTTATTATTTAAGATTTTAGGGTTTATTGATGTAATGTATATTAAATTCAAATTATTAAAAATAAATAAATTAAAAAAGTAATTAATTTAAGAGACTAACCTGATAAGTCGTCAAATGAAAATAAAGAGAAATCAAATAAAGATGAAGAGAAAAAAAAAAAAAAACTTGTTCACTAAACTTATAAATTATCAATGGATTTTATATAACACATAAAAAGTAAAAATAAATAGAACTTATAGAGGAGAGAACTAAAAAAGCAAAATTGAAAAAAGAAACTATTAATTAATTAGGAGTAGAAAAAATATTAGAAATAGGAAAATTAGGTTTTATAGGAGTAATAAATAAGGAAGGAAGTTAATTTTATTAAAAATAGAAAAAATAAATAATTGAATAAAAATATAATAAATAATTAAAAAAAAATGAAATGAAGGCACGGGATTTAAATAAAAAGTGGTGTGTGCAGAAAATATTTGAAAGATATATAGATAAGTTTTTAAAATAAAATGGTAAAAGAATAATAATAATATAATAATAATAATAATAATTAAAAAATAATAATTGAAATTGGCAGCTGTTGATTGCACACGATCAACAGCTGACATCCGTTGCACAGCAATCACAGCAATCAATTGACAGCAATCAACTTTCTTTTTTTTTTTTTACAGTGTACAGCAAATTTAAAATTTTTTTTTCAAATTTCAGGGGGGCACACATGTTCCCCCTGGCCCAGGCGTGGGTCCACCGCTACCACCCCTAACGGAATTTTTGCACTTTGTCATGCTAGTGTTTCCAGGTCTCGTGATGCAATAATTGATGAAGCTAATGACCTGACCTACTATTTGGAAGCTGTGCTTGAATGAGCATTGTTTCAAGTTGTGGCTTTAAATGGGTAAAAGACAGCTTCATCCCAATAGGCCTAATCATCCATGCACTACATCAGTTGCTGCTTCACTCAAATGTCAATTCCAAATGCATCACCAAAATCACTTAGGCATCTTTCTCCATTACTTCAATTTATAATTCTAGAAATTGTAGACGCCTTGTGAATTATAATACTTTGTATGGGGGTCCCTATCCCCTCTCTTGTGAGAGTGATTTTCGAACATTAGAGGAAACCTATCCCCTCTCTTGTCAGAGTGATTATTCGAATATTAGAGGAAAATTATCCCCTCTTGAATTATAATACATTGTTTATGCAGATTATAAGATTAAATGTTTGCTCAGCCTTGCAGTCACAGTTTATGCAGATGCAGACTACGCTTCATGCCCTGATGACAGACGCTCTACGAGTGGAAGCTGAGTGTACTGACTCCAATCATATCAGATGGAGCTCCAAAAAGCAAACAATTGCAGCTCGATCAAAAGCTGAAGCAGAGTACTGGGCAGTGGCTAATGCTTCTGTAGACATTCTTTGGCTCCAAAATATGTTTCAGGAGCTTCTTTCAAACAAAAAAAAAAAAAAAACCAATGTTTCAGGAGTTTGGTATTCAACTGAAATCTTGTCCAATTCTTTGGTGTGATAACACTAGTGCTAGTAGTCTAGCTAAAAATGCAGAATACATTAAGAAACAGACAAAAATTATATGATACTAGTTTAACATAAATAAGAAACATTAAGAAACACCAAATTATGATATGATAATTTGGGATTTGGTTTGGTAGGATCAAGTTTGCAACCAAAATATCTGTAGATTTTTTATTCAAACTTTGAATACTCACTTGTGATTCAAGGAGGACTACGACTACATTGGCCTCCGTCACACCTCTTTGGGGGTAAGACTAAAACCCTTCGTGGATAAATGGTCTTTGTGGTGATCTAGTTACTATGGATAACAAAATTATTTTTATATTGAAACTGATTTATTTAACATAAATAAAAGAAATCAATTCATAACTAAAACTGATTTGTTTTCTATATATATTTATTCATTTACATTGTACCCAATTTTAGTAGTTAAAAAAAATCTGATTTGGCTCTTTGCTAATAACAAATATTTTAGTATACAGACTCATCTAATAACAAAGAATATTTTTCATCAATATAATTGTATATGTCCAACAGTAAAATCAATTCATAATTCCCAAATGAGCTAGCACATACAATTATTTCTCTTAAACAAGTCAAAATATACAATATAGAATTTGCATATATTTTTAAACTAGCAAAATTAATCAATCTATCAAACTCATTTGCTATGTACTTTTTCATTGCCCTTGGGATTGTATATCTACCAGTTGTATGAAAAACAATTATAAATCATTATCATAACTATAAAATATCATCAAATAATCAATCATAACTATCATATAAATCTATATAATTGAATGTGTTAATCAATTGCACTAAAAATAAGCACTATACAATGATAAAAAATATAAAACATAACAATTTATATTATATCAATATGTCCTCATTTGAAGTTTTAAAACAAAGATTAAACTACCAAATGTAGGAAAGTAAAACAATTTTGAAATGGAATAATTTCATCTCAATAAAACATTTCAACAAACACTTGATGAACATGGGCATTAGATAAAAAATAACACCTTCATAAGAAATCGCTATCAACATAATGCTTAGAAATAATATATGTGTTCTTAAATTCACAAGAACTCATCAAATTCACCAAACAAAAAGTTACTTGTCTTGCCATATGTGTAGAAAACATAGAATATCAATATATAATTTGTATTTTGAACAAAATTCACAGTCAAATACAAAAGATACTAAACTAGTGAGAACAATAATTACCTCAAACAAACATTTCATCAAGTAGAAAAAGCGTATATAATATTTAAAATCAATCATGCTAGAAAGCTAATTATGTAAAAGCTTATTACAACTTTATTACCTAAAAACGAACACTAAACCAACAATGTTATAAACCCATCAAACAAGCAATTAAAATTTTATAATTTAAAACCACCAACTTTCAAGTCAATTTTTCAATCAATCATTTTATAAGTAACTAGTATACACCACATAAGTACTTCCACAGTTTGTTTCTCTTACAATAAATTTGATCAAACCAAAGATTTTTACACAGAAAATAAAGGGATAATCCTAATATCCCCCCTGTAGTTTGACGAAATAGATAAAATTCTCCCTATAGTTTGATGAAATAGCTAAAATCCCCCCTTACTTTAAAAATCACTAATATCCCCCCTCTTGATTTTCAAAATAGATAAAAAAAACCCCATGTAATTTATTAAAATACCAAAAAAAACCCCTTACCGTTAATTTGGACGTTAAAGTCAACGGTTGACCGTTACTTGAAAGGGAAAATCCCAATATCCCCCCTATAGTTTGACGAAATAGCTAAAATCCCCCCTTATTTTAAAAAATCGCTAAAATCCCCCTTACTTTAAAAAATCACTAAAATCCCCCTTTATTTTAAAAAATCGTTAATATCTTCCCTCTTGATTTTCAAAATAGATAAAAAAAAAAAAAACCCCTGTAAATTATTAAAATACCCAAAAAACCTCTTACATTTAATTTGGACGTTAAAAGTTAACGGTTGACCGTTATATGAAAGGGCAAAACTGTCAAAATAAAATAAAAATAAAAATATTAATATTTAATAAAATGATAATTTAATATTAAAAAAATTAAAAAAAAATTAACCGTCCATTTCTAAAATGGACGGTGGTAATCAAAATTACTAAAAAAATTTAAAATTTTAAAAATTTAAAAATATTAATAATTTTTAAAAAATTACGTCTATTGTCCATCATATTGATGGACGGTGGATATAATCCAAAAAATGTTTTAAAAAAAAATTAATACTTAAACATATTCTCTCTCTACTTATCACTCTCTCTTCCTCTCTCTTCCTCTCTCTTCTTCTTCTTCTTCTCTATCTGCTTCGTCTCCCGACGGTGGGTGGACGGACTCTCTTCTCTCTTCTCTCTTCTTCTTCTCTCAGCTATGGTCTCCGTCGACATGGAGACTGTGGGTGTCTGACGAGGATACCATTGGGTCTCCTTCATCAGAAACCAGGGGTGGTCCGGCGAAAGAGACCAGAACTGCTCTCTACGTGATGGAGACCAGATCTAGTCTCCGTGGAGACTAGATACCAGATTCTAATCTTCGATATAGTCTCCACGGAGACCAGATCTGGTCTCCATTGCGTGGAGACCAGAACTAGTCTCCACTCGACGGAGACCGTTTGGTCTCCTTCGCCGGACCACCCCTGGTTTCCGACGAAGAAGACCTAATGGTATCCTCGCCGAACACCCCCAGTCTCCATGCCAACGGAGACCATAATCAAGAGAAGAAAAAGAAGAGAGAGAGAGAGAAGAAGAAGAAGAAGAAGAGAGAAGAGAGTCCGTCCACCCACCGTCGGGAGACGAAGGAGATAGAGAAGAAAAAGAAGAAGAAAAGAGAGGAAGAGAGAGTGATAAGTAGAGAGAGAATGTGTTTAAGTATTAATTTTTTTTATTTTTTTAAAATTTTTTTTGGATTATATCCACCGTCCATCAATATGATGGACGGTGGACGTAATTTTTTAAAAACTATTAATATTTTTAAATTTTTTAAATTTTAAATTTTTTTAGTAATTTTGATCATCATTGTCCATTTTAGAGATTGACAGTTAATTTTTTTTTAATTTTTTTTAATATTAAATTATCATTTTATTAAATATTAATATTTTTATTTTTATTTTATTTTGACAGTTTTGCCCTTTCATATAACAGTCAACCGTTAACTTTTAACGTCCAAATTAAAGGTAAGGGGTTTTTTGGGTATTTTAATAAATTACAGAGGGTTTTTTTTTTTATCTATTTTGAAAATCAAGAGGGGGGATATTAGCGATTTTTTAAAATAAAGGGGGATTTTAACGATTTTTTAAGGTAAGGGGGATTTTAGCGATTTTTTAAAATAATGGGGATTTTAGCTATTTCGTTAAACTATAGGGGGATATTGAGATTTTTCCTTTTAGATAACGGTCAACAGTTGACTTTAACATCCAAATCAACGGTAAGAGGTTTTTTTGGGTATTTTAATAAATTATAGGGGGTTTTTTATCTATTTTGAAAATCAAGAGGGGGGATATTAATGATTTTTTAAAGTAAAGGGGATTTTAGCTATTTCATCAAACTACAGGGTGGAAATTGGGATTATCCCTAAAATAAAATAAAATAACACGACAAATCGTAGACGAGTAGCAAGTCACAATTCACGAGGAGCAACACATGCTTTAAGCACCCATAACTAAAGCTAAGCTATGCAATTTTAATGCCCCTACTTGTTCTTTATTAGCCCATCTATATGATATTGACCCAACTTTGGTCTTCTTCTTTTTTTCACAAATTTTACTTTGCGTTTTTCATAATTTATTTATTTTTAATCCATAATATATTACTTAAACTTAATATTTTTTATGTTTTTTCTAGTGTACTCTTTGATTTGAAGTATGATAATCATTATGAATTATGATTATCAAAATGAAGATTATCTATTTTTAAAGAAAAATTGTTGATGTCATAATATTATTATACTATAATTCATATTTGATAAATTTAATTTAAATATTTTTAGATGTAACTTGATTAATATTTGATTTAATGGGAAATTTATAATTTTTATCCAAATGAAAAGGAAATTTTTGTCTTTACCCAGTTTTTAAAAAAATTTATTTTTAACCTCTCAAACAAATTATTTTCATTGTATATTCAAGATTACTAAAATAACCTTAAGGTTAAAATCATTCAATTGCCCTAACCTGAAATTACCAAAATAGCCTTCTTCTTCTAACAATATCCTCTCTCTTTCCTCTTCTTCATTCATGGTTTTTGAGATTGGATTCACTATCGTAGTCGAAAAACAATCTAGTAAGAGATTCTTTATTAAAGCTTATTCGTTTGTTGAAGGTTTTTTATCCATTCAAGTTTCATCCATTGAAGGTTTTGAAGTTTCTTCTTTCATTTAAAGTAATCTGAGTTTTAAAAGTAATGTATGTGTTTTTATTGATTGGTTTTTGGGTTGTTTTATTCATATTGCAAGCTAAAAGGTTGTAAGAATTATTTGGTTATGATATATGATATCCACAAGGTAGACTAGTCATTTATGCAAAATCTATGACGAAATAAGTTTTTCATGAATGAAAAATCGATAAATTATGAAAAATCGATTGAAGAAGTAGATTGGTTTTTTAGTGACTGAAAAACCGATATGGGTATTGATTTTTCAGTCCACTGAAAAACCAAAGTAAACAAAATTTTCATACTTCTGATATTTGTTGTGTTTTGAATGTTATCCTTAATCATGACCCACATAAAATGAGAAATGTTGGCCTTGTCATCCTATCCCATGAAAAGATGGAAAGTGATCTCTACATTCGCTAACTTTAATAGATCTTCATCATTTATTGCATCGTTGACTGTACGGCCTTAGTGGGTTGTATGACTTCTTATCTCCAGAAAAGTGGCTACATTAGGAACATCTGATGACTTTCCATTAAACAATTGCCATATAATATTGTTCTGATCATATGTATTGAAGATTTTTCGGTTGATGCCCCCAAAAGAAAGTCCTATAACTAATAAGAACTCCTATTTTCCAAACCTATATGTTTTCCCCCTGATTTCAAACCACATTTTATAACGACGCTTATCGGTGACCTTCACCTCTCCAGTAAGAACCCATAATAGCACGGAAGCAGCAGTTGTATTATTGGTAATCTTTAAAATATGTCCGAACGGACATTCTTCTATAAACCAATTATACAATTTTCATCTAGTAAGAATTACAATTATTTTACCAAGCCATATCTGATCAATGTGTGTATTCATGCTCCTATTCTTGTTAATTGTTTGGAAACTATATTTATACCCAAAATCCATCTGTAGGAAAGAAAAACAGAAAAAGATTAAATTTTTGGATGTGAAAAACCGAATTGGTTTTTTATTGTATCTAAAAAACCGGTCAATGTTATAGATCGGTTATTCATTCGATTTTTCACGTCGGTTATTCACTTCGCTTTTTCACTTCTAAATGAAAACAATTGTGAATAACCAAAGTGAATAATCAAGTCGATGTCAACAACACTACTATCATCAGAATCGATCATTTTCAATCTAAATTGCAAAACAAAATAAAAAATATATAAACTTTCAAATGGAAACCAAAAGTTCGCGTACCTTCATAAATGGAAAAGCTCGTCAGCGGTTAGAGATGCTCTGGCAAGGTTGAAAGTTGCGAGAGAATGACTAAAAAAGGTCGAACGGCCTTGTCGGGCCTCGATCGGGTACGGATTGTAGAAAACGAGTCAATGTTTACTTTTGCTCGGTGATGAAAAAGACTTTCTATTGAGATTTCCTAAACATTATATGTACAGGGGTTGTTTCATAATTTTATGTTTAAGTTTTTTATAAAATTTTAAAGATTAAGGGTTTATAGGTAACAATGTGCAGGGATATGATGAATAATTTGGATATATGATGAAATTAATTTATTTGAAGGATTAAAAACAATTTTTTTTTTTTTATAAATCAATGGGTAAAAACAAAAATGATTTTTTTAGAATAGGTATTTCTAGTAATTTTCACTAATTTAATTTATATTACATGTTTTATTCATATTTTGTTTTGTCTTTTTTACTTTTATTTTTATTAATATATTTATTTATAATATGAATTTGAGAGGTATGAGTTATTATATCCTCTTTAACTAGGTATACCTATGTGTTTTAATTTATAAAATATTTTAACACCGTAGAAGTTTATTTAAAAATTTTATTCTAACTCATTGAGATATAGAACCCTTGGCTATGTCCCTGAATGCAAATCAACATATATATAAATATGTATATATGTGTATACATGTATTGGCTTAGGGAAGTATTTATTAGGGGTGGCAATTTGGGTTACGACACGACGGGTCGATACGAATTCGTAAAAAATAAATGGGTATGAGTTTAACATAAACGAATTCGTGTCATAATCGTGTCAACCCGCTTAACCCGTTTATTAAACGAATCGAATTGGGTTTACTTAAACGAATCGCGGGTTGACACGATTATTAGGGGTAAAATTGTAATATTAATACATTAGAGGGATTAGTGTGTAATTATTCATTATATATATATAAACATTTGACCTAAACCTATCCCTTTCTTTTGTTCGGCAGCCACCACCCACACCTTATTTCTCTGTCACAATGTCCATGTCCTCTTGAAGCCTAGATCCACCATCTCCACAGACTTCATCACTATTTCCTCCCTCACGATGCCCACTACCATATCCACTGTCATATCCCCCTCTTTAGTATCTAAAAAAATAGTGAGGAAATAACAACACAAATCAAATCATCTCCTCTACACCACAGTCTAGATCAGATCGGTAGCCTCCAAGTCCCCAACACCACACTCCAGGCCAAATCGGTATCGCATTGTTACTTGTTAATTGTTTGCCTTTTAGGTTTTTTTTTGTGGGTTTTATGTTAAATATTGAGATTCAAAGTTGTGTTTTGTTTTTTGAAAACAGAGTAGGCAGTGAAAAAAGCCAGAGCTTGGTCTCATCATCAACAGGTATACATTTCCTCTTCAGACTTGGTGTTTGTTTTTCTCTTTCTTTAGTAGTTGCTTTGCTGAAGGATGTGGTTTCTCTTAAATGATTATGTTTCCCTTTGCTTCACATTATTATAGATCTGATGTTCTAGGCCAGTTCATGCCTTTGGTTGGGATGGATTGGTCGCAAACAGGCGTTACACATCTATTTTCAGCTATTAAGGTTTGATTATCTAAGTTTTTGTATCTATATCAGCTTTTCATACTTGTCATTCTTTACTGAACATGAAGGAAATACTGGATATTGAAGTTGTTGATATCTAAGTTGCTGATGTCTTTTCTGAATCAATACTCCTCGTCGTAAATAATTAATTTGGTTCACTAGATATTGAAGTTAACTTGCATCACATAAGTTTCTTCTGCTCCTTAAAATTATTTTAATTGTTTTTCTTTGGGATCTGATTCTTTGTTTTTCTCTTTGTTGTTTGTTGTTTTTCTTTGTTCTGTTTATAGGTATTTTGATAAAGTTCACAGGTGAGTATTTATTTTTTGAGATGTGTTTTTTTGATTTTGGGTTTGGTTTATTGTAGTTTTATGTGTTTTGCATTGTCTGTGATTGTGAGATTTGCAGTAACGTTTTGAATATAGGATGAAAATAATGGATTCAAATAGTTTTATTCGTTTTTATTGTTATAAATTCAGAATATATTTTATGTTCTTTTTATCATATTGATTAGAAAAGGATTTATATTGTTTTAAGAAAATAACATCAATTTTAAAAGCATATGGTGGATTTTCGCTTTTGGTGATTGGTTAACTTTTTCGATTAGAAGGTGGTTTGTGACAAGAAGAAAAAACAAGTCAACTGAAATGAATTCTGAAATAATATATATGATCTGTATATTTTATTTGTTAGCAATAATGGACCAGTGATTCATCATTTTATTAATAGTTTGAAAATGAAGGTTTTGTGTTGAATTTTGACTTTATAAGCAACGGGTTGTGCCTTGGGTTATGCTTGATCTTTTTACGAACTCTTAAGATTCTTGTTGTATGGATTTATGGACAAAAAATGGTGACCTTTTGTGATAATTCTCTTGATTATATTTCTGAACTTTAACACTGTAAATTTAGATATCTAATGTTGTTTTTTTGTGATTTTTGTGTAGCTTGGAGGTCCCTTTGGAATCAAAGAGAAGAATTGAAGTTCCAAAGTTTTATGTTGGAGAATGTTTTTTGATGTAATTTTAATTTCTATGGATTTGTATTAAGTTTGAGCATGATTTTATTTTGTTTGGTTTTTAAATGTGGATGATATGGAATTATATAGTGAATTTAATTTGTTGGTTTTTAAACGAATTAAACGAATTAAATAGATTAACGAGTTAAACGGGTTAAAGGGGTTAATGAGTTAAACGAATTAATGGGTTAGCGGGTTAAATGGGTTAACAGGATAAACGAATTAATGGGTTGACGGGTTAATGAGTTTGGATCTTTTATGATCCAATTAATAAACGAATTAATCGTGTCGTGTCGTGTTACCCGTTTATAAACGAATTCGTGTCGAATCCAAAAATGTTAACCCGTTTATTAAACGAATTCGTGTCGTGTTGGTCGAATTCATAAACGAATCGAATCGAATTCGACTCAACCCGACACGTCAACCCGTTTTGCCACCCCTAGTATTTATAATGCATTCGAAAGTGCATCACTGCATTTCTCTCAACGTGCTTCGTTAACAAAATAGATCTTTTTCTTTAAAAAAATAATTATATAAAAAATATTATTTACTATTTAAATTTATTATTAATTGAAGAGAGAAGTGTAATATACGGTTTCGTGATTTTATTTTATTTTTTTCAATTATTATAAATTCAAAAGTATGTGTGCCACCCGTGTGCTTCTACTAAGCCTCGAGTTGCTTTTCTCTTCCACGTGTGGCATCTTCTATGAGCAAGCCGCTAACCATGTGGAAAGTTGGTTTGCAAACAGTATGGAGCCCTGGAAATTAAGTATATGTACTTGGATGTCTCTTTTAATAAATGCTGTTAGTAAAAGCAACTGCATACTTTATTGGTCTTGTCAATCCATATTGTAGACTACAGTTTCATAGTTAATATTAAGATTATTCTTATTATGAAGCTAAGCAACTGTAAAATTGTTGTTTTAACGAATATGATGATACCATGTTTGGTTGTTGCAATGATGATTAAAGCATATAAATAAAAGTAAATGTAATGGAAAGTGGCGCTATGGCGTGAGATAGAGTAGGTTTTTTTTTTTTTTTGAGAAACACAATCATATTTCAGGGAAAAAAACCAAAGGAGACCGAAGGCATAGATGTAAACAAACTTACCAAGCTACTAAACAAGATTACAGACAACGATAAGCGACTACTAAACAAAGAGTTACACAGATCCTTAAGGGATTAATATCTAAGCCATAATGAATGACAGGCTTCCCCGTGTTGTTTTGAGGGAAATCAAGTGATCTTGAAAACTAGGCTGCAGGATATTAAGTAATATCTATTTCTCCTGTGACACATCCATACTTGTAATGTTAACTGGAGCATCATATTGATCCATCTCTTATTTGCTCCCCAAACTGCCATATGTCATGTGTGTTAATAAAACTTCTCCCAAGTCACTGGTGTACCGATTACCCTCCGCCATCTGGCGTTCGGACAACAAGTACGTGTCATCATTGCTAATGACAGGATTAGTCATGGGAGCTCCTAGATTGAAACCACCCTCCCTGTCACAACCGCTGTATTTGTGATGCTTCTCATGAATTTCAGAAATCTTATCAGAAAAATTGACAAACTCCGAAGAAGAAACAACTGGGTTTGTCCCGGAATTTGAATTCATCCATGTCATTCTACAACTCTTTCCCGTTCTCTTCAATCCTGTAAAGACAATTTGATGATCAAATCTAGTTCAAGAATAACATTATAAAACGAGAAGCTAGATGTTCATGTAATTACCTGCATGTTTTGCAACCTTGTTCCAGCGACCCTCACCATGCCAATTAAAATACTGACTCAAAAGATCGTCTTCTTCAGCAGACCAAGGGCCTCTGTTCAGCTCATCTTCTTTTTCCATGAAACTAATCAGCTTCTCCTTTTGAAAGTCAGACTTATTGGCTGATTCCATTGTCTTTGTTTGGAGAGAAAGAAAAGAGAAAAAAAACAGAGACTGAGATTGGAGGTGGAAAAGACGAGTATTTATAGAGAGATGCAATGTCCCACAAAAACCAAACTAGAAAATAATTAGAGGTAATTGCACAACACCCCTGAGGTTTGCCTTAATACAGATGAATACACATTTATTCTTTTATTTTATAAAACCACAATCAGTTAACTTTTGTCAATATTAACAAAGTGAAAGGGCTTTTGTATATTTCATCAATATTCCCTCCAACTTTGATTATCTTTAATGATTTATAGTTTAAATGGTGGACATGAAACTGTGATATTGGTTCAAGCTAACATATAAAACTGATTAAATAATAATAGGAACAGACAATATCAAAGAATTTCTCTGTAGTAAATTAACATTGGTCGAATGTACAACTGATAGATACAGAAGTTATATCTCTTTGTCGGTGCAGATTTCTGTTTGATTTGTGATCGCTTTAGGGGAGGGGTAGCGCCAGGATTTGTATTGTTTTGACAGTTTATTTGCGTTTTATATACTAGATTGTGTTGTTTTGACATTTTATTTGTGTTTTATATACTAGGTTGTGTTGTTTTGACGGATTATTTGTATTTTATACAACTTTTGATGAGTATAAGAACATAACTGCATATTTGTATTATTTTGAGAGTTTATTTACACAAGTTTTACATTTGTGGTTTGCACAATTTTTAGACTAGTATCAAAACATAACTGCAGATGCTTGGAGTGGCATTTGATGTAAACTCTTGATTATCTATCTTACTTTTAATTGTCCTATTTGATTTTTGGTGTAACTGATACTTATTTGCTTGTCCAATCATATCACTATCAAATTAATCATTAATTTGATACGAGAAACAAGCATGATTTTTTTGCACCTATCGCCAAGAGCTTATAAATGAGCTACCACATGTTTAATGTATTGCAATTTATAAATGTTAAACCGGATGTTAGAGGCACATGTGACATGTTTCGTAGATTGTAACGAAAACTTAACTATTAGGGAACCTATTGCAACGAAAACTTAAATATCAGGAACCTTACTGCTATGACCATTGATGACCAAACCTAAGCCACTTCTCACTTTCTTCATTTCATAGAAGAATCATGCCCCATTTCAGCGAAAGATTGCCTCATAAATTTTTCAGTTAAAATACTTTTCCGAGTTGAGCAGAGTGTCAAGCTGGGTACCAGCAAAATTTAATTTAGTTAAATTAATGAGGGAGGTATGGAGTTTTCGACAGGGCTATTGGGAAGCCTTCGTTGTGGAGAATGTAGGATATTTAATAGAGCACCCAATTATTTCCTGACTTGTGATATATTTTAATCAACGTTGTCAATCTTGAACATCCAGAAATAGAAATGGCTACATTGCTACCAGTCAAGTTTTAGGGATTTAAGTTGAAAATGAAAGCCAATGTAAAATTATTAATATAAGAGAGTTGTAAAATGGCCTAAATTCACTCCTACTTGCATGTTTAATAGATTGCAATTTATAAATATTAAACCAGACGTTAGAGGCACAACCTATTGCACCGAAAATTCAAGAGAGAACTTCAATTTGGTCCCTCTATTTTTAAAAGTTTTCTTCTTGTAAATACAAATTCGTTTATAGTTTTTATGGTCATTTACTCTTCAAAACTCATCAAATCAGTCCATTTGACATAATCTTTAATAGTCAGATCAATAGAAAATGTTAAAAATTGTTTTGTTTTAATTTTATATGCATACGTTAAAATGATGTGTTTACTCTCTTAAAAAGATGACAATAACATCTTAAATATAATTTTGCATATTGTAAGTAATTTATAATTTTAATTAAGGGTATTTTTGTAACTTGCAATTAATTCATTCTGATTCCAACGCAAAGTAAACAGCTTAATAAGAATATCATTGATCCGATTCTGATTCTTACAGTTGAAGTAAAAAATTTATTCTGATTCTGATACATCATTTTGATTTTAAGTCATTCCGATTTCAAATCATCCTGATTCCTTCAAGTGAATTAAACACACCATAAGTTTTGATTAGATAAACGTAGAAGCATATAGTGAGACCATCTCATTTTCACTCTATAGTCTTCGGTTAATAAATAAACAAAATTTATTACTTAAAAAAAAATTATGGAATGGTCTATGTAATTTACCCTTTTATGTCATGATTACAATTTATGTATAAGGAAACTTTCTGTAGGATGATTCGTTATGTCATCTATGGCCCATCAATTAATACATTATCATGTAATAATTTGGGTGCAAATTCTTTTTTTTTTTTTTGAAAATTAGAAAGGACTCATTTTTGAGGGAAAAAATAATTCATTTTAGATTGAAATAAAACTTCAAGAATATATGTTCACATAATTAGGAAATATTTGATTTTGCAATTTTTTCTATATACAAACCGGTAATTGTCCATAATAAAATTTCAATCTCACCAACAAATATGGGCACTTGAATTAAGAAGCAGTCAGTATGATGTTGATAACTTCTATTGGGTTAATTGGGTGTTGGGTTGAGTCCACCCAAAATGATTCAAATCCGAAACTCGAAACCCAAATAATATCTGGATCAATTTAAGTAACTGATGGAGTGGTTACTTACAATTAGAAAACCAACTGCTTTTGACAGTTAATTGGTGTATAAAATGCTTAGTGTGGTCGTTCAAGGCTGATGGAAAAAACCTACAACAAAACATACAAAAGATAGAGAGCAAACACAAAACAAAAATTGACAGTAAAAACAGAGAATCAAAGGTAAGGCAAATTATATTGTGAATTGAGATTTTTTTCGGTTTTGTGATTGAAATCCCATCACCAATTGAACAACATAAGCTTGTGGGAGTCTTCCGCATTATTTTGGGTTGTTTTACTGCTTTCATGTAAATACATATGTACTATCATGGTTGATGTTTATTTATTAACAACTTTTAAGTGGTTGGTTGAAGATTTTTCAATTTTCTAATAGATAAATTGCAATTACTGTCTTAAAAATTATCAAAGGTGGAGACGGATAGAGATAATTTTTTTTAAAAAAAAAAAGAAAAGAAAAAGAAAAAGAAAACTTTGAGGACAAGAGATTTGTGTTGGTTCAGTGGGTTGACTAATTGAGTTGGAATTGTCTAAGGATCATTAATAAACAGCATCTCGAAATTTGTTTCCATCAACTTAATTGTGTCTTTGTCTTCTTCCACGTGCTCTTTATTTTTCTCCGTAAAATATATTGCAATAATTAAAATGTTTTTTTTTTTTAAACAATAATTAATATGTTTTTGGAAGCACAAAAATTGTATTTTTAAAAGAAGAAAAGAAAAAAAATTACTACAATACTAATTGATTTCTAAAAATTAGCTGTGATGCTTTTTCAACTCTATATAATCTTTTTTAAAACTATAAAAATCTTTTTCATTCGTAAATATGCGGTATTATCATGCATTGTTGAGTGTTATGTGTATTTTTCGGACTCAATAATTGGGCTGGTAAAAGTCCAATTTATGCCCATTTAAGACCCAAGGAGAAGGCCCAATGAGGTCAACATAGTCAAAGCCCATCAGACGAGGCCTAGTATTGACTCAAAGACCATCAAGACTTCCAGCTGGCATCAACAGACTCATAAATACAGGCAAGTCGCAGCTCGACGCCTGCGCAGCTCGTTTCTCAGCGAGCTCGAGATGAGGACCACTATGACACATCAGCTTGCTCAGATACGTGATAAGTATCATATCTTCCAGAACAGGCAGTTACCAAGTTCAATAGTGATTCTCTCTCTCCGAATATGGTAGTTACCCAATCAAACCATGATTTCCTCATCAGATATGGAGATTAATTTAAATTCAAATTCAAGTCATCATTATTTCAAGATAATTATAGCAATTTCCTGATATCACCTAAATATATTAGGAAGCATGATTAATTTATAATTCTTTTCCTTATTTTTCCCAATTGTTTAGGGAATGTAATTAATTCAGGATTCTCTTCCTGATTTGCTACAGCCAGAATTGTAACTCTTCTTTCCCTATAAATAGGGATTGAAACCGTTGTAACAACATCAGACAATATTCAATAATATACTGTCACTCTGCAGAGATTAAGAGTTGGACAGTCGTGGACGTAGGCCTTTTATTGCCGAACCACGTAAAATTTGGTGTTCTTCGTTTGATCATCTGTTTTCTGTCTTTGTCTTTTCTAGATTTTTGTGCTTTCTCACATTGATTGCAGGTATTGGGCATTGATTTCTCGTCGACTGAATTCCAACGTCGACATTTTGGCGCTAGAAGGAGGGCCCAAACTGCAATCTTTTTCATCCCAGTTTATCAACTTCTGACGATATGGCAAAGACTAGATCAAACAGGTTCCTTGGAGATGATGACCAGGCGGAAAGTCACGTGAACCAATCCCAACAAAACTTACAGCCTGGGCAAGACGCAACCGCGCATGCAGCAGGCCCGTCCCAAGGACAGATACTCGGGGCCGCGCCAGGCATCCCCCCTCTGCCTCACCGTCAATCGGTTCCAGTTGCCCAAACGGCCGAAGGGCAGAATGCGTTGTTACAAAGGCAAGAAGCGTTGGAGGATACGGTTAGGCAGCTCACGCAAGCCGTCAACATGTTGGTACAGGCCCAGGTACACAACGTGACTAGGGTGGAAGTTCAGGCACCACAGGGAGTGCCTCAGCCTCTCGAAATAGCGCAGGGACCTGAAAGGCTAGCAAGGGAGGTCCCGCGACCTGCAGATTCGGCTCGCTCATCTAATGCGCGTTCAAGGGGTGGAAGACACCCTGTTCAACACGAAAGGGAGGTCGCACGTCCTGATAGCCAGGTAGCAAGACCAAGCCAGGAGGGGAACAGGCGAATGGAAGTTGATCAAGGCAGAGTTCGAGTCGCAGCTCGTTATGCCGATGAGGTGGATGGTCAGCAGGTAAGGCCCCATCGTCATGAGGATCGGTTCGAGGATGAAAGGTATGATCCTGAGCATCCGGCTCCAAGTCTTGATCATAGGAGAAGATACGAGCTCCGAGATCCCCAAGTAGAGGAGCTCCTCCAAAGAGTCCGACAGTTGGAAGCACGACCTAGAGTTCCAGAACAGCGTGGGCTCTACGGAGACAGGACCCCATTCACAAGGGAGATTGAGACACAGCCTCTCCCTCTGAGGTTCAAGATGCCGAGCATTCAGCAATACAATGGGGACAGTGACCCATATGACCATCTAGACGCTTTCAACGTTCAGATGGATTTGCAGACAGGAAATCCAATGGTGAAATGCCGAGTGTTCCCGGCCACATTGGGGGATATTCCAAGAACGTGGTTCAGAAATCTCCCAGCTCGCAGCATAGGAAGTTGGGAGCAATGCCAACAGAAGTTCGTTGGTCAATACAGGGCACTAAGAAGGCAGCTCGCTCCATCCTGCCACCTTGCCACCATTTTTCAGCGTCAGGGTGAGTCGTTGAAGGAATACATCACCAGATTTAGACGCGAGGTCGCGAATGTCGAGCATCCATCAGACGAAAGCATTCTGACAGCGATCTCAGCTGGGCTGCGCAAGGATGGAAAACTATACGAGAGCATTTACAAGTCCCCAGTGAAGGATCTGGGAGAGTTCTACGAGCGAGCTGCGAAAGAGATAAGATGGGAAGAGACCTTCGGCCCGAAGAAACAGATTCAGAAGAATGAAGCGGGCAGTTCCAGTCAGCCAAAGAAGAGAAACAATGGCCGGAACGAAGAAGGAAGGAATAACGGCTCGAGTAATCAGATTGCGAAGAGATTGAGGAGAGAGCCGAGGTATGAGCGACCTCAGCGTTGGGGTCGCCAGGAAGGATACAGCATCCTGACTACGTCTCCAGACAGGATTTACGCTGCAGAGCGGAATAAGGAGGACTTCGGGAGGCCCAATCCTATAAGGGCTCCCATTCAGCACAGAGATCAGAACAAGTTCTGCGCCTACCATAATGAGGTCGGGCACAGTACTTCAGATTGCTGGGCGTTGAAGAACGCCATTGAAAAATTAATCAGGCGAGGTCGCTTGGGGGAATATGTGGCAAGACCTGCTGACCAGCGACCTCATCAGCAACGACCTCAACAGCAACAGCCAGTACACCAACAACAGCCCCAGCGAGCTATCGAGCAAGGCCAGGAACCTGCGGTAAGAACTATTTTCACTATTTATGGTGGCCCCCATATCGCAGGTGATTCTAACAGATCGCATGAGAGGTATGTCCGAGAGGCGAACCATTCATTTCAACTCAGCGGGTCGGAGGGACCTGCCAAAAGAGCGAAGCCGACCTCGGACGAGATCGTATTTACAGAAGAAGATGCTAGAGGAGTGATCTGTCCTCATAATGATGCGTTGGTTATACGAGCAAAAATCAGCAATGTGGAAGTTAGGCGCATCATGATCGACACTGGGAGCTCGGTGAATGTGATGTATAGAAGTTGTTTTGACCAAATGGGGCTGCGAGCAGACCAGATGAAGCCATCCCCGGAGCCTCTATTTGGATTTACTGGAGATGCTGTGATACCAGTGGGGCAGATTAAGCTGCCGTTAACTCTAGGGGAGTCAGGTCGTCAAGCAACAACCTTGACGGACTTTTTGATAATCGACGGCCCATCAGCATATAACGTGGTCCTCGGAAGACCTGCTATGAACGAGTTGGACATGGTTACCTCAACCAGAACACTGACTGTGAAGTTCCCAACTCTCAATGGCATCGGATGTGTTCGAGGAGAACAGCACCTAGCTCGTCGTTGTTATGAAGATGCTGTGAAGATGGGCGTGAGGGGAAAGAAGGTGAACGTGGTCTCAGGGGGCGAGCCACGAACTAAGACTGAGAAGGGAGTCAGTCACGACCTGGACCCTCGCGAGGTAGATGCAGACCGAGCTACCGGTCCAATTGAGGAGTTAGAAGATGTACCAGTCAGCGAGGTAGATCCTGAGCGATGCTTGAAGCTGGGAAGAGGATTAACTCCGGAATTGAGAGCCCAGCTCGCTGACTTCCTAAAGGCGAACTTGGATGTGTTTGCATGGAATCATGAGGACATGGTGGGAATAGATCCAGAGGTGATGTCTCACAGGCTAAACATTGATCCTCATTTCAAACCAGTTCGCCAGAAGAGAAGGGTAATGACAGGGGAACGATACTTAGCACTGAAAGAAGAGGTAGACAAGCTCCTGGTTAACAAGTTCATCAGAGAGGCTTACTACCCGACCTGGGTTGCCAACCCCGTGCTGGTGAAAAAGAAAAACGGGAAGTGGAGGACCTGCATCGACTTCACTGACCTGAACAAGGCGTGCCCAAAGGACAGCTTTCCCCTGCCAAGAATAGATCAGCTCGTGGATGCTACCGCTGGCCACGAGCTCCTGAGCTTCATGGATGCATATTCAGGATATAACCAGATCCCAATGAGGCCTGAAGACGAAGAGCACACCTCGTTCATGACTGATCGGGGGCTATATTGCTACAGGGTGATGCCCTTCGGGTTGAAGAATGCTGGAGCGACCTATCAACGTTTGGTGAACATGATGTTCAAAGAACAGATTGGAAAGACTATGGAGGTCTACGTTGATGATATGCTGGTAAAGTCCAAGCAGATCGGTGATCATGTTAGCAATCTGAGAGAGATGTTTCAAATTCTGAGGAACTACCAGATGAAGTTAAATCCACTTAAATGTGCATTTGGAGTGGCTTCTGGGAAGTTCCTGGGCTTCATGGTCAATAGTAGGGGGATTGAAGCAAACCCTGAGAAGATCAAGGCGCTGATTGACATGAGGTCGCCGACCAGAGTGAAGGACGTACAAAGCCTCAATGGCCAGGTCGCAGCATTGAGTAGGTTCATCTCGAAAGCTACAGACAAATGTGTCCCTTTCTTTGACATTCTAAAGAAAGCAAAGAATTTCGAATGGACTGAGCAGTGTGAAGTAGCCTTCCAGCAGTTGAAGGAATATATGGGGCGAGCTCCACTTCTTTCCAAGCCCAAAGAAGAGGAAAAGCTGATCTTATACTTAGGGGTGTCTCAGCAAGCTCTAAGTGCGGCGCTGGTAAGGGAAGAAGAAAAGACGCAGCTCCCAGTCTATTATGTGAGCAAACGGTTACAAGATGCTGAAACCAGATATTCCCAGATGGAGAAATTGGCTTACTGCCTGGTGATTGCATCAAGGAAGCTGCGACCTTATTTCCAAGCTCACACCATAGAAATCCTCACCAAGTATCCATTAAAGCAAGTTTTGCAGAAAGCAGACACCTCAGGTCGTTTGTTGAAATGGGCAGTGGAGCTCGCGCAATTCGATATCCAATTCAAGCCAAGGACGGCTATCAAAGCTCAGGCTCTTGCAGATTTCATTGCAGAATTTACAGGACCCGTGGATAATGAAGCTGAGTCTTCTGAAGGACCGGCCTGGGAGCTTTTTGTTGATGGATCATCCAGCGAGCAGAGGGCTGGAGCTGGAGTTCTACTGATCAGTCCTGAGGGCCACAAAATCCTCTGTGCTCTAAGGTTTGGCTTTCAGGCGACAAACAATGAAGCTGAGTATGAAGCCCTGCTCGCGGGTCTACGATTGGCTAAGGAGATGCGGGCTGAACACTTGAAGATTTTCAGTGACTCACAGCTCGTCGTCAGCCACGTAATAGGAGAATATCAAGCCAGGGGACCAAAAATGGCCCTCTACCTCCAAAAAGTTCACGAGCTGCTAGGTGCATTTCAGAAATACGAAATGAAGCAGATCCCGCGAGCTCAGAACTCGCATGCTGATGCATTAGCTCGCCTCGCAACTACGCGAGATGCAGATTTCCTTGGGGCTATCCCAGTTGAGTTCCTACCAGCTCCAAGTACTGAAGAAAAGAGTGTGACGATGGTCATATCTGTACGGCCTGATTCCTGGATGAGCCCTATTCTTGAATACTTGCAGAACGGAAAGCTGCCTAATGACAAGCTGGAAGCCCGACGACTACGAGCTAGGGCAGCCAGGTATTGCATCTATGATGATGCACTGTACAAGAAGGGGTTCACAGCACCGTTATTAAGATGCATTGATGGCCATGAGTGTGAAACAGTATTGAGGCAAATACACGAAGGCCACTGTGGGAACCATGCTGGGGGGCTGTCTCTGGCTCAGAAGGCACTTCGCCAAGGCTTCTACTGGCCCACCATGAGACAGGACGCTCTCAACTTAGTGAAGAAATGCGACAAATGTCAAAGGTTTGCTCATATTCCGCGAGCTCCACCAGCTTACCTCCAACAGATGGTGAGCCCGTGGCCCTTTGCGATCTGGGGAATGGACCTGATCGGTCCCCTACCGATGGCACGTGGAAGATGTAAACATGCAGTAGTCGCAGTGGATTATTTCACTAAGTGGGCTGAAGCTAAAGAACTTGCTGAGATCTCCACTACAAAGATTGAGAAATTCGTGTGGAGCAACATTATTAGCAGATTCGGGGTCCCACAGCAGATCGTGACAGACAATGGAACTCAGTTTGCCAGTGACCAGTTTCTTAGGTTTTGCAACAACCTCAAAATTGTTAAAAGTTTCTCGGCAGTAGACCATCCACAAGCCAATGGCCAAGTGGAAGCTGTAAACAAGATTATCAAGCAGACCCTGAAGATGAAATTGGAAGCCAAGAAAGGAGCGTGGGTAGACGAGCTCCAAAAAGTATTGTGGTCCTATAGAACCACAGCTCGCGGCTCCACTGGCGAGACCCCATTTTCAATGGTCTACGGATCGGAAGCTATGATCCCGGCTGAGTTTGAAGTCACCTCGCAAAGAAGAGCGACCTTCAATCCAAACAACAATGATCAGCTACTTGCAGCAAACCTGGACCTGCTCGAGGAACACAGGGAAACCGCTAGGTTAAGGGTAGCTGTCTATCAGCAGAGAATAGCGAGATACTATAACAAGTATGCTCGCATTCGCAGATTCAACGTAGGAGACCTAGTCCTACGCCTCATCCTACCAGGAGCCCGCAAGCCGAGTGATGGATCCTTAGGCCCAAACTGGGAAGGACCATATGTTGTCAAAACAGCCTTGGGAAATGGAGCTTATCGACTAGTCAATGTAAACGGGGCAGAAGTCCTCCGAGCTTGGAATGCCGAGCATCTCCGCCCCTATTATCAATAAGTTTTTCATTACATGTAAAATGGATTAATTGTAAATGATATCTCCATTTCTCTCCTGTTTTTGATTCAACTTTCTTCACCAGGCTGACGGGCTCCGAGCTCAATGGTTAGGAATATGAATTAAAGAGCCTAAAAAGCAAGTGACTAAGTGTCCTTGCATAGCTCGCCTAAATGAGCCTAAAAAGCAGCGAGGTGACGACCCCTGCATAGCTCGCTATGAATTAAAGAGCCTAAAAAGCAAGTGACTAAGTGTCCTTGCATAGCTCGCCTAAAGAGCCTAAAAAGCAAGTGACTAAGTGTCCTTGCATAGCTCGCCTAAAGAGCCTAAAAAGCAAGTGACTAAGTGTCCTTGCATAGCTCGCCTAATGAGCCTAAAAAGCAGCGAGGTGACGACCCCTGCATAGCTCGCTATGAATTAAAGAGCCTAAAAAGCAAGTGACTAAGTGTCCTTGCATAGCTCGCCTAAAGAGCCTAAAAAGCAAGTGACTAAGTGTCCTTGCATAGCTCGCCTAATGAGCCTAAAAAGCAGCGAGGTGACGACCCCTGCATAGCTCGCTATGAATTAAAGAGCCTAAAAAGCAAGTGACTAAGTGTCCTTGCATAGCTCGCCTAAAGAGCCTAAAAAGCAAGTAAAAAGCAAGTGACTAAGTCCTTGCATAGCTCGCCAAACATTCTAAAATACCCATTACTTATACTTACAAAATTTTGTTAAGTGTTGCTTTTATTATTATCAGGTTTTTGGGCTCGCAGGAAAAATGAAGAGCATTAAGTACATTGGCCTGAGTAACATTCAACACAAGAGAAGTAATGAAAGAAATTTTCATTAAAATACGAAGACTGATTACAAATTGAAAGATAAAAGATATACATGAAAAAGAAAAAACAAATTGCTAGTTCTCTGCAGGAGGGTCTGGATTAGCCGAAGGTTCCGGACCAGGGGCAGACGAGGCAGCTTTTGATTTAAAATCCTCAATGGTTTCGAGCCCTATGTCCCCGTAGATAGAGAAATCCATGTCTGGATGGGACATCCACAGTGTATAGAGGAAATCGCGACCTGTCCTTTCTTCAGCCTCATCCCTTGCATCTGCAACCCGCATTTCCAGTTCTTGGGCAGCCTGCTCTCTAAAGGCTGTTAGCTCCTCGAAGGCATTATCAGCTAGGCGGTTGACAACCTCAGCCTCTTTCTTCATATCTTCAACCTGCTGTTCCGCAGCCTCAGCTCGCTGAATAGTTTCGCCCACTTGTTGCCTAAGTACCTCAGCTCGATGCTCAGCCTCCTTCGCACGGTTATCCGCAGCTGTCACTTCCTCAGCTCGTTTGGCTACAGCCTCCTTAGCACTTTTAGCTGCAGCTTCCATCTCACCGGCCCGCTTATTGGCCTCCTCGGCCTGCTTCTCGGCAGTTTCAGCTCGCGCCAGAGCAGCATCAATCTGACTATGAAGCACTTCAATTTTCTCTTCTGCAGCTGAAGCTCGCTGTTCGTCCAGTGCGGCCTGTTGCTCAGATTGCCTCAGATCCTCTTTTACCTTGAGCAGCTCATCCTTTAACATAGCATGATCATCCTCCATTTTCTTCAAGGCATCCTCGGCTGCTTGCCTTGCGGCGTTTGCCTCAGCGATCTGGGCTTCTTGACCTTCTATCTTGCCCGAGGTAAAGCGAGCTAAATCATCATTGGCTGCCTCCAGGTCGAACTCCAACTTCCTCATCTCATCCTTGGCAGCCCTTGTCTCCCTTTTTCGCTTCATCGCAGCAAGGGCACCCTGAAAATCAAGAACACATTAAAATATTGTCAAGGAAGAAAATCAGCAGAAAAAATTAACCTACCAGCATACAATGACGAGCCACGAACTCATCCAGATCCTCGCCCCTAAGGCACCTATTTTCCAAGACATTCGTATGATTAAGCATAATTGTTGACCAGCTGTCAAGGAAAGCATTCAAGTATCTTCCTCCAGGACCCAGCTCGACATCTGATCTGGTGGGTGAAGGAGTTCTCTCACGCTCTGGGATATCGCGCGCATCATCATGAGAAGCGCCACGACGCGACACAACAGTACGCCTAGTCGCATATGTGCTGCGGGCAGTTCGGGCTGCCTCGGGGGCAACATCTGAAGGAGCATCACCTTTTCCAGGCTGCGAGCTGGAAGGCGTAGGTCGCTGAAGATTTGCAAAAACATCTGGGAGAGGCACCTCGCTGGGAACATCAGTCGAGGGAGTAGTGGCTCCAGCAGCAGCATGCACTTCGCTGGGAACATCGGTTGAAGGGGCAGTGGCTTCAGTGACTGCAGGCCCTTTGGTAGATGCAGCAACTGAAGGAGCCTGGTCCTGGCCAGATGGTTTGGAGCGTTTGGAGGGTGCCACTGGAGTGGCCAAGTCTTCAGCAGGTCTTTTTGCCGAAGGAGCTGAGGAAGCTTGAAACTCAGCAGGGCGTGCAGGAGGAGATTTCATGAGCACAAGTTTCCTCCTATTTGCCGGGAGTTTCGTGGAAGAAGGAGCAGGAGCTGGAGCGCGAGCTGGGGATGACAGTGAAGCCCCTGGAGTAGATGCATGACGTGGAGAAGATGATGGGTCAGCCTGTGCAGCAGGAGCTGCAGGAGTTGAGTCTGATCCTGTCCGAGCTGGAGCAGGATCGGTAGAAGAACCTTTTTTAGACGCACCCTTTGAAGGAATGCGAGTTGAAGACGGCTTCGCCTTCTTTGGTGTGCGAGCTGAAGAAGATCTCGCTTTAGACGAGGTGCGAGCAGGAGCGCTTCGAGATGAAGTCTTCCGAGGTGGAGAAGACGAGCGAATGTTATCCGAGCGAATGACTTCCTCTGATGATGAAGAGACTGTTGGTGGAGGTCGGGAAGTAGACGCATCTAGAACAGAAACTTCGAAAACAGAAGGAAGTCTAGGCCTGTCACTCATCTTGCCTATGTCCTCCCCAGCTCGCAGAAAATGTGATTCCGTAGAAGGGGCAAGCTTGTAAGCCCTAAGGATAACATCATCAAATCTGCTGCTGATGCCCGCGTCGTTCGATTTCGCGAGCTTGTTAAGAGCTCGTTCCTCCCCGCTGCTGAGAGAAAACTCGTCCATTTTCAGCTCTGCACAGTAAATGATTAAAGAATGATAAGTGATGAAGATGTAAAACAAAATCAGCTCGTGGGAGTTTTCTTATGAATACCTGGTTTCATAACGAAACTGAAGTTTCGGAGGTCTGCAAGAGATGGGCACGAGATGTAAAACCAGCTCGTCTTGTATGGCCCGACGTTGGATTTACCTTTCGCTTCTCCCTTGGGCAAAAGGTCTTTGTATTGTGACTGACGAGCTGTCAGATAGTAAATCCCATCTGGTTTCTCTCCTTCTCCCGCGCTCAGAGCCTTGAAGGAGTAGAATTCCTGGATAATTCTTGGTGTAGGGGCATGAAGGCCAATCCTGTAGAAAGCTATGGCCAGCGAAATCAACTGTGTGTAAGAATTCGGAGTCAGTTGAAATGGTGCGAGCTTGACTTTGTTGAGAAATTCGATTAAGTACGGTGGAACGGGGAACCGCAACCCCTGCTCGAGATGCTGGGTGCTGACAGCGATATATCCCCTGGGTGGATAACAAGCATGATTGTCCGAATCAGGAAGTAAAATGCGGCAACCAAAAGGGATGTGGAATTGCTTGACAAGTCCTTCCACCTCAGGACGCTTCAATGATGAGGGATGACGGGCGAATGCTGCACGGGCTTCTCTGCCCTGAATGGCATGAACTCGGGCTTTATCGCGCTCACGAGCTTCGTTGCTTGGGATCATCCCCTTGCGAATCCCACTTGAAGACATCTAAAAATAAATAGAAAATAAATGTTATAAAAATATATGTATCATTGCAGGAGCAACAATGGTGAATGGAGCATGATGAGCCCAGAATAGAAAGTTTGAAGAAGAAGAAGTCTCACCTTGAATCGTTGATAAGTAGAAAAACGACGAAGGAGGCTGAGAATCTCGTAAAAGGCAGTGGGTCCTGGATGATGGAAAGCTTGAACACTTGTTTGCTTCGAGTGAAAATGACAAATGAAAGAAGAAAATGAAAAAGGTCCATCGATTTATATAGACGAGCAAGCATGAGTCCCAACCGTCAGATCTTTGGGAAATGTAACCGTCATAGATCTGACGGTGCAGCGCAGAACAGGGCTTTGGAAATCATGCAGCCGTCAGTTGAAGGACGTGCGCATTAAATGTGCGAGTAAAGGACGTGCAGACGTCGCTTCAGTTACCACCTGCATGACTGCCACGTGTCGCAACTGAAAAGGTGGAATTTGAAAGTGCACAGAGGCGGTTATAGAAAGTAAGCGTGCCAAGGAAGCCAACTTTTACCAGCAAATTCAAGCTCCCAGCTCGCTGAAGCGAACTGAGAGCTGGGGGGCTAATGTTGTGTGTATTTTTCGGACTCAGTAATTGGGCTAGTAAAAGTCCAATTCAGGTCCATTTAAGATCCAATAAGAAGGACCGATAAGGTCAACGTAGTCAAAGCCCATCAGACGAGGCCCAGTATTGACTCAAAGACCATCAAGCTTTACAGCTGGCATCAAACAGATTTACAAACACAGCCAAGTCGCAGCTCGCTGCCTGCGCAGCTCGTCTCTCAGCGAGCTCGAGCTAGAGACCACCATGACACGTCAGCTCGCTCAGATACGTGATTAGTTCAATATCTCCCAGAACAGGCAATTATCAAGTTCAACCATGATTCTCTCTCCGAATATGGTAGTTACCCAATCAAATTACGATTTCCTCATTAAAGATGGAGATCTCTTCCAATTCAAATTCAAGTCAACATTATCTTGAGATAAATACAGTAATTTCCTGATATTATCTAAATATATTAGGAAGTATAATTAATTTATAATTCTTTTCCTTATTTTTCCCAATTGTTTAGGGAATGTAATTAATTCAGGATTCTTTTCCTGATTTGCTACAACCAGAATTGTAACCCTTCTTTCTCTATAAATAGGGATTGAAATCATTGTAACATCATCATACAATATTCAATAATATACTGTCACTCTGCTGAGATTAAGAGTTGGACAGTCGTGGACGTAGGCCTTTTGATTGCCGAACCACATAAAAAGCTTAGTGTTCCTCGTTTGATCTGCTGTTCCTGTCTTTGTCTTTTCTTGGTATTTGTGTTTTCTCACATTGATTGCAGGTATTGGGCATTGATTTCTCGTCGACTGAATTCCAACGTCGACAAGATCATTAAAATTATGCCAAACTAAAGATTTAATATGTATGACTTTAAAATCAACATTTTCAGTTTGAATGACAGATTGAAGAATTTTTGGTAAGATGTTTCTGTCACTCGTGAACTTCTATTAATGTTTATTTGAATCCCTTTTTCCTCTTCTATCCAAAATCTAGACATGCGGGCAACTCGTTTTTTGTTCCAAAATGTATGGAAAGTTAAGATCATAACAGCTGTCCCATATGGCCCATTAATAATTTGTTAGATCAATTATGATTATGTTTCCCCCATAAAATGATAGGAAAAATATCCCTTTAGTCCCTGATCTATAGTTGAATGTTAACTCGCGTTCTAATGCTCACTGGCTGGTTTGGTTACCGTTTTACTGCTTCCTAAAGCAGTTAAATGTTACTTTACCTCATGAAAATGCAGTAATGTCAATTTGCATTATATAATTAAATCAAGCGTTATGCATGCACTCACCAAGCACGTTGATGGAAATAAATCACAGAACATCGTACACAATAATAAAATCGTAATTAACTATATACTAAACTAATTTATTCATTTTCTCTAGTCCACTTCAAAATCATTTAACAAAATATAGAAATAAAAATAGATCACAACTTTTTTTCTTATTATCACTTGGGATGAAAATGACTTAAATTTGGATTATTATCAAACTATACAAGTGTTATTTGTTATCAAATCATGTTGGATCCATAATAGATAGATCATTATTCAAAACACTAGAGGTTTATTTATTATTATTATTATTATTTATATAACACTAAAAAACTAAGGTTTGTTTCACTAGCACTAAAAGACTTAAATGAGTTTTAATAGCATCATTTTATTGTCATTATTGTTATTCCACAGCAAGACTAAGGTCAATTTTATAATTTTCAAAAATAAAAAATGAAAAATATAACACCAATTGATTGTGTTATATTTAAATTTATTCAAATTATAAAATAATGAAATCCAATTTTACCTTTTGATATTTTATTCACAAAAATTCCTATCATGAAAACTTATTTTTAAAACTAAACAAGTGAAATATATTTTTTAAATGTTTTTCAGCACAATTTTTTACAATTATGATAGCTATTGCTGGAAATCAATTTTCAGTTCCATTTGTTCAATCACAAGCTAAATCCCATTGAACAAAGTTTTTGTTAAAAAACCTTAATATACGTACCCTTGAATAAAAGTTCTCGACCATAATATAAATAAATCGTTTTCAACAATAAATAGTTTAAAAACACTATAATTTAACAAAATTCAACTTGACCATCACCTCAAATACAACTTTTTCTTTTTTTTTTTAAATTTGAAAAAAAAAAACTTTTTTTTTTTTTTTTATTTTAAATCTCAATATATATCAATTTGTTGTAAGTTTCATACCATATTTTACGTAATATTAACACAACATTTTAAAATCCCTGAAGTTTAACACAAAAAGAAAATTATAAGTCCAAAACTAATTAAAATCTCATTTCAATGCCATATTCCAATGCATTATTTGTCAAAGTTAAAAAGGCATATGATACGTTTTACTTATTTGACAGCAAAAGGCAGCTTATTGTTCGGCAAACAAATAGATGAAAGTGGCAAAAAGAATGTAATTTCTGATAATTAATCAATTTACATTGATATAAAACTTACAACAAATTTATATTGAGATTTAATCTGATTAGTGTAACATCCACATCAAATTTTTATATTTATTAGCAACAAGTAAATAAATTATAAAACATGTGAAAAATAAAACAAACAGGGAGGAGTCACAGCTCCTAAATCCGGGAGGAAAAGGTTGCAGCCCTTTTCTTAATTTTTTACGGAAAAGGTTGTTGCCTCCATCTTTTACTCTTAGGCATATAAAAGAATAATGTAAAAGGAATTTTGAGAGCATAAAAAGAAGGTCAAGTAATAAAAATTAAATTTGAAGTAAGGTTAATTTTGAGATTTTAACGGGTGTATCAGGTAGTGTATATCGAGTAAATGGGTGATGGAAAAATTTGATTGGCCCCTACATTTTTTTTTTTTTTTCTGACATAACCCCTACTCATTTTGTTTCACAGATTTTCAGAATGAAAAGTTCCACACTCACATCACATCTTCTAACGTTTGACACGAAAACATCTACAATGTAGATTTTTTTTTTTTTTTTTTCAAATTTCATTCCCAATTAATAAATTTGCCTTATGTTTGATAGATTTTACCAATCTTTATCATCTATATAATTTAATAATATTTAAGATTGTTTTAAAATATATTAAAAATCATCATAATTAATTAGAAACTAGTGTAAGAGAAGAGAGGATGAACATATCCAAATTCCAAAGTAATTCAGGTAATTGAACTATTATAATAAATTGATAATTACGGATCCATGATCCACCATCCACAAACATTATCAATACTAATAATTGCTTACATTAGCTTCATTTTATTAAAGTTCTTAATCTTCATATAGTCTTAATACCAATAATGACGGCGGCACATTTCAGAAATCAGAATCGATGCATTCATTTTCAGTATCACGGCCAATGTAGTCCTTGCAAACTCTACTGCATTCTTCAGATGTGCACTGTGGCAATGGGTACCCAAGAATGAAGCAAGTTTTGGTCTCTTCGGTTGTCTTGGCAGCTAAAAGAAAAATAAAACAATAAATACTTATCAAATTGAAAAAGAATGATCTTTTTGATGGTAGTATTTCTCTAGAAGAGGAAAGCTGTTTAACATGGTTTGAGAATATATGTCCAATATTTCCAGTCAAATCAATTTTAGTGAAAAAAAAAAGGATGAAAAATTATTTATAGCGACACATACATCATGTATACAGACAGATAAACGTTACAAAAATAGTTTATAACACTTAGGCGCCAAGCCAAGCCTCCACTGGTTTGAACTTTGAAGAAATAAAAAATATAAAAATATTAATAAAAAACAAGTTTTGATAATTGTAACAAACAATATAAATCAAGCTCTCATTTGACTAAAGAATAAGAAGAAAATATACTATAAAAAAATTAATAATTAAAAACATTCTTGGAATTTTTAACAGAACTATCAAGACTTTGTATTATAGCAAAATCCAGTTAAGGAATGCACATATGTATAAGTAGTTTACTTTCGCAGCAACAGGCAACGGGGTTCATACAATGGTTAGGAGCATGATCACCATAAGTTGCTTTACAAAACTTTGAACATTCTTTTTCAGTGCACTGCATATGATAGGGCTTAAAACTGCATTGTAATTTCTGAGCCTCAACCACCATTTTTTCTAATTATTAAAAAAATATCATAAATAATCATAGTAATGTAAATAAAGAAAGAAAATATTATATTAACAAGAACATTAATAAAAATAAAAAAGAATATTCTAATAACATGTTTTACCAGAAGCAAAGATGGAGAGGGCTGCAAGTACTGAAAGAAGAAAACAACTGCCCATCTTTCTGCTTTTCTATTATTATTATTATTTTAAAACCTTTTGAGAAACACACAAATTGAGACACAAGCTTGCCATGCTATAAATAGACAAAACTTCTGTATTTTTTTTTTCAAAGAATTTAATTACCTAAGTTGATAGTTTTCTACCCACATGATTACATTTTTTAATCTTTGATTACATTTAGTTTAAAATGAGTTTCTACATCTATCAACCAACGACCCTCCCAACAATGATCTTGGATCAGTAACCTACTCACCCGATTAAAAATTAAACATATTCACAATTAATAGGAAGGCTTGTTAATTTATTTATTTACACTTCTGTTTATTACCTAAGTTTCATTTTTTAGAAAGAATTTAATTACTTTAATTGACAGTTTTTTACCCACCCGATTACATTTTTGTATTAGTTTAGAATGACTGTCAACATTTATCAACAAATGACCCTCCCCACAATGATCTTGGATAAGTAATCTACCCACCCGATTGAAAATTACATATGTTCAAAAGTAATAAAAAGACTTTTTAATTGTATTTATTTACATTTTTAGTTTTTTTTTTTTCTAAAAAAGAATTTAATTATGTAAGTTCAGTTTTCTACCCACCCAATCAAAAATTGCACATGTTCACAATTAATATTAATTGTGAACATGTGCAATTTTTAATCGATGGGTAGAATGACCTTGGATCGGTAATCTACCCACCTGATTAAAAATTGCACATGTTCACAATTAATATTAATTGTGAATAGGCGCAATTGCAATTTTCAATTGGGTGCATAGAAAACTATCAACTTAGGCAATTAAATTCTTTAAAAAAAAGTAATTAGGAAAATTAACAAAAATATAAATAAATTAAATTAACAAGTCTTGTTATTAAAATGGATACCAAGGGTCCCCACTATGTTGGGATTCGCCAACGCTTTTATATATATATATATATATATATATATATATATATATATAAGCCACAAAAAGTTATATCCCATTTTTATTATGAAATGTAACAAAATGGATACCGTCTGTCCGTCTCTAACAGAAAAGAGGGTACTTAACCAAAAAAAAAAAATCTACCAAAATGAACAAGTTGATCATTATTAATGTCTCAAAACACAAACCGCTCACAAGCTCCAGAAAACAGTATACGTTAACATAAAAACCAAACCATAAACACTTTGCTCAATAAAATGCCCATACAGGGTCACCTTTTTAGACTGGTTCAACTTGGGCCACACTGCAAGGCCTGTGCTCCACAAGAAATAAATCATTAAAGGCACAGTTAACAAACTTACAGTAACTAAATTCTTGAAGAGGAAAACAAGGTCATGTAATTCATCAAAATCAGTTCCTTCTAATAATAGCTCAAGATTGAACTAGAAAATCATGTATCTCTAAGTAGTAAATTTAGGACAAGTCTCAATACAGTCCAAATGGAAACTCATATATCAATGACAGATTACCTGTGGAATGGCACACTTAAAGGTACTGAATTTCCCAACAAAAGCATCCAATATACGACCCTAGAGGAAATCATGTGCCACTCCCAGATAAACGTAACAAAGCTCCATTGACTATACAAGTCCAAGATTATCTCACACCGATCAGTTTAAAACTCAAAGCAACAGAATACGTGCTTCATCCATTGATTGCTAGTCTACAACTTTCTCAAAAATCGGCTCAACCTATATGTCAAAGAAATCTTAAATGAATTGGAATCGAACGGGAACCATATAATATAGAACTATTTCATAATAGAGTTAGCATAAAAATATATCCCAATAGTTTAATTGGCACAAGACTCAAAAGCACATGAAAACCGGACAGAGTATCTCGGGTCACACTCCAAGTCCTTTTGAGATGTTTGAGAGAATTAGAGAGGGCCAATGATTACACTCCCATATACACATGGTGTGAAAGATATGAGATAACCACATAACATCAAGAAGAAAATTAACCAAAGGACAAAACATCCACACAAACCACAATAACAATGAAATTGTGACAAAGGCATATAATATAAATGAAACCACAACACCACCACCATGTAAGTCGATACTAATGGCTTAATCACGAGCACAAAGAAAACAGAAAAATTGCCATCCCAAAAAGAAGAAAACAAAAGTTTCATAAAAAGCAAAACCTGTGACAAAGAGAGGTCTGCTTGAACATGATGGACTATCTCTGCTAGTAAAAATACACCAGGAGTTCTTCCTCTGACAGTTTCTTATATTTCTTTAGGTCCTTAGGAAACTTCAGCATGCATCATCCGTTTCAACTTTTTTCTCTTCTGCCACTTTCTGGCAGATTACTTTTCATTTCTCTTCGTTAATAACCTAGTACCATTAAGATGTTACAGCTTCGTTGACAGTCCTTGCAATTGACAGAACAGACAACATTTCAAATCACATCTTAACAGTTAGAGGTTTACCTCTCATCCAGCAGTGTGTCAATCAACAGAAATAAGCCCCTCTTAAAATCTGTCCCTAAAACATGTTTTAGTGCTACTAACAATTCCTGCATCCAACATCCACATAAATTAAAATCTCAATATTGAGGGAGTAAAAGGGGCCAAGCTGAGAGCAAATTACAACACAAGATGATATTGTCTTTCTAATAGATACACTGATACAGAGTCCGAACATGTAAGAAGCAAATTTACAATGCTGTTGCTTATGCTTTCTTTATGAGGCCTGGTATAAACTATAATCAGCAAAACTCTTCAACAGGTAAGTTAAAAAGAAAACGTCTGCAACAGCAAAGAAAGAAAATCAGTAAACAATCTATTGAGAAGACTAAATGAAAAATGTTGATGACTGCATACAGCTACCATTATAGTATATCAGTTGTTTTTCTTGCTTTATATGCATAGCTAGTGAATGAACCTTAGATAGCATCTAAATATCCAATGGCAACTACATTACCATCCAGGTGTGCTGCCTTATGTGATTAGTCAGGAATACATTTCTCTTTATACCCATACACCCCTACTTTTGTGAAAATAAGCAGGCTTAGGAGGTGGGTATCAATAGCACACCTTGTGAGCATTTCAGAGGACATAAACAAGAGTGCTTGAACTTAAAGTATGTCCTAAGATCTTCTGACTGCTTTATTGCTTAAAACGTTAACTCCCCTTGGCCACCAGCACAAATAATATATAATATTATATCCTATGAGATTATGGCAGACTGAAACCTAAGGGCTTCTCCATAAGTTCCCCCCAAAAAAATGACAAGATGACAAAAAAGGGAGAATTATATATATAACCTTTAGGCAGATTAAGTTCGGGAGTCCCTCAAGCATAGCCTTGCTAAAAGACATAATTTTTAGGTCCAATACTTAATAAAAATAACATGAATTCTGTGAGCTAATTGATACAACCATAGTACTTCAAGCAAACTATACAATTTCTCCCAACCATACTCAGTCTAGATGTGCAAACAACCTAGCCATACCCTTATCTATTTAGGCATCACCGCATACAAAAATTTTAGTGCGGGCCATAGAACAGCTGCAATAAACAACATCAAGAACAAAAATACTCGCCTTAACCTGTGCAACTTTAAGATCAATAAAGTGACCCTTCATTTGAGGCCCCGGAACAGATATAGCAGCAACCATCAAAGGCAACAAGTAAGGAATATTGGTTTGAACAAGCTGGCTATACAACAGAAAGAAAAACATGACCACAAGTGGAGACTTTGTAATTATCTTAAATGATCGGGTACTTGGATTGAGCTGCCCTGTCCCGATGTATCTAGTGCCCCTAATCAAAACCAGTACTAAACTCTACTAATCAAATTCACAACACCAGTACTAAACTTTACTGATTAAAACCACAATCCAGCCTACGCAGTTCACATTCACTTCAATATCATAAATACCGTTTCATTAATAACCTTACATCCGCACAGTCAAAACATTAAACCACACGACATAAACTACAATCCAGCCAAATTTACAACGACCTAATAAAATTCAAAACATTCCCAAGGATATTATTCAAAAGCATTAAACCACCATCAAAAATTCATTTTCAGTAAAAGACAAATACTATAAATGAAGCACCAAGTACAAATAGATTCACAGGCCAATTTTTATTGCTAACAGGAGCTAACAAACACGAATGCTGAATAAAGATTTTTCAAATGCAATAGGCATTACGAAATTCATCTCCTGGTGAGAAATAAATAAATAAACTTTTCCAGATTTTTTTATTGAAACAAACACACAGAATTCTAGTACCTTAAAATGGAGATGAAATCAACCAGATCTCAATCAAAGTACATAATACCAGGAGTCCTTCTCTCGCTTGGTGTCCTCCCCTACCGCCGGCGGCGGCCACGCATTGTAGAGATGCATTGTGCTGTTTGGAACCATTTTTGAGGATGGTTTTCCATTTTTTAAAACGAAAAACTTGCAAGTGTGTGTTTTTTTAAAATGAAAAACAAGTTTTCAAAAATCATAACGTAGAAATGGAGAACACCGTTCTCAACAACGGAAACCAAAAAAAAAAAAAAAACCAATGTCTCTAGTCACCATAGATGAAAAAAAAAAATGAAGACCACCATTGATGAAGATCACCAACAGATGTGTTTCAACTACAAAAAATAAATGAATTAAAAAATAAAAAAGACACAAACACAAACCAGTTGCCATAGATGAAAAATCTCTCCTACACAAACCAGAAAGCACCATGTCAAAAACACAAACACAAACCAAAACCAGAAATCGGCATTGAAAGCATCAAAACACCCAATCCAATCGCCGAGAGAGTGCGCTGACGGAAGATGAGAGAGAGAGAGAGAGAAAGCAGTGGGCGTGCGTGAAGATAAGAGAGAGAGAGAGAGAGAGCTGGAGTGAGACCGTGAGAGAGACGGTGGCGAGGTGAGAGAAAAGATGGGAGGAGATGAGACCGCGAGGGATGCTGGTGACGTGGGAGAAAATAATCAGGGAAAATGCCGAAAAATCCCTTACGTATGTAAATTCATAGATTTTACAACTTATTATTTCATATTTATCCAAATTAATAAAAACAATCAAAATAGCCATAAGAGAGTATGAAAGAACAATAATGCCTCTAAGGCTCCGTTTGACATGTGAGATTGGATTAAAATGAATAGTCAAATAGCGGGATTGGATTAGAATGAATATGATTGGATTGAAATGGAAAATCATTATTCCATGTTTGGTAGAATTTGGGATTAGATTAAAAATTATACTGTATCATGTTTGGTACAAGTTAGGATTGGATTAAAATAAAATTAATTTAAATTTTTTCTTATATAAAATTAATTTTATAAAAAAAATTTGAAAAAAATAAAAAAATCTCCCAACTTTCTTCAATATCAAAATCCATAATATCTCATAATTCAACATTATTAACCACAATTCATTAATATCATCAATCAAATTCATCAACATCATCATCTCTCACAACAACAACAACATTATAACATCATCAAATCATCATAACATTAATAAAAAAAAAAAAAAAGAGCAACAAAGGTTCTGTTCTAGGTTTGTGTCGAACCCAGAACCAGATGGTTCTGGGGTTCTGGGGTTCGACAACAAACCCAGAACCCAGTTTTGGATTCATCGCAAGCCCAGAACTGGGTTTTGGGTTTGCTGAACCTAGAACCATCCTAACTTAGGAAGAAAAGAACCCAGAACCCAGTTCTAGATTCATCGTGAGCCCAGAACTGGGTTCTGGGTTTGTCGAACCTAAAACCATCCTAACTCAAAAGAAGATCCTAACTCAGGAAGAAGAAGAAGAAGAAGAAGAAGAAGAAGAAGCCAGAACTGGGTTCTGGGTTTGCCGAACCTAAAACCATCCTAACTCAGAAGAAGAAGAAGAAGAAGAAGAAGAAGAAGAAGAAGAAGAAGAAGAAGAAGAAGAAGAAGAAGAAGAAGAAGAAGAAGAAGAAGAAGAAGAAGCCAGAACTGGTTCTGGGTTTGTCGAACCTAAAACCATCCTAACTCAGAAGAAGAAGAAGAAAAAGAAGAAGGAGAAGAAGAAGAAGAAGAGAGGGAGGAGAGGTTCATAGATGTATGATGAGAGAATGAAGGTGAGAGAAAGAAAGTGACAGAGAGAAGAGAAAGCTGTGAGACAAAGACAGGGAGAGGAGAAAGAAAATCACAAATTCAATATTATCTAATGACATGGTTTTAGTTGGGATTGAGAAATGTCAAAAGAATGAGAAATGGAAGAAGGTTGGGATTCTTGAATCCCAATCCCATTCACTCTCCAAACATGGTATTCAAGTGGTTTGAGATTTTTGAATCTCAATCCCATCTCTAATCCCATATGTCAAACATACCATAACAGTCATAAGTTTTGTTAGATAGATATAATTGATCATTTGACTCAGAGTCAAAAAAAAAAAAAAAAAAAGGAAAAACAATGAAAAATGAATTAAAATATAAAAATCAAAATAAATAATATTAAATATAAAATCATAAAAAAATTAACATGTTTTATTTAAAATATTATAAAAATAATTTTTTGCCTCACAACTCTCTCTTTTTCGCTCTCTCTCTCTCTCATCTCTTCCTCTTCTTTCTTTCTATCTTCAGTCGATACCCTTATCTTTCTTTCTCTATCTTTGGTTAGTGATTATGATGGCGGATATCTCAATGATGGTGGTAGCGTAGAGGAGGTTATGGTTCTCTCTCTCTCGGTTTCTCATCTACGTCTCTCCCTCTTTTCCTTCTTTTCCTCTCTTTTATCTTCATCTCCGAAAGTTTTTTCTCTATGATTGTGACGACGTTATGGGTTAGACAACGAATTGGACCCGCTATTTTGGTGTTTAGTGGTTCGTGATTGATAGGTGGATTTGGTGTTAAGTGGTTTGGTGTTGATTGATGATTGGGTTTCTTTTAGATGAGATTGATGATTGATGATGATTCTAGATTTTTAGCGATTGGAAACCTAGAAATTCAAAGACAAAAGAGAGGGAGAGAGAAGGGGGAAGAAGAGAAAGATTGATGATGATGAAGATGAGAAAGATGAAGCTGGTCTATGAATTTCACTTTTTTTTTTAATTTTAAAATATTTTTATTTTTTATTTTTATCAATTTTTTTTTTAATTTTTTAATTGGGTGTATTGATCTCCACTATCTATCTATTTTATTGATGATGAAGATGAGATGCATAGTGGAGATTGATTTTTATTAATTTATAATTTTTTATTATAAAATGTTATCTATGATTATTATATTTTTAATAAAATCCTAGGGTTAAAAACATATTTTTTTAATCTTTAAAAAAAAAAAATATTTTTAATATTTGTCTAATTTTCTGTTAACTTTTTAATGTTTATGGGATTTCTAATACAATAAAATAGTGAATGGTAAAACGAGATTATTTCATACGTCATGTGGTTTTTTGAGATTTTCTTTATCTTTTATTATTTTTTGTTTTCTAAAATGATATCAAACAATTTTTATTATTTTTCGTTTTCAAAATGAGTTTTTAAAAATGCTACCAAACACATTATTGTTTTTGTAAACGTTATTTTGAAAACACGTTTTCTGTTTTTGAAAATATCATTTTAAAAATGCATCCAAATGCAAAGAGTTTCAAAAAATGGATTGAGAGAGTTTTTAAAGTGATTATTTTTTAGATCGTGTGAGAGAGAGTTGAAAATTTGTAAGCATCATTATATAGCACATAAGAGTGTTGGTTAAAAACATATTTTTTTAATCTTTCATAAAAAAAAAAAATATTTTTAATATTTGTCTAATTTTCTGTTAACTTTTTAACGTTTATGGGATTTCAGATACAATAAAATAGTGGATGGTAAAACGAGATTATTTCATACGTCATGTGGTTTTTTGAGATTTTCTCTATCTTTTATTATTTTTTGTTTTCCAAAATGGTATCAAACAATTTTTATTATTTTTCGTTTTTGAAATGAGTTTTTAAAAATGCTACCAAACACATTATTATTTTTGTAAACGTTATTTTAAAAACACGTTTTCTGTTTTTGAAAATATCATTTTAAAAATGCATCCAAATGCAAAGAATTTCAAAAAATGGATTGAGAGAGTTTTCAGAGGGATTATTTTTTAGATCGTGTGAGAGAGAGTTGAAAATTTGCAAACATCATTATATAGTAGAGAAGAGTGTTGGTGTGCTCTATAAACGTAAGAAATTTTTCGAACCATGAAAAAAAAAAATTTTTTTTTGGAGGTGAAAAATACCCAAAAAAACCCATTTAAAAACATAAAATATGTTTATACCCCTAACTTATAAAAAATTCTATTTTAACATCCTAAACAAATAATTTGCATCCTATACCCAAGATACCCAAATTGCCCCTGACCTAAAATTACAAAATTGCCACTCGATTTCAAAATTAAAAAAAAAAGGAAAACCTAAATTATGAAAATACCCTTGATATATAAACCGCCGGCCATCTCACGCCATCGCCGTCGTTCTGTAACCACTGTAAACCGTCGGTGAGCACGTCCTCCTACTCATTTGGTAAAGGTACACTAATTTGTGTATAATTTTGAGACTTTTTGAATTTCTTGCCATTTTGTAGAGTGAGTTTGTGTTCTTATACATTGGGCATTGATGATTATGGTGAGATTGTGTTGCATTTGGTTAGGATGTGGTTGGATTTATACTAAAATTGTAGGTTTAGAAGAGTTCATACTGTGAGAAGCCGATCGGTTTTTGTGTGGCACCATAAACCGATGTCGGTTTACGTATACCAACAAAAGCCGAATTGGCTTATGTTGGATACCTTATACCGATGTCGGCTTAGGTTGACAAACAAAAACCGATAAACTTTATTTGATGGTTAGGGTTAGGTTATATTGTATTTTGTTTAGGATGTGGTCAGAATTGAATTGAAAATGTAGGTTTGGTTGAGTGATCGGCTTGTGTTTGAAAACATAGGTCGACGTCAGTTCAAGTTGACAAACGAATGTTGATTCGGCTTATGTTTGGAAACGAAGACCGACATCAGTTTAAGTTAACAAACAAATGCCGATTCGATTTAGATTGGTAACGTAAGTCGATGTCGGTTCAAATACATCAATATAATCTGATTCGGCTTACGTTGCACAACTTAGCTCGGCATCGGTTTATGTTGGGCATTATAGACCGACTTCGATTTATGTACATTAACATAGACCGATCAGTTTATTTTATCAGTTTATTTGATTTATTTATTTTTGTTGCTTCTCTTATTACAGATGCAATTCAATAATAGGTACCCAGTACAACATGTGCCAGAAGGAACAAATGGGAGTACACATAATAGTATGAAGCCTATTGGTTATCTAAATGAATTTCTTTCACACAAATAGCTTTTGGACAGGTTTAAAGTAGAGAGTTCGATCACGTATTTTATAAAACAATGCGGTCAACAGTTGCTAGTCACTCCCCTTATGCTGGCCATTCTTGCTAGAGAGTTAGTAGATTATCCTAAATCACGTCCTGATAAAATGTGGTTTGAGATTGGGGGAAGACCATATAGGTTTGGAAAGTAGGAGTTCTTACTAGTGACAAGACTCTAGTTCGGGTATCTTGACTTGCATTTTCTTAAGTGGAAGCAAACAAATGAGGATAGTCTCCTGTGGCAACTTTTTAAAGGAATATCGTCGAGATTGGCTGAAATTATGTAAATGTTAAGGGTCCAAGGAGAGGATATAAGCGATGAGGACGTCTTGAAGTTGACTAATATAGTCATCGCTTACGATTTATTCTACGGTTATGATGATCGATCTAGGGTGGATGATTATCTGTGGGTTTGATAGAGGATCTTAATATGTGGAATAAGTTCCCCTTTGGTACAGTCGCCTACAGTAGGCTGATAGAGGGCCTTCATCGGGCATTTGATGAGGATCGGCTTATGACTGGACGTAACATTAATTTGTATGACTTTATTTTGGCATTTCAGATACGATATTTAATATATTCTCTTTATAAATAATAAAAATTGTTTAGTGTTTATATATATTAACTAATTGTTTATCAAAATTTTGTGTAATTCAATGAAAATTACAGTGGTGGTTAGTGAAAATGTTTCCGTGGTTGGAAAATAGGGTAGGAAGAAAGTCATAGGCGGCGATATGGTGTTGCCAAGGTGTGTGAATTGGATGTGTAATAGCAGAAAGAAAATAAGGTGGTCTAATGAGCTTATTCGTGTAAATATCTAAACTAACCTACATTTATTTCTATTTATTGACTATTATTTTTTGTAATTATAATATTAAATATATTATATATATTGTGTAGTTAATAAGAGGGAGTAGCACCCTTGAGCCCACTGATGCAGAGAAAGAAAATGATTATTGGAAGTCTTTCAACTCTAAGCATTTGGTTAAGAAAAATGCCTATAAAGTAGGCGGTGGAGGGGCTATTGATGAAGCTACAGATGATGATTCAAATAATGAGGAGAGTGAGAGAGAGTCAAATAGAGAGGAGGGTGAGAATGAGTCGAATAGGGAGGAAGAGGGTGAGAAGGAGTCGACTAGGGAAGAGGAGGAAGAGGAGCATCATCATTATCACATCCCAGACCCATGAGTCGACTCAGAGAGTACATATTCAGAGGCAAGGACAAAAAGAGCAAACGAGTTTGAGGATCAACATGATGACACCGCAGTCCCACAAGGTTGCAGCATGACCCCTGGACCTTCTCAGCGTCAAATGCGAACTTTGTATAATTATATTATTATATTTTATTGTTACATGACTATCCATTTAATTATTATATTGTTATTTAATTAATTTTGCGGGAGTTTCAGACGAAGGTGGGCAAGATTATGACCTTGTTGGAGTCTATTTTGAAGACACAATAAAAGCAAAATAAGAGGTTGAGTAGGATTAAGAGGATGCTGAAAATCTGTATGCCTCCGGATGGCGGGAATGACCTGAATGATGATGATGATGATGATGACGATGACGATGATGATGATACCAAGAGCTCTATCCGGAATGACTACATCCATCGCTCTTTACCACCAAAAAGAGTGTTACCATCGAAAACAACACCATCACCAAAAAAACAATGGTCAGTAAATGCTTCAGTATCCCATTAGGACCCACCGCAGCAGGATGAGAGTTACCAGGTAAATTTGTAATTTATTTTGTGTTTTAGTTTAGTTTGTCAAATCACAATAAACTTGTAATTACAACTTTTAATTTTTTGCAGATTGTAGAGGTCAAGGGGGTAGGATCACAGCTGTTGGGGGAGGCTGATCGGATACTTCCTTGTGAGGACCTACTGGCCCATCAGGATTCACTATAGTAGCATGAG
This sequence comes from Litchi chinensis, assembly GCA_019925255.1. NCBI lineage: Eukaryota > Viridiplantae > Streptophyta > Magnoliopsida > Sapindales > Sapindaceae > Litchi > Litchi chinensis. Next base: position 26,418,442 of record CM034469.1, on the reverse strand, counting down.
TTTGATCAGATAAATTTTGTGTTTGTTTAGCAATTTAATTTAGTTTTACTAATCATGATAAACTTGTAATAAAAACTTTTAATTTTCTGTAGGTTAAGGAGGTTCAAGAGGTAGGATCGCAGCTGCTAGGGGAGGTAGATCGGATACCTCCCCATAAGGACCTACCGGCTCATCAGGATCCACCACAGAAAAATGCGAGTGACCAGGTAAATTTATAATTTATTTTGTGTTTCAGTTTAGTTTTTCAAATCATGATAAACTTGTAATTACAACTTTTGATTTTCTGCAGATTGAGAAGGTTCAGGAGGTAGGATCGCAACTGCTGGGGGAGGTCGATCGGATACTTCCTTGTGAGGACCTACCAGCCCATCAGGATCCACCGCAGTAGCATGAGTATGATCAGGTAAATTTTGTGTTTGTTTTATAATTTAGTTTAGTTTTGTTAATCATTATAAACTTATAATTATAATTTTTGATTTTCTGTAGACTGTAGAGGTTCAAGAGTTAGGATCGCAGTCGCTGGTGGAGGTCGAGGTCCCATTGCCGCATGAGGACCTCCCACTCCATCATGACCTACCATTTCAAGGGAAACCGTCATGGCCTAAACGAAAAATTAAACCGTCGGTATCTCTATTGTTACCATACACAAATCCTGAACGCGCGAAAAAGAAGAAAAAAATGTTAAATGAGCAAGTGGCGGAAGCTGTATTGCTGGGGGATGATGTGATTGAAAAAGTGTACAAGCAATACAAAACTTCCTCTTCTTTAGATCTCAGGTATTAATAAAAATATTTATTATCTTTGTTTAATTCGATTACTAATCTAATATAACTGACTTTTAATTCTTGTTTTGATTTTAGGCGCCATGTTAACGGTTATCCATTAGCATTCACCCTTGAAAACTTTCGTACCATTGAGAATGAGGATAGTTGGTTGACATCAAAGCATATCGACGATTATTTACAGTGCCTACGGATTAAAGAAAGCGAGTGGTGGGATGAGGCTCATGATGAGAAATATGCAGTGCATGGATTGACCTTTTTTGTGAGTGTCTACATTTCATATTTGCTCAAATATTGTTTTCATCTTTCATATTTCTTAAGTAGCAAATAATTTTATCACCTGCAGGTAGATTTGGCAATAGTTATGAATAAGGAATATATTAGTAAAGAAAAGACATTTGATCCTACTACAGCTGTGATCCCCCCACACTGGATAAGGTTTGTTAGCGGTTTGGAGGACGCTAAAATCCCTTGATGGTCTGTTTATAATGTAAGTGTCATTGTATGAATAAAAATTAATATTTGATTGTTTGAATTAGAACTATATCACTGACGTTCTCAACATGCAGCTGTTGTTCCCGTGTAGTCTACATCAGACTCATTGGATAGTCTGTAAGGTGTGCTTAAAGGAGCAGAAGATTGTCATATATGATCCAACTATAGATACAGAGTTTGTCCATAGGAGAAATGCTACTGAGCCATTAGTCTACTATATATCGTTGATCCTACGGTTGATTGATTACTACGGGAAAACCAACACAGAAATGTCACCTATAGAAAAAATATAGGATGTGGAGCGTGTGGATAAACGCAAAGTGCCTCAGCAACCTAATGGGTAAATATCTTTTCTTTAATCATATATTTAGATAATAATGTATGTAATGAATTATTTGACCTAAATCTATGCGTAATGCAGGAGCAGTTGCAGGGCATATTGTGTAATGTACATTCATGATATCTTATACTCTTTAGAGGGTGAATGGAAATCTGTCCAAACCAAAGAAAACGCCCGTCGAATAAGGGCGCAGATAGCATCAGATATATATATATATATATATGTATTCCACCCTAAGGTACAGGGGAGACGATTGGGGGCGATGGATATTAGATGAGGATGACAATGTTGTATATGATTGATTGATGTGAATATTTGTTTACATTTGATTCATTCATTCGTCTTTTAGTAAATATTTGCTCAAATATTGTGTGGTAGTATGATGGTGGATTAAGAGACTGAGTCTTTAAAAGAAATAGTCGAAGTGTTATTTTTTATGCAGGTTTCCAGGACAGTTTGTGAAAAAATAAAGAAAACTTTGTCAAATTTTTTCTAAATTATTTCCTAAAAAAAAAAAAAATCGGTTTAAGTGACATAATGAAAGCCGATGTCAGGTTACGTATGAATACATATACCGATGCAGGGTTCAATAAGAGCATGTATACCGATTGCATAGATCGAGTTGAGCATGAAATCTTAAGCCAATATCGGTTTTAACACGGTCACAAAATCGACGTCGGTTTTTGTACACTCTTGCATACCGATTTTCAAATTTTTCAACTTAAATTTTATGATTTTTATCCATTTTCTTTGTTTCCATTGATAAAAAAGACTCCCAAACTATAAATTTCATATTATGTATAACTAAAATGCATCGATGCAGACAAATATAAACCATTGTAGTTTGAGTTATAATGTATACTTTGACCTAATGACATCTAACAATCCAATGTGATCAATATAGTGAATATTACAATATATTTTCTTAATTCAATTAAACTAACATAATTTAAAGTCAATGGGGAGCATTTTTGGCCCACCATAACATAAGAAAGTGGTCAAAATTTTAAAAAAAATCGGGTTTCCAGGCAATTCTCACACCGACATCGGGTTTTATGGCACCATAAAAACCGACACCGGGTTAAGACGTGCCACTGGACCCGACATCAATTTAATTTCATCACTACAACCGACGTCGACGTAATCCAAATATAGCCCGACGTCGGTTTAAGATGTATTTTAAAAACCGACGCCGGTTCAAGTATAAAAAAATTTAATTTTTTTTCATTTGTTTTAATTATTAAGTTTTTTTTAGGGTTGTTTCCGTAATTTGTTTTCTGATTTTTTTTTTATGTTTTCAATAAAAAATTGATGTCAATTTTTTCATTCAATTTTTAATCGATTTTTTCATCACATTGCTCGATTTTTTCACCCTAAACCAAACTAACACAAAAAATTTCAAATTTTAATAGAATCTCTTCTATTTTGTTTTCATATTAGAGACGATATGATGAAACTTGCAATATCATATTAATGATTATGAATATACTGGTACAACTACCGCAAAAACAAAAACAGACTTCGTTTCTGTATCAAATTTTGAGAAACAAATACGATAAATCTTAAACATCATGTCTATTCATTACAAATTTTCATGATTACCACCATTTTCATCATCTTCTGAGGATAGAATAGGGAACTGTAGATCATATCAACGTCGCGTGTGTCCAGTCACACCACAAAGGCTACATTTTCAGGAGGTTCTAACCTGTCCAATACGGGCGACATTCGTTCCAACCTTTGTATCATCTTTTGCCATGCTCCTAGTAGATTTAGCAGTGGCAGTGGAGCTAGTTCCGGGCTCTCCAGTAATTTCTGTACTAGTCTTAGTATCTTCAACAGCTTCTGCACTTGTCCCAGCACGTCTAGCTTGACCTACGCTCGTCCCTCTGATGGTAGGGTTAGGACAACGAATACAATTGTGTCTCTTTTCACCACATTTTCCACATTTTTTCTGTCGACGACTTTCTCCAGCTGAAGGAATTCGTACCTCTTTCGGTCTACCTGTTTGTCGTCTTCCTTCAGATGGTAGTACAATTATACTTTTGACTTCTGAAGGAACATGCCAATCTTTTGAGCTAGGAACAGGATTGATTGGATGTGCATATGCAGCTTCTAGCCATTCTTTGCTATAATAATCATGATAAAGTGTATAATAATGAACACCGTTCACCCTGATATATGACAAAAGGAGAAGGTTATTGACTGACATTAAATAACAAATACACAATAATAAAGTATAATTACAATACCTGGCAACAGCAATTACATGATGACATAATAACTGATGTAGATCCCAATGCCGACAACTGCATGTCTGCTTAAAAGGCCGAACAAAGCCATAACCTAATTCATGTGTGACTCCGAACTGGATCGACTGTTGAATGGCAGATACCATGGCACTCGTCGATTCATTAGCCATCGAGTTCATATGATCTTCTGTAGCTTTGGTAACCGAAGTTTTGAGTTTTCTAGCATGAACACGTCTATCATTATACCACTTTTGCAGCATATGTCTTAGATATTCATGTGCGGTTGTTATTGGAAGCTGACATGCTTTCATCATGCATTTGTTCAGCGACTCTGCAATGTTAGTGGTCATCATGTCATATCTTCTTTTAGGAGAATATGCACGTGACCATTTTGTCAGTCCAATATTAATAAATTTTTCATGCATTTGCGGACATACCCATTGAATTTGTTCCAAATATCTATCACAATCTGGTCTTGTATAACAATATGCTACAAGGTAAAACATATCCTCCATATCTTTTTGCTTTCTAAAGTGTTTTTTCAGGTTTTGCTTCAAGTGGAAGAAACAGAACACGTGTGGAACTTCGGGAAAAACATCACTCATCGCATTCGCAATGCTTTTATGATGATTAGATACAATAATCAAATCTGATGACAAATGTTGTCTCTCACCGATAATCTCTCTCAATCTACTTAAAAACCAGGTCCATGAATTGTCTGACTCTCTATCATCAAGTCCAAAAGCGATAGGATAAATCACCTCATCCCCATCTTTGCATGCAGCAACAAAAATCATTTATTTATATTCACATTTCAAATGAGTGGCATCAATCGCAATAACCAATCTGATGTAAGATCGAAAACCCTTAGTTGAGGCTTCAAGTGCAACGAATGAATATAAAAACTGGTTGTTTTCATCCATCTCAATTGCAGTCACTGTACTAAGATTTGTTTCTTTTAACATGTGAAAATATGAAGGAAGCTACTGAAATGACTTATCTGCTTTTTCATATGCTAGTTTCTTTGCATATTGTAAAGACCTCCAAGCTTTAGTGTACATGATTTGCACGCCATATTGCTCCAACAATTCTGTAATCAAAAGCTGAGGTGTTATACTATCAAGACCCACTTTTTTCTGATACAATGTTGCTACGACAACAGTCTTCACACTGCGTCTATGTGACTCGTAAGCATCCTGACAACATGTGTGCTCTGGCACATACTTATATATATACCACATAGAACCACTTTTTTTACATCTTGCACGAATCTCAAAACTACAGCTTAAATCCTTGCAACTACCTCATATCTAACCATGCATGAGCGTCTGACCTTATGTTGATGCCTAGAATTAAGTACACATTTTCCAACGACTACATTCAATTCATATTTACTACCAAAAAATGCACATTTATATAATGTATCATGTCAGATGAAGGTTGATATAGCAATTAATGTAGCCTCAATTTCACACTGATTTATATTAGGAACAACCTAGTATGATTGTGAAGGGTTGGTTTTAAATTGTGAACTCAAAAATCTAATTTCTGGATACTCCACAGTCTCTGTATTAGCTCCAATTTCAATATCATCACCTTGAGTTTCCTCATTATCATCTCCACTGTTTGATGTCTCATTACCATCATTATCTGCATCCCGATTTTCATCATCATAATCATTTCTGCCAAAATCAAAGTCATACATTGGACTTTCTACAGATGTAAATGCGGCAATAAAAGCTGAAACTTGGTTTCTACCACTAGAAGAAATAAAAAAATTTTGACATTCACCTATAATCGGACTTGCAATTCTATCCGTAGGTGCCTCCACATGCCTTAGATCTGATATTGCATTGATGGCAAACTGAGGGACAGTAGAGCTAATACCTCTAAAATCTCTCATAATTTTATCAACATAAATGTCTCTATAATAAGTTTTTTTGTCTGAAATCACACTTTGGACACTAAGATCAGTGGTGATAAGAATCTTCACTGCGGGCATTCCCCTAGCTTGGAGTAAATAATGCAAACAAATATCTCATATTCTTTTATCAATGTCAGTCACTGTGTAAACAAATTCCACCAATCGAGAAAAATTGACGTTGTTAAAGTCCCCCATCATGAATGTCTCACCTCTAACATAGTTATTCTCATTCTACTCTCCGTTACATTTAACTATTATCGACACTTCGCCCATTTCTATACAATTTAAAGTTTAAAATAAATTAGTGTAACACATACTCTCGTTATATTAAAATTTAATATCTAATTTCATATTGCCAAATTCATAAAAATCCAACCAAATATTATCTAATTAAAACCTAACATACACAACCGAAGTAATAAATAAAAAAAAAAAAAAACAAAAGTCATTCATGTAACCTAACCCGATTCGGGTTATGTGAAATCATAAATCCCGAATCGGGTTTTATGGATGCACATAACCCGATTCGGGTTTTATGATTTCATATAAACCGATTCGGGTTTTGTGTTTTTATATAACTCGATTCGATTCAGGTTTTATAATTTCATATAAACCGATTTGGGTTTTGTGTTTTTATATAACTTGATTCAGGTTTTATGTATACAGATAACCCGATTCGGGTTACGTATATTCGCAAAACCCGACGAGACGTAGAAAAATGCAATTAATTTTTTCTCTTCGTTTTGTGCAACTCTCACTCACATCAGGTTAAATCACAACAAAAAGTCACTCTTATGGCCTAAAACTAATCAATGTGAATAAAATAATTTGAAAATCAACTAACAACAATCACATACCTTAACTTGAAGCTTGAATGTTGAGTTTGTTAGACGCAAAGAATCTTCAATGTGGGTTTTTACCTGTCAAAGAACTTAATGAGTGCACAAAATGCAACTATTATGGATGAGAAAGAAAATAAACATAGAGAATGAGAGAGGTGAGAAGCTTTTAGAAGAGAAAAGGGAAGAAGAGGAAGGAAAAGGGTAATTTCATAATTTTAGTAAGGTTATAATGAGAATTTTTATAAAAAATTGATTAAAAATGTATTTTTCTTTTTGTGGTGGACTCAATTTGAAAAGGACTTTCTCATCACATTTCCAGGAAGCATACGCCCCACCGCGTTGAAAGTTTGCAGCATCTTCTGTTCATCTTCTCTCATCGAGGTCACAATACGACAGAAGTCTTCGTTATTTCCTACGCTTGGGCAATTCTGAAAGGGCTAATTTAATAAACATTTGCAGAGATCCGCAAGACCGTTACAAGATGTTTTGGATCAGAAAAAAGGTGGAGTATCAGGACTTTCCTCTGTTTCCATTGGATGTAATCATGAAGGCTACAAATTACTTCTCCGATAAGATTGGAGAAGGTGGCTTTAGTAGTATATACAAGGTAATTATATAGCGAGATGGCCCTGATCGTATATGGTAACATAAATCTTTGAAAATTTATTTTGATTTGTTATAGAGCCCATTTTCTACATCAAGCCACTCACTTCTTCTTTGTTTTATGGTAACAACTGAAAGCTATTTCCAGGGCAGGTTACCTGATGGTGAACTAATTGCAGTAAAGAGGCTCAAAGAAACATTTCGACAACGGTCTGACGTATTCGTCAAAGAAGCTACTGTACTTTCTAAATTACAACATAAAAATGTTGTTAGACTCTTGGGTTGCTGCATAGAGAAAGATGAAAGAATTCTTGTCTTGGAATACATGGCCAACAGAAGCCTCAATGATGTGTTGTTTGGTTTGCGTCTCAACTTTGTTATGCTAGCTATTATATATATGCATGAAAACTGCAAGAATGACTTTAATACGTTTCATTTTTTTTCTCTAATTGCTGGTTGGTAAGTTGTGCAAATGGAAGAAGATAAATTGAGCAGGTTTCATCTTGATGCTTGGGCAAATCATTCCTTTCAAGTGGCCATGTTTTCATTATTTCTCCCTTTGTGGACCATAGTCACCAGAGATACTTAAAATTCATGTCACATACTAGGGCCTTTTCTTTTGTTTTACTTTCTCTGCTATAGAGGAGCATGATAAACAGGTACTTAATTTATATTATGTTCGATCCATTATCAGGATCAAGTATGGGTGGAGGACTACTGGAATGGAAAACACGCATAAGTATTATTAATGGAATTGCAAGGGGTCTATCATATATGCATGAAGATTCTCGGCTTAAAATTATTCATCGTGACATCAAACCTCATAATGTATTGTTAGATGAAAAGTTGAACCCAAAGATATCCGATTTTGGAATAGCTGAGATAAATCATGAATATGAGAGTGAAGGAGTTGATACCAGCGTTGCTGGAACACTGTAAGTGCATCTCTTTTCTGGCCATAGTTTGCTTTAAATTCAATTGTTATACTGTATTTGAAAAGTTGTTTATGATGCTAACTTTTCTATTCAATAGTTCTCATGCTTATTTAATAAGTGGATATCAACATTAATGCAAAAAACAGGATTGAGGTTTTAAGTAAATCTTTGTGTTTGTTGCATATTATGAAATAATTTCTTGAACCATAAATCACCGGGATTCACTCAAGCTATGATGGAAAGAAAACATTGAAATGATGGAGTACTAGAATTAAAGAAAGCATGAACGAAGTAAAGGAAGCATGTGGACCATCCCTCATTGATAGATACATAGGATCATTAATTCTCAATAGCATTTAACTTTATTTGTCTTTTTTTTTTTTTTTAAATATTAAAAAAAAAAACAGGGGATACATTGACCCAGGATATCTAATCTCTGGACGACTTTCGATTAAATCAGACGTTTTTAGTTTTGGAATCCTTCTATTAGAGATCACAACGGGAAAAAAGAATTTGATTTTTTTGCTGGATAATGTTGTGGAACTGCGGAATCATGTATGTAACTCTACCTATTTGTGTTATGGAGGAGTGATTTATGGTGATTGATATACCAATAATCTTAGTTTGTGACTCCTATAACATTGCAGATTTGGAATCTATGGCATGAAGGAAAAGAATTAGACGTGATAGATCCAGCACTTCAGGAATCGTGTAATTTGATTGAATTAACGAGATGCATCCATATTGGATTGTTGTGCGTTCAAGCTGACCCAGAAAAGAGACCTACTATGTCATCAGTTGTTGTTATGCTAGCAAGTGATGACGTGAAACTTCCACAACCAACCCTAGCGGGAAACATTCCTAGCAGATATGTCTCAAGCTCATATCAATCCTCATCGATTCCTATAGGATTTTCCACTACTGAGGTATTATGCTCATCGAATAGTGAAGATGTTTCTACTACTGAGGTATACTTATCGAATATTAAAGATGTTTCTACTACTGAGGTATCCTCATCGAATATTAATGGTGCTTCTACTACTGAGGTATATAACCTATAATTTCAATTATATTCCATGACATTTTCCCTTTATCTTTTCTCATGATTTCTTTTATAATTTATACAACTGTTAAGGGACATGTATCGTGGTGCATGACATATTAATCAACTGTTTTCGACTTCAAAAAAAAAAAAAATTCAGTTTCTTTCAGGGTTCCAGTTTACCTACCATTGAGGGAGAATGTACCTAATGTCAGCACAAAACATCGGTGGCAATCTCTTGGAGGTCATGTGTTGAGTTGCTCTGCTGAAGTTCCTATGTATGTATGTATACCATCTACGGATTTTGTCTTCCAAGATCCATTTTTAATTTTGGCATCCAGAACCCAGCGTATACTCTTGGTGCTGTGCAAAAGCAGCAATAATTTGACTTTGAAGCAAAATTAGATGCACATTTGTTTAGGGTTCGGATGTCATTACTGTAGTACTAAAATTTTTTGAGTTGTTTAAGTTTTAATAATGAGTGAGAACAAATATTTTATCTATGATAACTTTTATACTGTCGTTCTATTGCATAAAAGTATCTGCGTTGAAATCTGATAATGGAATAATCAGATTTTAAAGTATAGTTATCTTAGTTATCTAGTGGTTGCGAACTATTGAAGATAAAGAGCTCCTGCCTATTTTGCCTTTTATATACATATATATATATATATATTTATTTATAGATATAGATATAGATATATAGGTATATATGTGCTAAATACAAATTTTCATCTGAACTTACAAAAATCAAAGGAATAACATTAATTTATTACATCTCTTGAGGTAGAATAAAACAGAATAGGCAGGGGATTTAAATTACATCATAAGGGAATTATGGGATTTTACGACGATGTAATGTCACAGTCCCACTTTAGCTGGATATTGATAGATATGTCTAATTCCAAGTTTTGATTCATTGTTCATTAGCTTCTGAACTTGCAATCAACAGGAAACGAAACTATCACACTTAATTAACGAATTAAAACATAACCAACTTGGGCTTCTTGGACATATGTTGCCCTGTGCGGGCGCATTAAAAGAAAGTAGCCAAACCATGAAATAGCAAGGAACTTAGCGATCAATATTATAGAATGCAACAACTTAATTTGAGTTGAAATAAATATGAAACAACCACGTTTTACCATCTTGATCAATTTAGATTTTCCAATGTGTATTACACATGAATCACCTAATATGCAATATTGCAATTACTCAATGCAACATGCATCATAGCTGAAGACAACAACCAGAAGATAGTTGTATTTACTATCAAATGTTAAAAATTGTAAAATTAAAATAAATAATTGTCACAAACCTATCTTCATTGACTGACTGGTAGTAACCCAGCAGGTTCGACGCAACGGCTTCTGATCTTAGACAAACGTTTTACAGCCAGTACGGCTTTGAATGAATTATTGCTCCAACCTTAATCAGCGCAGTTGGATCAATCCAAGCTGATGGAAGATCCCACCTCGATTATGTCATCTTTAAAATTCATGAAGATTTTCTACTCCTGAAAAACAAAAGATAATGTACCAAGTCAACTTTCTCTCTCTCTCTCTCTTTTAATTATTTATGTTGGAGTGACTCGAGCTTGAGAAATTAGTTTAGCACCAAATTATACTAAAAACATATTAATTACTTGAAAATTGAAACTTACAATAATTGAAATAAATATTTGTGATAACTAATTAACTAAAGATGTCTGTTTCTTTTATAGGAATAAAATGAATTTGAGGCTTACTCATATTTAGAGGAGGAAGGGCTTTTTTTTTTGTTTTGTCACTTTATTATAATCAGTTATCTTTATTCTTATTCTTAAGTTTTATAGAAAACACTAGGAAAGAAAAATAATTCGAATCCATTTTTAAAATTTGAAAGTTAGTAAACATGTACATCTACTTATAATTTAAATGATTAATACATTTCTGTTTCATATATGTAATTGAGATTTGGGTCTTATTAATTATGCATAAATATCAGTATGTTTTATGCGATTAGATTTTTGAACTACAGATAATATTTAATCTTGATAAGTCTCATTTTAATCTTGCGTGTCCCATTATACTTTGACCATTGATATCAATAAATTTTCAATTCCATTGTAATTTTCTATATATATATAAAGGTTGTTTACTCTAAAATGAAATCTTCATTTACTCTAAAATGAAATCTTCATTCTTAATTTTGATTGCTTTCCTTTATTTATTTATTTATTTATATATTTATTTTTTACCGTAGTTTAATTCCTCTTCATTGTCATTCTCCATATATTTCCAAGATTTAGACGTAACATAAGTATGGTCCACTGTCTGAACAGTCAACAGCAACTTCCGTGGATATTGACAGGAAGTTTTGGGTGTTGCATTTGTATGTTTTGTAAAGGAACAACTTCCGTGTCTCTAAGCGAGAAATTCTGGAATGCATTGTTTAATTGTGAAAGATAAATCAGTAATGTGGGGTTAGCATTACTATGCATGAGACGAGAGGCAGCGCCACACTAGGAAATTTATTAGAAACTCTGTTTCTAATTTTGCATGGAAAATCTTAATTTCCTAGGGGTAAGAGTTTCTTGTTTTTGACCAATATGAATGATATAGGAGAAAATGAGAGCCGAATTAAGATTTTAAATAAATGTTTAATAGTGGATTGAGTGTTTTTATATTTTATAGAGTTAGAGTTCATATTGATCACTAAACCACGTATAAAACGTGTAGAGTTTATATTGATCACTAAATCACGTAAAAAAAGGTGTATCAATTTTTTATCTGCTTGTGTTTATGTTCAATTTTTTGCTTTACATAGTCCTACAAAAATAGTATACTTATTCAATTTACACTAAGTGTATATAATTTTTTGGATAGCTAATTAAATAGCAGAAATTCAGAATGATCTCAATCTTTCCACAACCGTAATCCTTTCACGCGCAGTGACGCGGTCATGCGGACCCGGAATGGACAAAAAAGTCTTCGTCTTTTAGTGCTACTCGTTTTAGTCATTGGGCTGCTTTTAAGGCCAATCACAGGGACCAACCCACTGCAACGTTGGCAGATACCCTGCACATTTCACCGGAAAATGGCAATTGTTGTATTGTCCTTTGCCTCAACAACTATTCACTGGCTTTGGTTGCTTGCTTTTCTGTCCCTTTTCACGTTACAGAGTTATTTAGTTTGTTAATTATTATCAGACGCAAAAGTTTAAACTGATAAAAAATAATCAATTTATATTTAGAACTTGAGATTAATATGTAACAAGAATTCGAGATAAAAGGGGACAGAGAGAGGATTTGAATCAGAGATCTCTAAGTTCTGATACTATATTAGTTACCATTAGACCCAAAAGCTTAGACTGATAGAAAATGATTCAACTATAATATTTAAAATTTGAGATTGACACGTGATATAGTTGATGATCAACTCAAACTCCATTGCCTCTCCAATTGTAAGCTTTGTCCAAGTTGTAGTACGATATTTGACTTGTACGGTTGTACCCCTTTTTAAGGAATTCTCTAGCAACTCAAGAATCCGTCTCAGATCAGACCAGACCAGTCATAGAGTATGGATTCTTATTCGCCTCTCTCTCTCTCTCTCTCTTCCCTCTTTTCCTCTCATCTATCTTCATATCTAGTAGTTTTTTCTCCGGCCGATGACAATGGTGGCAACATTGTAGGTTCGATGACGAACCCAATGGTTTGGTGTTTGGTGGTTCATGATTGACGGATGGGTTGGCTGTTTGGTGGTTGATGATTGATGATTGGGTTGATTTTTTTTTTTTTTTGGATGGGATTGATGATTGATGATGATTCTAGGTTCTTAAAACCTAGAAATTCGGACAAATAAAAGAAAGGGAGAGAGAGAAGGGGGAACAAGAGAAAGATTGATGATGCTTAAGATGAGAAAGATGAAGCTGGTCTATGGCTTTGGCCTTTTTTTTTTTTCTTTTTTTTTTTTAATTTTAAAATATTTTTTATTTTTTTATTTTTATCAATTTTTTTTTTTTTTTTTTTTTTTTTTTTTTATCATCTATTTATTTTATTGATGATGAAAATGAGATGAATGGTGAAGATTAGTTTTTATTAATTTATAATTTTTTATTATAAAATATTATTTATGATTATTATATTTTTAATAAAAATCCTAGGGTTAAAAACGTATTTTTAATATTGGTCTAATTTTCTATTAACTTTTTAATGTTTGTGAGATTTCAAATAAAATGAAACAGTGGGTGGTAAAACGAGATTGTTTCATACGTTAGGTGATTTTTTGAGATTTTGTCTATCTTTTATTATGTTTTTTGTTTTCTAAAATGGTACCAGACAACTTTTATCATTTTTCATTTTCGAAATGAGTTTTGAAAAATACTATCAATCACATTACTCTTTTTTAAAATGTTATCTTCAAAACACGTTTTTTGTTTTTAAAAATATCATCTTAAAAACGCATCCAAAGGTAAAGAGTTTCAAAGAATGGATTAAGAGAGTTTTGAGAGTGATTATCTTTTAGAGTTGTGTGAGAGAGAGTTAAAGATTTGTAAACATAGTTATAAAGTAGAAAAGAGTGTCGGTGTGCTCCATAAACATAAGAAATTTTTCGAATCATGAAAAAATCATTTTTTTGGGAAACAACTATGAAAAAAATCTTATGTCAATTTATTATTGTTTCGTGCGCGCGTTTGAGTGTGTGTTTTGTGATTAGCCATATTTCCCAACCACTAAGTTTGTCAAGACTCGGCTTGAACCCCTACTAATAACCTCAGTTAGATTTACCCAACATTAGACTTCTTTCCGGGCGGACACGGGGGCAAGCAAACCTCTTTTTGGGAGACCTTCAAGGAAACTTTTATGCTTGTTGGCATGAAACTGGAATTCCTATGTCAATACGATTTATTTATTTTGTTTTTTGTTTTTGTTAACCAAACTACTGTTTTTGTAACACCCTCCTCCTCGGGCCACGATGTCTAGACACCGGAGCCGAGGCGGAGGACGTTATGATTTCCTATTTAAAAAAACCCGTTTGTTTAGTTAATTTGATTTACAGAAAATCCGGTAGAGTTTTTCTTGTTTTATAGTAAAAATCAAATTTTTTAAAACCTGCATAATCAAAAGAAACACTTCTAATATCATTTCATTTTCTCAACTGCCACAATCAGACCCTCCGTTCGTCTCAAATTCACTTCAACACACAACTTTAAAGATAACATACATTTTCTCACATAAAGCGTTACAACAAAATAAACACACCTATTTTAGAGTACAAACTCATCTTGTCTTCCCAACTTTTTGAGAAAACATTTAAAAACGTAATACAAACTATATATATTGAAATTTACAAAACCTTGTACACAGATGCATTGGAATATACAAAAGGTAAATTCATAAAACTTTATTTTTACAAACTTTTTACGTGACAAAGATGTCTACCAAAAAGTTTGGAGAAATGCCGTGACTTGCGGAGCGTACTGGGGACTATCTTCTCTTCAAACTCTCTCTCTCAATCTACTCAGCTCACCTCACTACCTGCGTGGAAAATCCAACGTGCTAAACAAAATAGCTCAGTTGGTATACACATATAATATCAAAATCACCAGAATTCACACACATCGCATAAGACTTACAACATAGCACAAAACGTTTAACAATCAATGTAGCATATTTTCACATAACTCTTCAAAAACTTTATCAAAGGCTTTCCAACACGTATTTTCAATTCAAATTCGTTATTGGTTATTAAAGTATCGTAAGAGCCTTTCGTAAATGCTGTTACGATACCATGGATCGATAACGAATTTCACATTTCTCTCCGGCATCGGACACTCAGTGCCTGCCCGCGGGAGCTCAACATCACATTCGTATCACATTCTGGACCAGACACTCGGTGCCTCTCAAGGTTCTTAATCACATCAATATATAAACGTAACGGCGCAGTACTGCTAATAATATCTTATTGGCATGCCAAACACCAATCCTCACCTACCAATGTACAAATTTACTCAGGCTCTCTATAATTTTATTAATTACGAAAATTATCATTTTCTATTAACTTTTATAAATCACATAACCATCGAACATTTTCATTTACTTTCACTTTTCGAAATCTTTCGAAACCTCCCTCTCAGGCCTTACCAAAGGACTATTCCGCCCTTGGTTTCACAATAAAAACTTTATTACATAATTACATTTGTTTCACATTTTCACTTGGTCCCAAGAGGTGGTTTTCGAATTTTTCTCTTCAAAATCGTAATTCATCACACATCTCATCCCAACACGATGAAAATAGCATGTAAATATAAAAGAAATGATAAAAATGCCCATTGGTTTCCCTATGTCTTCAATTTGGTCAAGGGGTATATTTTTTTCAAAATTTGATTTTGTCTTCAAAATTCATGCCACAAATCACTTTAATATCATTTGTTAGACACGTAAATAAGCTTAAAAAAATGAAATTACCCCTGGACCCTTATTTAGTTCAAATTCGGACATAATGGGGTTTTTAAGAGAATATTATTTCATTTGGTTTTGACCCATCAAATCCTTTCCATCAACATCCAACCACCACATACATATCATAAATAGCAACTCATCATGTAAAAATCACTTTGTCGCAAAATTTCGAAACAAAATATTAAATTTTTAGCTACTAATATATATCAACTTTGAGATAAAAAGTATACCAATCTTTTTGAGCCTTCACCCACACTCTCTATCACTCAAATTAGAAGCTTAAAGTTTCTTCTTGCCCTTGTTAGATTCCCCACGCCCTAATTGGTCACCTAGGGTTTGAAAATCATACTTTTAAACCATGAAAAGCAAAATAACTTAATTAAATACAAAACTCACTAACTATATATGCCTATAGATGCATCTATATGCTCACTAATCTATTTGAACACAAAAAAAAAGACAGCACATACCTCACGTAAAACACTATAGACCTGAGAATACAACTTAGTTTTTAGAGGATTTTTGTAAGAGATGAGATTATAGATGGGTAGGGGACTTAAAGAGAAGAAGATTTGTGAGATTTATGGCTTGAAAGAAGAAGAAAAACGAAGAGAAAGAGGGAGAGAACAGATCGGTAGAAGGAAGAAGAAGATGGAAATGGATTTTTTAAAATTTTGACCCCTTTTTATACTATGCGATTTCTTAAAATTATACCATAACCCCCACACTTTCTAAAATCCTATTTGAGCCCAAAAACCTTTATATTTGCCCCTCTTCTTTTGGACAACAATGACAACTCACCAATCCCCTTATTTTTCCACCACACATTTGCTTAATTTCTATTGGTTCTCACAATTTTTACTTTTAAATGTCAAGTTGTCATTGGTTTAAGAAATTTTCACATGCAATGCATTCTAAATGCACCCGTCTCATCTTGCAATGACAATTTCCATCATCAAAGCTTCCTAATTAAAATCTTAATTAAATCAGCTTACTAAAAAAAATACTTATCCAACATAATTTACTAACTCAACTATTAAATTTTTCTAGCAATTAAAGATATTAATACATTAATTGTCATTAAACTAATTTTTAATCACTTAAATATACTTACATTCTATATTTAATAACACTATCCATGCGGAAATAAATTACGGGATGTTACAGTTTTTCTTTAAGGTTTTATTTAATGGGAAATTTATAGTTTTTACCCAAATGAAAAGAAAATTTTTGTTTTTACCTAGATTTTTAAAAAATTTGTTTTTGATCTCTCAAACAAATTATTTCCATTGTATACCCAAAATTACCAAAATACCCTTAAGTTAAAATCACTCAAATGCCCAAACTTGAAATTACCAAAATAGTCTTCTTCTTCCTAACAATATCTTCCCTCTTTCCTTTTCTCCATTCATGGTTTGTGAGATTTGATTCATCATTGCAACTGAAAAACAATCTAGTAAGGGATTTTTCATTGAAGTTTCTTCATTCATTGAAAGTTTTTGATCCATTCAAGTTTCATCAATTGAAGGTTTTAAAGTTTCTTTTTCTATTTGAGTTTTAAAGGTAATGTATGTGTTTTTTTTGTTGGTTTTTGAGTTGTTTTTATTCATATTGTAAGCTAAAAGACTGTAAGAATGATTTGATTGTGATATATAGTATTCGTAAAAATTTGAGACGAAATTTGTAAAATCTATGACAAAATCGGTTTTTCATGACTGAAAAATCGATTATCAATTTTTCATTGTATGAAAAATCGATTGTAGAAGTATACCGGTTTTTCAGTGACTGAAAAACCGAAATTAGCAATTTTTTCATGCTTTTGATATTTTTGTGTTTTGAAAGTCGTGTATTAAATTTTAGTGTTATATGTGGTTAGATATGATTGTATTTTATTCTATTTGATTATATTTGGGTGGAGAGTATTGTGAGTACACAATCAATGCATTTAACTCGGTTTTTAATGGAGTAAAAAACTGGTTCTAGGTTTTTTGTCCACTTAAAACCCGAGTTAGGCAATGTTAGCATAATTTTGATATTTTTTGTGTTGTTGATGCTAGATATTGATTTATAGTGTTAAATTTGATTCGATATGATTATTTTTTGCAATGTTGCCCGATTGAAATGAGACTAATTTATTAATAATATTATTTGATTTGAACGTTATAAGAATGACTCAAGAGATAATCATAATCAACTTTGATGATCGTAATTACGATGGAGGGGAGTCGATCATGTGTGAGGTCTACAAAAATAGTAGTTTTTCATCATTGGTGGACGTTGTGTACAGAGATGCTAATATTGATTGAAAAAGGTGGGATGTCCGTATATATTATTTATTACAAAGTATGACAAATGGTTAAGTTAAAAAGATACGCATCATGTCCGATTTTGGTGTGATTGGTTTGATGACGATAAAAAATATTGATGTTAAAGAGATTTGTATCAATAAGATTGTGAGAGATTTTGAAGCTGGGGCTAGTAGGCGTATTGTTCATCTAATTGTCACTGACTCGATATCAGACAGAAGACATGACGAGGCAGATACAAACAAACTTGTAAGTCCACATATGGTTGAAAGTTATTTTTATCTTACTTAAGGTATTAGGAACAATCAGGTTGATACTTCTGTCACCCCATTTACATCTATAGAAAGTCTCATTTGCGATATTAATGATGACTATATGAATTATGGTACTGATGATGAAGATTAGGACACAAATGTTAATGGTGATGAGATACAGGATAATGATGAAGAGTAAACTAGAGATAGTGATGAAGAGGAAACTCGATTTAATGATATCTCTAAAGAAGAAAGGCTTCCAGAAATAAGATTTTCAGGTTTATAATTTCAGAACAATCATTTACAACCATACTGAATTGTTCCTGGTAAAGAACTGGGCGACATTGAGGTTACTTCAAGAGCTACGTCAACCGTCTACCAACTTGGTATGTTGTATAAAGGAGTATTCTTTAATAATAAAAAAGAAATGAGTATAACTATTGGAGAATATGCTCTGAAAACCAAGTTTGAATAATAGGTTAGACGTTTAGACATGGAGTGATTTGAGGCCGGTTGCAAGGATAAAACTTGTAGCTTTATAGTTTGTGCAAGATGTAGATAGGGTGTTCGATGTGGTTTGTGTTGGAGTATGTGGAGGAACACACATATTGTCAGACAACCATAGAATCACATATGAAGAGTATAAAGGTTATTGTCATCAAAAAATTATATACGAGAAAGGTAGAGAGAGATATTTATACACCTAATCGTTTGATTGGAGAAATGATAAAGCAGTATGGAGTTTAGATCTTGTATAGTAAAGCTTGGAAGGCTTTACAATATGAAAAGAAACTAGCATATGGACAAGTGGATGAGTTATATCAATAGCTTCCATCCTACTTTGAGATGTTAAAACTATCAAACCCTGACACAATGACGACAATTGAGAGAGATGAAAACAACTGGGTCTTGTATTCCTTCATTGCACTTAGAGCTTCCATTAAGAGTTTTCGGTCTTACATGAGACCAGTTATTGCTATTGATGCCACTCATTTAAAAGGTTAATATAAAGGGGTGATTTTTTTTTTTTTTTTTGCTGCATGTGAAGATAGGTCGGAGATGATTTATCCCATCGCTTTTGGATTTACTGATGGAGAGTCAGACTGTTCATGGACTTGGTTTTTAAAAAATTTGTGAGAGGTGATCGAGGTATCAGATGATTTGCTTATTGTATTCAATCATCATAAAAACATATCGAATGAGATGAAAGCAGTTTTTCCTAAAGTCTCACACATGTTATGTTTTTTCCACCTTTGGCAAAACCTTAAGCAATATTGTAAAAAAGCATTTGGATGTGGAAAATGCATTTTACAATGCAACATACTGTTATGTGCTTGATGAATGCAATAGAATATTAGAAGAAATACGTGTGTTACATCCAAGCACACATGCAGCTTTGGTTACGGTTAGAGTGAGCAGGTGGTCATTAGTACATTGTTCAAAAAGAAGATATGAAATGATGACTACCAACATTGCAGAGTCACTTAACAAATGCATGATGCAAGCACATCATTTACCAATAACAGTTGCACATGAATATGTAAGAAATGTGTTGTAGAGACGATTTAATAATAGACGTGTTGCTGCTGAGAAGTTCACAATTTACGTTACCACCGCTGCATACGATCGTATCATGTTGGCAAAAGATTTATCAACGAAAGGTAACATACATCCCATTACAGAACCATATCAGTACAGTATCATACATCTTAGCAAAGAAGATGTGAGAGTTGATATTCAACAGCACACATGTACATGTAAGTAGTGAAACCTTGATCAGTTGTCAAATGTTCATACATATGCTGTGGCCAGGTTTGGTAATTGTACGTTGTTACTTTCAGTATTTCATGTCATATTATGATACTTAAATTTCTGATACATGTCAGGTTCAAGGGTGTCAGTTGTGATACACTTTGCAGCCAGTGTTATAACGTGGAGTGGCTGAAAGCCGCATATGTATGTCTGATTAATCCTGTCCCTAAATTGGTCAGTTGAAATGTTTTTATGGAAGTTAGAAGCATGGTTGTATTACCGCTTATAGGAAAAAGACAAGTAGGTAGGTCGAAAGAGTTTCGAATTCCTTCAGTTAGAGAATATCGTCGTCGAAAAAAGTGCGGCAAATGTAGTCGGAGGGGATACAACCGTCTTCGTTGCCTAACTCTCCAACTTCTGTCAGGGAAGGGATGAGCACAATTGTGGATGCAGAAGCTACGACGAGCATAAATGCTAGTGAAAATACACCACGATCTCAAAGATGTCGCTTGTGTCATGAGACTAGACACAACCAACATCGATGTCCTCAACGGTTTCCTACTCCTAATCTAGAGGTAGCTAATGACGAAAACAATAATTAGACATTGACATTAATTTTAACTTTTGTTTCATGTATATTTTATTTTGTTAAATATGTATATTACTCCATTTATGTAATAATACAGCAGTAACGTTATAATCGGATCAGTTATTAAGTTACTGATTTTAATTTCATTAATTTTAATGAATGAATGGAAATTTATCATAATGCATTGTCATTAAAAACATGAAAGAAGTAAAATAATTGACATCAAATTTAATGAATAAAGTTTAGTATTTAATCATAAAATTGCATCTTCAACCATCAATCGGTAACTGAGATCTTCCAATGTGATAGAAAGTGGATAAAAAGGGAAGGAAATATAGGATCGGTTTTTCAGTGCGGCTAAGAAACCAATATCGATTTTTCATCAACTGTAAAAAACCGATAATCAGTTTTCTTGATTTCCCCTCCGATCGGTTTTCGAGCATACTTAAAAAACTGATTACGATTTTTTAGCATGTTTAAATAGCCAATCATGATTTTTCTTAAATTTTTCATTCTAGATGGCTTTCAATGACCAATAAATGACCTCAAAATTTCTTCAAGTTAACCAATTAACATAAAATTGCATAAATAACTAACTTAATAACTACATATGGTGACATTGAAATAACACAAGACAATTACATGAAAATATTTTACCTAAAACATATTGATGTTGATTCATCCAACTATGTTTGTTGGTAATGATTATTTGTTATGAGATATAACATCATTTCTATGGTTTTTGTATATTTTTAGTAGCTCAGAACCTTCATATAATGTGGAAAGCGAGATAAAAATTGAAAAAAACTACTAATCGGTTTTTAAGTGGACATAAAAAATTGATTTCGGTTTTTCAGCCCATGTAAAAAACCGATCCACACTTTTCTTAAATTTTTACTTATGATTGATTTTTCCAATGTGATGGAAAATCGATTTCGATTTTTAAATGACAATAAAAAATCGATCAATTGATTTTTAACTTCATTATTTTTGTTGATTTATATATTAACCGGTAACATATTATTTTCATAAAATTGTAATTAACAAAATTAATTAAATAATAAATTTATAAATTAATAATTTTACTTATATACAACATCCCCATTAGAGTCTAGTGTCCATTTCCCAAATTCATTTACTTTATACATTGGCGTCGAAAACATATATATCCCTAGCAATCTCTGCCCTTAGTACAATGGCGTCTGCAACTTGATCGACTTGTCTTTATTTCCATGTACTCTCTCTGGACTGTAAAAGGTCGCGTATGTACATGGCCACATATGCTCCACAACTCGTCCAGTATCAGTAAAAAATTAATTAACTGATATTAGCATAATATATAGACTATATATATTAATTCATGTATAAACTTACTCACTAATTGGGTTGCTAGGGCATAACTGATCTATCAAGACACTCAACTTTCCATTGCTCATCTACGGGTGGCATATCTATCTAGGTTTTCTCATAAAATCCTATGAATCGTAACAAGATGGGCATGAAACACACCGGCGACTCAAATGGTTGGAGCCGTTCGACTACGTCAACATTTGCCAAGGAATCGTTTATTAATATTCTTTGCTCTTTGAGGCATACCTGATAGTGGACCTAGTGATTTTAATTTAGATTACACGGTAGTAATACCTACAGTTTAAAGAGTCAGTGTGAATAGTTCGGATGATCAAATAATAAATATTAATCTTTAAACAACACTTATATTGTCAACACGCCACCATGGGACCAATGCATCTATCCGCTCATAACCGAATGCAAGCCATTCTTAGGGTAAACCAGCTGTAACCGGATCAAATTTTATATCTTTATTGACATAATACTGTTTATAATGCATTATCATAAATGTCTGCATGATAAAAATTAAACATGTTATTTAACTTCAAAAACACATGACATGAGATTGTAAATGCATAACTGATTGAAATGTAAACACTTACAAACAAAAAACTCTTATGGACTGCGTATCTACTGTCCTCAGTGTCATTCCACCACTTTTTTCATAGGCACATCAAATAAGAATCGATGTGCTCATTGTCAACCATATGTTCTCGTTCTTGAGGATACTAATGTGTTCAATATCACGCACCACCCACAACGATCAACCGCATGCCTAATTTTAAAATTAAGCATGATTGTAAATTTTATTACATTAATAACTAGGATGCAAAGATCGTTATGCTTTTTTTCAATACTTGAGGTCCAAAGATGTGGAAGCTTTGTATTCATTATAAACAACCTCTACGGGGCCTACAGACTTCGCCACCTTCTCGACCTATTGTTGGGTCATTTTCTTTTTCTTTTTCGCTTGTCCAGAATCCATGCATGACATCCGCAGAGGTGCCATTGACTTGGTCTTTCGTTTGCCCCGTTCCTGGATGCCCTCATCCTGCAACTATAAGCAAATCAAAAACATGAATTACACATTTATAATTATATGTCAGACTGCAACACACTAGCTATGTCTACCTAGTCATGACCACGCTCAACCTTTACATCTGATAGACCTCCTGAGTCTTTCTGGGAGTGGTGGATCTCCTACTCCTCCTATTGATAAGGTGACTGGTGGATACCCTGTGACTGAAGGACCTTCTAATTCTCCTGATGAATGGCTAACTAGCCCGTATCAACAGGTGACTGATGGACCACCTTGTCCTCACAGAGAGGTGACCGACGAACCCCTTCGTCCTGATGTGGTGGTGGTGGTGATGGGCAATAGATGTGCTCATCTTGGACAAAGCTCCCACCATCATCATCATCATTATCGTCGTCATCGTCATCTGGATCATACCTACTAGCCGAAAATATAGGAATTTTTAAATGTTTTTCCACCCATCTCAGCCTTCTATCTATCTCCCTCACGATCTTAAAGGTTGCCTTCTACTTCTTATCCATCCTACTTAACTTCTTATGGGTTGTCTTTTGTAAATCCATAATATACTCAAACAACCGCTTCACTTGTAGAATAGAATCATACATATAATTTTACATAGTGCACACAATTGTAAAAATTTTTGTTAGAGTCTCTTCCGTTTTTCGAGTATCCAGGGAAATATAACATGCATATTTAATTACACTTCATCTATCATGTTTAGAGGCTCCATCTCTCTGCCTCACTCCGTACTACTATACAACATATTCACATCTTTTACATTTACTACAATGGATATTCACTAAATAATCATATAAATAAAAGATTCATACCTCAGGATGTACGTTTCGTACATCATGCGACTTTTTTGTTTGAAACTCTAAAAAGGTATCCTCTAATCTGGATTGTACGCATTGGATGTGTTCATTCAGCTCATCGTCCTTCTTTGTAAACTTATCAACCACATGATCATCATCACCCTCCATCTCATCATCATCTTTTCTACCCTCCACCTGATGATCATCATTACCTTGTACACCATCATTGTCATCATTGTCGTCATTATCGTCGTTATTATCATCATCATCATCCTCACTCCCTCCGTCGTCACCAACTCTATGTACATCTTTCGTAACCAAATGATTCGAATTGAAAGATTTCCAATAATTCGTGTCTTTTTCGACGTCAGTAGGCTCAAGGGTTTGCACAATGCCACCTATCTGCATTATATGCATATATAATTATACCATAATGAAATACTTAATATAAATAAGGATAGTTAAAATAAATAAGTAATTGAGACCAATTTAGGTTACGTTTGCCACTTACAAGTGGAAAATCATCAAGGCTTTTCATGTTTTTTGGTGCCCTTTTAAGTGATCGTTTCTTACATCTTAGCAGATCATTTTACAATAACTGGTTATTTTTCGATATCTTCTCTCTCAACATTGAGAATAATTCTACTAACCACCACTATAATGTAAAAATAATTTAACAAAAACAAACATATAGTTAGTATATATATAAAACCCTATATATTAACCGTAATAAGAGGAAGCAATAAATATTGGAAGTATTAGTTGTACTTGAAACACCAAGATATAACCATAAATATTAATGATACTCGGTGGATTTGTAATCCGCTTTTCATTAATCGCCATGCAGAGGCAGTGGAACATCACACTATAGCATAATGTACCCCAAGATGAGTTCTACATCTCTGTATTCTCAATTATGATCCACATAAACTGAGCAATGTTGGTCCTATCATCTTGCTCTATGAAGAGATGGAAAATGATCCCTATATTCGCTTACTTTAAAGATCTTTATCATTGCATCGTCGCCTGCACGACCTTAGCGGGTTGTATGGCTTCTTGCCTAAAGAAACATGGTTAAGTTGATCACATTCAATGGTATTCCATTAAACAATCGACATAGGATACTGTTCTGGTCAGTTTGTAATGTACTAAAGATTTCATGGTCGATGTCTCCAAAAGGAAGCCTGTAACCAATAAGAATTCTTGTTTCCCAAACCTATATGTTCTATCCCCGATTTCAAATCACATTTCATCATGGCACCCACCGATGACCTCTATCTCTTTAGCAAGAACCCATAATATCACGAAGATAACTGTCGTATTGTTGGTAATCTTTAAAATATGTTTGAATAGGTACTCTTTTATGAACCGGTCATACAAATTTCTTCTAGGAAGAACTACAATTATTTTACTAAGCCACTTCTAACCAATGTGTGTATTTCCGCTCGTATTCTTGTCAATTGTTTGCGAACTATATTTATGCCTAAAATCCAACTGTAGGAAAGAAAAACAGTAAAAGATTAGTATTTTGGATGTTAAAAACCAAATCAATTTTTTACTGTATTTGAAAAATTGGTTAATGTAACAGATTGATTATTCATTTCGGTTTTTCACTTCGGTTCATCATTTCAGTTTTTCACTTTGGTTATTCACTTCTAAGGAAAACAATTGTAAAAAACTAAATTGAAAAATCGTAATGAAAAACTGAACCGATGCCGACAATGCTGCTATCGTCGGAATCAATCATTTTCAACTTAAATCCTACCAAATACAATCAAATCCAATCTATTCCAAACCTATTAATCATAACCCAACATCCATAACACAAAAACATCTCAAAATGGCAAAACAACATTAAATATATATATATATATATAAGCTTTCAAATGGAAACATGAATTACATGTACCTTCGCAAAATGTAGAAGCTTGCTAGTGGTCGGAGATCCTCTGGGAAGGTCGAAAACATTGAGAGAATGGCTAAAAAAAGTCGATATGCCTCGTCGGGTCGCAATCAGGTTGGGTCTCATAAAACAGGTCGATTTTTACTTTTGCTCAATGATGAAAAGTGTTTTACATCGAGATTTCCAAAACATATACATAGGGACTGTTTTATAATTTCACATTAGATTTTTATAAAATTATAAAAGTTAAGGGTTTATGGGTAAAAATGTGTAGGAGCATTATGAGTAATTTGGATATATGATGAAATTAATTTCTTTGAGAGGCTAAAAATAATTTTTTTAAATAGTGGACAAAAGCAAAATTGACTCTTTTTGAATGGATATTGCTGGTAATTTTCACTTATGGATAATACTATATTTTTATCATATTTCCAGGAAGTGTACTCTCCATCGCATTGAAAGTTTATAGCACCTCCCGTCCATCTTCTTATCGGGGCCACAATACGACAGAAGTCCTCCTTATTTCTTATGCTCGGGCCATTTTTAATGGACTAATTTAGTCAACATTTGTAGAGAGAGACTTTGAACATTTTCACCAAAAAATGGCGATTGTCGTATTGTCCTCAGACTCAATAACTATTTGCTGGCTTTGGTTGCTTTCATTTCTGTTCCTTTTTATGTCACAAAGTTCTTCAGCTAATGATTAGTTCAAGTTCAACCTTGGTCGCGTCTTCAACTAAAAACTTTGCCCAAGTTATAGTACGAGGTATGAGTTGTACCAATTTTTCAGGCATTCTTCAGGTGGACATGCTAATGGTGATTTGATGCATATGAGTACATCCTCGAATCCAGATAGGAATGGGAAGAAACACAAAATGTGGATTCCTATTGGCGTATCTCTATCAGTTGCTGCACTAGGGGTGCTGCTTGTTTCTACTCTTTAGTATATGAGCAGAGGAAACACACAATTTGAAGGTAGTAGCCTTTACTTTTCATTACAAAAACCATCAATTTTATCCATCTATCAGCTTATGAACTTCAATCTACCTGCAGAGGAACAAGAAAATAATCGAGAGACTAGATTACTTTACTCGAGAGAAGGTTGTTAGATAGTTCCACATTGGTTGAGAAGTAAAAATTTGCATTGGTTTATAAGGTGAGGGGTAAACCCATGGTTTAAAAACTCGGCCGAGTTGGTCGAGTTCTCGTCGAGAACTCGCCGCTCGGCCGAGTTCCAAGCCGAGAACCCCCAGATCGGGGGGTTCAACTCGGTTCCTGTAGAAACTCGGCCCAACTCGGGTCGACTCGGCCCGACTCGGCCTCGGTCCAACTCGATTTTTTTTTTTTAATTTCTTTTGCCAAAACGGCATCGTTTTGGCAAGCCAAAATGACGTCGTTTTGGCAAGCCAAAACGACGTCGTTTTGGCATAATTCTCGGATCGACTCGGCCCGACTCGGTCCAACTCGGCCCAACTCGGTCTCGGATTTAAAAATTTTTTTTTTTAAGGTTGTAATTATGTAATTATATTAAAATGGCTTTGGAGGTTGCATAAGATAAATTTTAAGAGTTTTTGTGGTCATATGATTATATTTTAATTATACAAAAAAATTTTAAATTTTATTTTTTATAGATTTGACCGGGTTTGACCATAGGTCAACGGATTGACCGTTGACCGATGGTCAAACCGAGTACTCGTCGAGTTGCCGAGTACTCGCTGCTCGCTATCTCGTCGGTCGAGTAGCGAGTAGCGAGTTTTGGAACATTGGGTAAACCTCTACTCATGAGCTAGTTTTTATGATAGAGTTAGGTCTAAGACCCTTTTTTGATATGATATCAAAGCTTGAATTGAGCTCTATCTAACTATGCATGGCCTAAACTCGTTTGCATGGGTGCAGGTGCTACTAAGTGAGCATGTTGTGTGTAAGGGAGGGTGTTAGATAGTTCTATATTGGCTGAAGAAGTAAAAATTTGCATTGGTTTATGAGGTGAGTGGTAAACCTCCATTCATAAGCTAATTTTTATGGTACAGTTAGGTCCAAAACCCTTTTCTTACGAAGTAGTATCGACAATGATAACTACTTGTATAATTGTTTGTTGAGAAAAAATGTGCCTTTGTTTCCATTACATCTTATCTGCAAGACTGTCACAAGATATTTCTCTGCTGAAAATACGATCAAAAACTAGATGGAGTATCAGGACTTTCCTCTGTTTCCATTAGATGTAATCATGAAGGATACAAATTGCTTCTCTGATGAAAATAAGATTGGAGTAGGTAAGTTTGGTTAATCATAAAAGGTAATTATATAGCGAGATGACCTTGATCGTGTATGGTAACATAAATCCTCGAAAATTTATGTTGGTTTGTTTTAGGACTCATTTTCTACATCTAGCCACTCATACTTCTTCTTTGTTTTATGGTAACAACTGAAAACTGTTTCCAGGGCTGGTTACCTGATGTGAACTAATTGTAGTAAAGAGGCTCTCAAGAACATCCTGACAAGGGTTTGATGAATTTGTCAAAGAAGCTACTGTACTTTCTAAATTAAAACATAGAAATGTTATTAGACTCTTGGGTTGCCATATAGTGAAAGATGAAAGACTGCTTATCTTGGAATACATGGCTAACAGAAGCCTCAATGATGTCTTGTTTGGTTTGCTTCTCAACTTTTTTATGCTAGCTATTACATGTGTAAATGAAAACTGCAAGAATGACTTTAATACGTTTCTTTTTTTCTTTAATTGCTGGTCGGTAAGTTGTGCAAATGGAAAAGATAAATTGAGCGGGTTTCATCAAATTATGCCTTTCAAGTGGCCATGATTTCATTATTTCTCTCTTTGTGGACCATAGTCACCAGAGATACTTAAAATTTAAGCCACATACTAAGGCCTTTTCTTTTTTTTCACTTTCTCTACTATAGAAGAGCATGATGAACAGGTACTTGATTTTTGTTATGTTCAATCCATTATCAGGATCAAGTATGGGTAGAGGACTACTGGAATGGAAAACATGCATAAGTATTATTAATGGAGTTGCAAGGGGTCTATTGTATACACATGAAGATTTATCGTGACATCAAACTAGGTAACATATTGTTAAATGATAATACAAACCAAAGACATCTGACTTTGGTATAGCTAGGATAATTCATGGATATGAGAGTGAAGGAGCCACTACCTGCCGCATTGTTGGAACATAGTAAGTGCATCTCTTTTGCGGCCATAGTTTGCCTTAAATTCAATAGTTATACTTTATTTGAAAACCTGTTTATGATGCAAACTCTTCTATTCAATAGCTCTCATGCTTATTTTATAAGTGAATATCAATATTAGAGTAAAAAACAGGATTGAGGTTTAGATTTAAGTAATTCTTTGTATTTGCTGCATATTATGAAATAATTTCTTAAACCATAAATTACCAGTATTCACTCAAACTATGATGGAAAGAAAACATTGAAATGATGGAGTACTAGAATTAAAGAAAGCATGAACAAAGGAAAGAAGGCATATAGGCCATCCCTCTTTGATAGATACGTAGGATCATTAATTCTCAATAGCATTTGACTTTGTTTCTTTTGATTTTCAAATAGTGGATACTTAGCCCCAGAATATGCTTTATATGGACAATATTCGACCAAATCGGACATTTTCAATTTTGAAATTCTTCTATTAGAGACTACAATGAGGAAAAAGAACAATGGATTTCTGGATCATGTATGTAAATATACTTATTTGTGTTATGGGTGAGTGATCTACAATGATTGATATACTAATAATCTTAGTTTGACTCCTATAACATTGCAGATTTGGAATCTATGGTGTGAAGGAAAAGCATTAGGCTTGATGGATCCAGAACTTTAGGAATCATGTAATTTGATTGAATTAAAGAGATGCATCCATATTGGGTTGTTCTGCGTTCAAGATGACCCAAAAAAGAGACCTACTATGTCATTAGTTGTTGTTATGCTAGCAAGTGATGACATGAAACTTCCACAACAAACCCAACCTGCATATGTTTGTAACCGAGATATCTCAAGCTCATCTTATTCCTCATCTGATATTTCTGTTAGTGAGGTATATAACCTATCAATTTCAAGTGTATTCCATGACAATTTCCCTTTTTCTTTTCGCATGATTTCTTTTATAATTTACACAACTGTTAAGGGATATGTATCATGATGTGCATGACATACTGATCAATTGTTTTCAGGGGTCTATTTAATAGGAAATAATCAATCCCTCCCATAAATCAAGAGAAGTCAAATGTCAATTACAAGAAAGAATCAATCTCTCTCATAAATCAAGAGTTGTGAAATGTCAATTTGTATTTATAGGAGTAATTTATTGCATATAACTCACTCATCAATGTATTTCCTTGGACATAGAAGACAACTGATTTATTTCCTTAACAACTTCTTTGTGTATGTATATATGTATCTATATTGTAGAATAACAAAATATATCTTTCCATTATTTCTTCTCTTAAATTCTATATGGTATCAGAGCACAAAACACACTCATGAGTTTTTTATCCTTATTTATTTATTTATTTTTTTCCCCTGGCTGATGATAATCCAATATCTTCTTTATCCAATCAAATTGTCATAATTACATCTTCAAACTCAACCAATCTCATTCAACCTATCACCAATGTATCTACAAATCTCATTTCTATAAACATTGCCAACCAAGTGCCTTTAAAACTGACACCTACAAACTATTAATCTTGGAAAACATAGTTTGATGCACTTATCTATGGATTTGATTTACTTGGTTTCATCGATGGAACAAAGCCCTGTCCACCCTCAAAAAATCCAAATTACTCTCTTCGAATGAGACAAGGTAAACTTCTTCTTCCTGGCATTATTGTCTCTCTTAATCCTAAGACTATTTCTATAGTTCGTTTGTGCAAAACATCTGCAAAATCTTGGAACCAATTAGGAAAAAATTATGCTAATTCATCCTCTTCTAGAATTATGGGATTAGTAGAACAACTCACTCTTATCAATCATGGTTTACAACTTATAACTGACTACCTTGCTACAATTTGTGATATCACTGATGAATTTGCTTTAATCGGCACATCAATGCTAGACCAATATCTCATCATTCACACTCTCAGTAGTGTAGGTCTTGAGTTCAAAGAGCTTGCAGCAGCCGTACGTGCCAGAGATACTGTCATTAGTTTTGGTGAACTTCATGACAAACTTGTGGAATATGAACCTTTTCTCAAACGTGAAGAACTTCACTCCATTGGAAATCTACATAACATCATAGCTAATGCTTCTCGTTTCTCTTCTTTAAAAAGTAGCAATCAATCTGGCAAAAACAACAAAATTCCAAACTAATAAAGGCAATCAAGTTCAATGCTCCACTAGTTTTGGAAATAAAAAAATGATTTTGGTAACACAAATTTTGGTTATCAATTTTATGGCAAAAATATCCCAGTGACTTGTTAGTTTTATGATAAACATGGTCATGCTGTCAGTCAATGTTATAGTGCAAAAAAATTATTACTTTCATCTGTAGCACTTACTGCTAATCTAGCCATCACCATCAACAACTTTGCTTCCAATTGGTTATTGGACTCAAGTGCCTCTCACCATATCACTTTAGACATTGGCAACCTATCCCTTCATCAACCATATAAAGGCCCTGACGATATCGTCATTGGTGATGGTATAGGTTTGAACATAACACATGTTGGCAAGTCTACTCTCACAACCTCATCTCATTCATTTTCTCTTTCTAATGTATTATGTGTACCACATATGAAGCAAAATCTAATTTACGTCTCTTGATTTTGCACAAACAATAATGCTTCAATTGAAATTCTACTTGTCTTCTTTTTGTGTGAAGGATCTCACGACAGGGGCACCTCTCATCAAGGGACGGAGTAGGAACAATATTTGTGAGCGGTCTGATGAGGATGCTTCTGCACTAAGTATAAAACAAGCTTGTGTGGGCATTAAAACCTTTCTTAACCATTGGAATAACGTACTTGGTCACCCATCATTCAAAATTCTCTATCAAATTGTCTCCCAAAACACGTTCCCAATATTTTCTAATTTATCAAAGTCATCATTTTGTGATTCATGTCACTATAATAAAAGTCATAAGTTACCTTGTGGCAAATTTATCATAAAGAGTCATTGTCCTTTTGATCTAATTTACACTGATATATGGAATCCTTCCCTAATTCGATCTATTGATGGTTTTTCTTATAACATAATTTTTGTTGATCATTTTACAAAATATTCATGGTTATTTCTTCTCTCATTTAAATCTGAAGTTCTTAAGATTTTTCCAAAATTTAAGGCCATGATAGAAAACTTTTTCAAACACTCAATCAAGACTATTTACTCAGATGGTGGAAAAGAATATCCAGTCTTAAGAACTATATTTGAAAATCATGGAATTCAACATTTGATCTCACCCCCATATACACCTCAACATATAGCTTTCGCTGAACGTCGTCATCGACACATTGCTAAAACTGGTCTGACACTTCTTTATCATGCCTTGTTGCCATTTCTCTATGGTCATTTGCCTTTAAAACAACAGTATTTCTCATTAATAGGCTTCTTATACCTATTCTTCAAAATAAATCACCTTTTGAATATTTGTTCAATTCTTCTTTCAATTATTCTAAGCTATGAATTTTTAGATGCTTGAGTTAGGCTTCATCTGTACACAACCCACAAACTTGAGCAACGTTCGAAGCCTTGTTTGTTTCTTGGATGCTCTAATATCTATTATACTTATTTTTGTTTTGAACCTACTGATCACAAATTTTATTTTTATCATCATGTTAAATTCGTTGAACGCATATTTTCATCCTTGTTCACATTCACTAACAAAGATAAAGTCAACACTTATACTCTTTCCAAATGGTGTTCAAAATCCTACTCAAAATCCTCACCTTCTAATAAGATTTTCTTAAATTTGGAAATCATATCGAGTCCATTGAATGATCAGGCTCCCATTACTCTTATTCCTTTGTCACCCATTTCTATTGCTTTTAAGTCCAACTCATCACCAATCTAGTTTTCTCCTAGTCACATCTTAACCCAACCATTAGATGAACATGTCTCCATTTCTCATGTGTCCACTTCACTTGAGCCTACTCCTTCACATGATACTTCCTCCCAAGGTGCTATTACATCCACCTTCACTCCTTATGCCAATGATATACCCATGCAAGCTATTGACATCTCCTCATCATCCACCACTCATGAGATTGTAACAAGCACCTCCACCAACGAGTCACTCTTTGGTAATGATTCTTTACCTCCCTCCACACACCCTACCACTCAACTTCCTTTTCATCCCATACAAACAACACTCCAAAAATAACATTTTTTATCCTAAAACCATCTTCACTCTCACTGCCACAAAACACCAAATTTCTCTACCTCTTGAACCCACCTTAGTTACTCAAGCCCTTAAACACAAAAAGTAGACTACCACCATGCATGGTGAACTACATGCTTTAAATAAAAATGGTATATAGGAGTTAGTGCTACATGAATTTATCATAATGTGATAGGTTGTAAGTGGGTTTATATATATATATATATATATATATATATAAAATGGAACCCCAATGGCAGTATTGCTCGCTATAAAGCTTGTCTTGTAGCCAAAGACTTCCATCAACGCCTTAGCCTCGACTATACTGAGACTTTCAGTCCAGTAATCAAGCCTACTTGTGGTTGGACTGTAAATAAACTTGGTATAAACAATGACTTTCTTCATAGGCATCTAAATGAGGAAGTTTTTATGTCACAGCCCTTTGACTTTATTGATCCTTCATGACCTCATCACATATGCTACTTGCATAAGTCTTTTTACGACTTAAAGTAAACGCCTCGAGCATAGTTCATCGAGCTCAAGAGTTTCATTTTATCTCTTGGATTTGTCAACTCTCACTCTGACTCCTCCTTATTTATCTATGCTTACAACTCTGTACTTGTTTATTTCCTTGTGTATGTGGATGATTTGTTAATTATAGGAAACTCTCCAACATTTGTAATTGATGCTCTCTCAAACAAGTTTTCCATCAAAGATCTCGAGCTTCTTAATTTTTTTCCTTGGTGTGGATCAGTCCATTACTAATGGATTATTTCTCTCTCAAAAGAAATACATCCATGATTTACTTACAAGATTCAAAATGGACAAGAGCAAAGGATCTGTAACTCCTTTCAGCTCCAACACCTGACTCACTCTCAATGATGGCTCCCCACTAGTTGATGCCTCTCAATATTGCATCTTAATTGGTGGTATGCAATACTTATCCATCTCTCATCCCGAAGTTGCTTATGTCATGAATAAATTGGCTCAGTATATGCGCTCTTCATGTCAAACTCATTAGAATACAGTTAAAAGACTTCTTCGATACCTTAAGCACACTATTCCCTATGGTCTTCACTTACAACATTCTTAATTGCTCACTCTCACAACTTATTCAGATGTCGATGGGCAGGTAATCATGATGATTGTAGATCAATATCTACCTATGTCATCTTTCTTGGCAATAATTCAGTTCCTTGGTGTTCCAAAAAGCAACGTACAGTTGCTCGCTCATCTACTAAAGTTGAGTACCGTTTTGTTGCATCTACTACTATCAAAGTCACTTGGATAACTAATCTTCTTAGTGAACTACATATTGCCTGCTCTGAGCCACCTCATTTGTTATGTGACAACATTGGTGCCACTTACTTTGTGCTAATCCCGTATTTCATTCAAGGATGAAGCATCTTACTCTTGACTACCACTTCATATGGGAAAAAGTTGTTGTAGGTTCGCTTAGAGTCACTTATGTAAGTATTCATGATCAAGTTACGGATGTGCTTACTAAACCATTGGCTAAATCATGGTTTGCTTCCCTACGTTCCAAGATTGGTGTTTTTGATGGAATCACAATCTTGTAGAGGCATAATAGGAAAGAATCAATCCCTCCCATAATTCAAGAGAAGTCAAATGTCAATGATAGGAAAGAATCAATCTCTCTCATAAATCAAGTGTAGTCAAATATCAATTCTTATTTATAGGTGTAACACCCCAATTTGCCATAAAAATCAATATAATATAATGTTCAATCACTCACTTAAATCTCTAAGACTAAAACTCAATTAATGAAAAAATCTACAAAATATTTAATTCAATAACATAATTTTTCTCAATACCTCAATAATAATTTTAAACAACTCAAATCCATGATCATTAAAAATCAATCCTAACAATTAAGTCCTAGCCAATAAGACCAACTCAATTGGTTCTTTAATAATAAGAAGAGATATAACCACAAGAACTGAATTGAAATCCTTATCCAAATGACACCAATAACTCGAAATTACCCCCCAAGAGAAATAAAGTCTACTAATCTATAGAATAGTAGAGACGAAAGGTGAGTCGTCAACTCAATAGATAAACATTATACATTACAATGTAGTATATAATCATAAGAATATACTGAAATTTTATAAAGTAGCTTTACAGTAAGAATAAAATCGTAATTTCAAAGTAATTGAAAAACAATTACTATAGCAATACCAATAAAACATTCAATGATACAACATAGAAAACATTAAATTTTCAAAATCGAGGTCAATAAAACAATAAAACATTTAACAATACACTACATAAAACATTCATTATTTAAATCTAATTCAAAATAACGAAAAACATTTAATATACCAATTTAAACAACATGGAAGTGGCTTCTGTCATGTAATATCATTCACATCTGTAATCCTAGTGGGGGGCCAATACAATTTACACCTGTAAGGTGTAGGGCCAATATAATTAATGTTACACAACAATAAATATTCCAGCTGGACCAATATGATATAATTATGACACTTGTAATCTCGGTACCTAGGCCATTACAATTAAATGAACTACGAACAGATGAGCCAAAATGTTTTCATTACAATTTCGATTACAATACATATCATGCTTTTGAAATATGGAGAAATACTTTCATACTTTTCACATAGGAAAAATAATAATATTCATATAATTCGATCAATGTACAAAATACATATATTCGATGATGCAAAATTTTTTTAGCAAAACATAATGAGCAGCAACATTGAAAAACTCAAGATTTCATTTGATTGTTTAAAAGAATCAATCAAAATATTTTTAAAGTTGAACACATATATATTAAAGTAATGTATAATGTTTACTTACCTCTTCCACATATTCCAATATAGAAAATAACTTTACGAATTTACTCTCTCTTATCAACCTAAAATCACATCATGAAACTCATAAATTTATAGGAAATTGTGACTTACTAAATTAATCTAAGTCCAAATACCATTAAAATCCTTTACTATCAACACTGCCTTACTAATGCAGTCTATTTTCTCCATTTTTAATAAATTGTATATAAGACCAATCATCCAGAAAATGCATGTATATGTTCTAAAGTCTAAGAACAAATACCATAAAAATTTCCGACCTTAAATACCACTATTAACATATTGACTTAAACATCTGAATCCAAACTAAGGTTGTATCGACATCAGTTTCAAAACTGAACAACCCTTGATGTCTAAATTTTTAAAAATCAACCGCTTCATTAAAATCCTTCAAATTTTAATGGCTATAGAGGACTCATATTGTTTCATATAGAAATTTTTTGACACCAAAATAATATCAATTGCATGTCCAAAAAAATTCAAAATTCAATCTAGTTCAGTGTTGTCTAGATTTTTATTTCACTAAGTCAGAGGTAAACAAAAATTCGTAATTAATTACATACTTATCATATGACCATGAAATTTTTCAAAATATAACTTAACATCCTAAGGAGCATTCATACCTAATTTCATAATTTTATACCTTTGTTTGTCTATTAAACAATTACATAAAATTGACAGGTCTACTAGAAAACAACATGATCCAGCAACCTTTATTTCTCCTAAAAATTCTATAAAATTTTATTCTTATTTGGAAATGACTCCAAACATAAAAATATGACATCATAAGTCCAAATACCAAAAGGTTTCTAATATTAATAAAAAAAATGAAGAAAGATAGAAAACATATCTGATTCACAATCAGTCTTGATCTTCAATCTTGTTATGGTTGGAGAGTTTTACTTTGTTAATGGAGAACATAAATTTTTAAATAATACATGAGAGTTTTCAAGGAAGAGAAGTGGCTATTGAGATTGAAGAAGAAGAATATGTGTATATATATATATATATATATATATATATGAGGATTCAAACGCTAATGGTTATTAGGGAAAATATATAAACATATATATTTTTGCCCCTTTTTTTTAATTTTTTATATTCTTTGCATAGTCACCAAATTCATCTAATTGGGCTTTTGTCCAATTGCTTTAACATTATTATATAACTTGGGCTCAATTAATTTCTTGGGTATTTGGATTCGAGTCTTACAATAGGAGTAATTTATTGCATATAATTTACTCATCAATGTATTTCCTTAGACATAGAAGACAATTGATTTATTTCCTTTGCAACTTTATTTGTGTATGTATATATGTAACTCTATTGTAGAATAATAAATTATATCTTTCCACCATTTCTTCTCTTAAATTCTATACTATTTCTTGCGTTTCTGAAGGAGAATGTACTTAATATCAGCACAAAACATTGGTGGCCTCTCTTGGAGCTCACATGCTGAGTTGCTCTGCCGAACTTCCTAAGTATACTAATTTTGTCTTCCAAGATCCATTTTTAATTTTTAGCATCCAGAACCCACCGTATACTCCTGGTGCTGTAAGCATCAATAATTTGGCTTTGAAGCAAAATTAGATGCACATTTGTTTAGGGTTCGGATGTCATTACTGTAGTACTAAAAACTTTGAGTTGTTTAAGTTTCAATAATCAGTTAGAACAAATATTTTATATATGATAACTTCTAAACTATCGTTCTATTGCATAATAATATCTGTTGGAATAATCAGATTTTAAAGTAGTTGTCGTAGTTATCTAGTGGTTGCAAACCATTGAAGATAAAGAGCTCCTGCCTATTTTGCCTGATATATATGTACTACAGACAAATTTTTATCTGAACTTATAAAAAATCAAAGGAATAACATATTAGTTTATTACATCTCTTGAGGTAGAATAAAAGAGAATAGGCAGGGGATTTAATACAATCCAATTTTACCTTTCGATATTTTATTCAGAAAAATTTCCTATCATGAAAACTTGCACCAACCGCTTGAGGTTTCCTATAATTGCAGTTGGATGAAACTTTTGGTGTTTATTGCAGCAATATCCCCAACTTTTAGTGGATTGCCATTAAGAATCAACGGAGGAAGGGTAAAATAGCCCATTTACCTTTATGATAAATAAAACATTTGTTTAATTCATTAATTTTAAAAATAAAAATGAATGTATAGAGGAGATATAATCTCTCCCATCCAACCAAATCTAACCATTAAAAATCTTGCATTAACTTTTTTTTTTTTTAAATACATTTCCCTTGAAAGGAAATTGTTCTTCTCCTTTGCATCCTTGATGATGTTAAAGAAGATATAGGTCTCGGTTGTGTTCAATATTTGGGATGGGTTTGATAAAGATGAGACTATTTGAGTTTGATGAAGATGACTGAATCTTGAATTTGATAAACAAAATTACTTATAATATATAATTAAAATATTTATAATATAATTAATTAATTATATAGTAAAGGGTAGTTTAGATTTTTGGATCAACGGTTAAATCTAACAATCAACCACTAACGACAGGTAATATTAGTACAATAAATACCAAAAATTTCCTCCAGTTGCCATTATAGCAAACCTCAAGCAAGTTTGTGCAATTTGCCCTTTTTACAATTATGATAGCTATTGTTGGAAATCAATTTTTAGTCCCATTTGTTCAATCACAAGCTAAATCCCATTGAACAAAGTTTTTGTTAAAAAGCCTTAAATGTAAGTATCCTTGTATAAATTTTTTTAACTAAAATATAGATAAATAGCTTTCAACAATACGTAACTTCAAGGTACTAGCTTCAAAAAAAAAAAAAAAAAAAAGTTTCAAGGTACTATCATTTAAGGGAATTTGACTTGATTATCACCTCAAACACAACTTTCCTTATTGAGATATGTAGAGTTGAAAATATTATCGTAATTGTTAAGATTAGGACAGTCATTTGAAGGATATAAAATCATATTTTATAAAATATTAACAAAATTACTCACATATTCTACAAAATTCCTGAAATTTAATACAAAAACAAAAGTGTAAGTCCAAAGCTAATTAAAATTCTATTTCTTCATAATTGTTTGTTTCTTGTCCCAATTCACTTTCCATCAATTTAAAATTTGTTCTAATAGCATATTATTCTCTAGCACTTTGGATTTAAACAAAAGTTTAGAATATAAAAAATAAAGAAGTTGTTTTAGGATTTGTGAAAAATAAAAATCCAAATGAAATAATATTGTATTCTAAAGAATTATCTTGTAGTTTCCTTAGAACTTTTTGTTCGCTTTAGTTTATTTTAATATCACAGTTAAAATTATTAGTCAAGTCTCTAAAATTTATTAAAGTCTGACATTGGTAGAAGGAGAAGAGTTCAAGTCAACTTTTGTCTTTTTTCCTTTTTCCTAGAAGTTTTCCATGATATTCAAATTTTTTTTCCTTTTATATTTTTTAATAAAATACAAAAATTAAATGAAATAACAAAAATATCTCTAGTTGTGACTAGCTTGAGTTTTGATATTATTTACTCTCTCATAAACTGTATGTCATGACATAGTGTAACTAGAACGTGTTATCACTAGCTTGATGAAATTGTCTCACAAAAAATTTTCTCCTACAATGTCTCAAAACCTAAGATATTATAAATACACAACTAATAAATGTATATGCACTTATAGTCCAAATGATTAGTATATTAGATTCGTGATACAAATTCAACTTCAACTATATAAATTTACAATATACCAACATATATATGTGGAAAGATTTATTCTTATATTATGAGGATAAATACACCGAAATTCAAGTGAAAAGGGTTTTCTCCCCCTTTCATAGGATCTAATATCTCCCATACATGGATAATGTTAACATCTTAACACCCATAAATTAAAATGAATAAAAGGGCAATAAATAAAGCAAATCTATTCCACGCTTGATTTATATATACTAGTAAGATTCATTAGACTCAAATTTCTAGCCATGGGAGAGGACTTTTTTCGGAAGTTTGATTTCGTCATAGTAAATTTTAAGACATTTCCATGATGTAAACTTATTTAGTCTAGTCCACTGCGTGAGAAGTTAGTATATCACTCACACCGGATCTGCATGTTCACATCGGGGTTTCATTAGTCAGTCGTGGTAGGCGGTGTCGATCGCGATACGACGGAGTCCACAACTTCCACTACCACTCATTTTAGTCCTCGGGAGCTGCTTATAAGGACAATCCGCAAGGACTAATTAACTCAATACAACGTTTGCAGATATACCCTATACATTTTTCACAGGAAAAATATGGTGTTTCGCTGTGTTTGGTTGATTTCATTTCTGTTCCTTTACATGTCACAAAGTTGTTTAGCTGATGATCAGTTCAACTTTAACCCTGCCAGTCTCTTCAGCCGAAAGCTATGCCCAAGTTGTGGTACGAGATCTTGGTTGTACCCATCTTCCAGGGACTCTCTAGCTGCACAAGCTCAAATATCCATCTCTCAGGTTGAGTCTCAATCACGCATGTCCGACAAGAGTGATCATGCTGCTGAAGAGTTAATGCATCCGGGGAGGAACAATAAATGTAATAAGGCATGGATTGTATCAACTGCTGCAATAATGGTGGTGCTGCTTGTTTCTACTATTTGGCATATAACAAAACCAAACAGACAATTAGAAAGTAATGGTCTTTACATGCATGATTACGTACATTGAATTACAAAAACCATCAATTTGATCCATTTATGAACTTGATTCCAATTCACTTGCAGAGGAACAAGATAATAATGGAGAGACGACATTGCTTGTCCCGAAAGAAGCTGATGATTCAGACTACTCAGAGCAGTATCGTTTTACAAGCTGCAATGCCATCAGCATGGTTACAAGATGTTTCCGCTCAGAAAATAAGATCAGAAACCAGGTGTGGTCTCAAGACTTGCAGTTGTTTCCTCTAGATGACATTCACAGGGCTACCAAACATTTCTCCATTGAAAATCAGCTCAGAGGTGGGTCTGGTTGCATGTACAAGGTAATTATACAGGAGATGATCTTGGTTGTGTATGGTAACATAAATCTTTCATGGAGGCACACTTCCTCGTTTTGGTTTTATAGTAAAAAATGTAAATTTCTTTCAGGGTCAATTAGCTAATGGTCAAGTAATTGCCGTAAAGAGGCTCACAAGATCCATAGCATCTGGGCCTGGGCTGAGAGAGTTCCTGAATGAAGCTAATATAATTTCCAAATTACAACATAAAAATGTTGTTAGACTCGGGTTATTGCACTGAGCAAAATGAACTGTTGCTTGTCTACGAATACATGGCCGGTAGAAGCCTTGATGATGTCCTCTTTGGTTTGCCTCTAACTTTATAATGCTAGTGTGTGTGCATGTGTGTGTGTATACATATATATATAAAGTTGGGGTTTTCTTTTCTTTTACTTCCTCTGCTCCAGAAAATTAAACATGATAAATCAGGTATTGAAGTTAATGATATATTCATTTTGTTGTTAGATCCAACACGAAGTGTACTACTCGAATGGAAAATGCGCATGAGCATTATTGATGGAATTGCACGGGGACTTTTGTATCTGCATGAAGATTCTGGTTATGAAATTATTTACGCCAACCTCAAACCTTGTAATATATTGTTGGATGATGATATGAATCCAAAGTTATCTGACTTTGGATTGTCCAGGATATTTAATGACCATGAAAGTGAATTTAGTACCACCACCGATGCTGGAACAATGTAAGTGCATTTCTTTTCTTGCCTTGATTGCTGAATTATAAATTGTTTATACAATATCTGACATGCTGCCTTTCTATTAATTCGATCTAACGATAATTGTAAAAGTAGAAGCCAACATAAAAGCAAAATCCGAATTAAGGTTTAGAAACTAAACCTTCAATGCACATAGGAATGGAGCCCTCCCAAGAAAAGATAGATACCCTTCTATACTTGAAGTATACAACAGTCTTTGTGTCTCTTCCATATTGTAAAATAATCCCATTAAAAATGAATCACGAACATTTACTCAAAACAGGTTGGTGAAAAGACATTAAAATAATAGAGTACTAGATTAATGAAAGCATGGACAAAAGAAACGAAGCACGGAGCTTCT
The DNA here is from genome assembly GCA_019925255.1 of Litchi chinensis. Taxonomy (NCBI): domain Eukaryota; kingdom Viridiplantae; phylum Streptophyta; class Magnoliopsida; order Sapindales; family Sapindaceae; genus Litchi; species Litchi chinensis. Next base: position 26,376,481 of record CM034469.1, on the reverse strand, counting down.
GCAGTAAGAGCTGCAGAGGATCATCAATTTATAATGGCATTTGACTTTATTTTGTTCTTTTGATTTCAAACAGTGGATACTTTGCCCTAGAATATGTTCTAAGAGCGCAACTTTCTGTCAAATCGGATGTTTTCATCAGTTTCGGAGTTCTTCTACTGGTGATTATTGCTGTGAAAAAGAGTAGTAAATTGTATTGCTTAGAACATGGTTTACGCATGCTGGATTATGTACGTAACTACACCTATCTATGTTTTTGAGGAATGATTTCCAATGATCGATGCAAAAATAATTTTAGTTTATGACTCATATAACATTGCAGATTTGGGAACTATGGTGTGATGAAAAGGCATTAGAACTTCTAGATCGAGCACTCCTGCAGGCATGTGACCGCTTTGAACTACTAAGATGCATTCATATTGGATTGTTGTGCATTCAGGAAGATCCAACAAACAGACCTACGATATCATCTGTGGTTTTTATGCTAGCAAGTGATGGCTTACTTCCTGAACCAACCCAACCTGCATACTTTTACAGGTGATCTATTGCAAGGTCATCTAAATTCTTATCTGCTATTGAAGATGCTTCCGACTATGTGGCGACCCTTTCAATTTCAAACGTATCATCTCAAACTCGATGACAATTCCCTTTTTCCCTTTCTCATAATTTCTTTTATTCAAAGATTGAGGGACTTGTATCATGATGCATGACATACTGATCAGTTGTATTTAGTTCCTTTGTATTTATTCAAAGATTAAGGGACTTGTATCATCGATGACAATGTCAGATCCTGATACAATAGACGTTAAGGATCTTGTTATTTTTAAAAAGGCTTTGTATCAGTCCTTCACTCCACTGGCTGACGACGCAACGTCAAGCAATTGTTTCGGCTGTATCAGCAGTTGTAGTAGTCATACTGCTTAGTTCTTTTTTCTGATATTTGTGCAGAAGAAATGAAGGCAATGTCTCTCCTTGCATTACAAAAATCATCTTATATGATTATAAACTTAATTCTGAATGGTTTGCTGAGGAAAAAGCATATAGTCATGAGATTCGATTGCTCGATTGAGCGATGGTAGAATTGGAAATGACAGCCTGTATGATACAATGCAAGGAGAAAACCTGGTGGAAGCTCATGACCTGACTTTGTTACCTTTAGATCTCACCCTCGAAGCCAGCCAACATTTCTCGTGTGAAAATAAGTTTAGGGAAGGTGGTTTCGATCCTATTTACAAGATAAGTATAAGTTGATGAACTTAAATTGGTATTATTATTGGACCCATCTTCCACAATTAGGCATTCATCGTTTCTATATAACAATAACAATTAATGGAATAGTATATTCAGAGCACATTAGCTGATTAGCACATGGTAAAAAAAATTGCAGTGACGAGGTTATCAAGAGCATCTGGACAAGACCTAAGAGAATTCGAAGAATGAAGTTATTTTAATTGCTAAATTACAACATAAAAATTTGTGAGACTCTTGAGTTGTTGCGTAGAGGGAAAAGAATTGCTGCTTGTCTACCAGCATATGCCTCACAAAAGTCTTGATGTCCTCCTATTCATCTCACAGACACATCACATAAACACTTGCGATTAAAAATTTTATAATGGTCCGGGATCCTGGACATGTTTAGAGAACAAAGATTGTGCAAACCTTTTATATAAAACAAAAAATAGAGCACAGCCATGCATGTGGTGAGTGTTAAATAACTCAGCTAATTAGATCAAATAGGAAGTTACGTACTAGAGAAAGGCTTGCGTATGAACTGGGGCATCACAATTTGGACTGCTATGTATCATCAGTATTAATTTATTTAAAGGGCAGTTATCTCCTAGTCCTGTCCTGAAAGTGAACAAATGGCACAGAAATAAGTCTAAGGAAACTTGATCTCCTGCCCCTAAAAAGGCAGGTATTTGCACCAATCTTCAGTACTTTGTTTGGGATAGGTTTGGAGCATTCAAACGGGGTATGGTTTGAATGCAACCTGGTTCAATGCAAGCTGATTGGTGTATGGTCCCACCTCTGTTATGCCAGGTGTGAAACTCATGGTGATGAATCTACTCACTGACGTTAGGGTGCCTATGGGGGTGGGCAAGCTTGTACCTCGATTTCGATTGGTTTTATATATATTTTCATTCTCCATGTATTTCCAAGATTTAGACGTAACATAAGTATGGTCCACTGTCTGAACAGTCAACAGCAACTTCCGCGTATATTCACAGGAAATTTTGGGTGTTGCATTAATGTGTTTTCCAAAGGAACAACTTCCGCGTCTTTAAGCAAGAAATTCTGGAATGCATTGTTTAATTGTGAAAGATAAATCAGTAATGTGAGGTTAGCATTACTATGCATGACACGAAATGCACCGCCCCACCTGGAAATTTATTAGAAACTCTGTTTCTAATTTTGCATGGAAAATCTTAATTTCCTAGGGGTAAGAGTTTCTTGTTTTTGACCAAATGAGTGATATAGCAGGAAGTGAGAGCTGAATTAAGATTTTAAATATACATTTAATAGTGGATTGAGTTTTGTTGCATTATGCAGAGTTAGAGTTTATATTGATCACTAGACTACGTAAAAATTTTGTGTGTGTATATATATATATATATTTTTTTTTTTCTGTTTGTGTTTGTGTTCAATTTTTTGCTTTACATAGTGATACATAAATAGTATACTTTTTCAATTTACACAATGTGGTATATAATAAAATGTTTCTTTTTCAATTTACACTATGTGGTATCTAATAAAATGTTTTGGAAATTTAAATCAAGTAGCAGAAATTCAAAATGAACTCGAATCTTTCCACAACCGCGTGGGCCCGGAATGAAAACAAAAGTCTTCGTTTTAGCGTAATTGCTACACGTTTTAGCCGTCGGGCTGCTTTTAAGGCCAATCACAAGGACCAACTCACTACAACGTTTCCAGATACCCTGCTCATTTTCACCGGAAAATGGCGATTGTTGTATTGTCCTTTGCCTCAACAACTATTCACTGGCTTTGGTTGCTTGCTTTTCTGTCCCTTTTAATGTTACAGAGTTGTTTAGCTAATGATCTGCTCAAACTCCACCGCCTCTCCAGCCGAAAGCTTTGTCCAAGTTGTAATACGTGGTTTGAATTGTACCCCTTTTTCAGTGATTCTCTAGCAGCTCAAGAATCCATCTCGGATCAGACTGGTCACAGAGTATGGATTCCTATCCGTGTATCTGTATCGGCTGCTGCAGTAATGATGCTGCTTGGTTCTGTACTTTGGCATACGAGCAGAGGCAATGCACTATTTGAAGGTAATTCATGGCTTTTACTTTGCATTTTAAATATTATTAATTGTTTATCATTTCATGAGCTTAATTAGGAGTTGCTTGCAGAACAAGAAAATGATCAAGAGGCTGATATACGTGGCTCAAGAGAAAGTAGAACTGGAAATGACTGTACAGATAATACTTCCGAAGGTGAAAACCAGGTGGAATGTCCAGACTCGTCTTTGTGTCGGTTAGATGTAATTAGCAAAATGACTATACGGATGATACTTCCGAAGGTGAAAACCAGGTGTAATATCCAGAACTGTCTTTGTATCTCTGGTGAAAACAAGATGGACGACCAGGTGGATACTCAGGACGTGCCTTCCTTTTCGTTAAATGTCATCCGCAAGGCTACAGAATATTTCTCTGGTAAAAATATGATTGGAAAAGGAGGATTTGGTGATGTGTACAAGGTAAATATATACGGAAATGATATGGATAATATATGGAAACATTACTTGAAATAGATACCAATGCAGGGACTTGAAATGTACTTACAGAAGCTAACCTGTTCTAACAGTTTATTGATACACATTTTCTCAGGGTGTACTTCCTGACGGACAAGAAATAGCTGTTAAGAAATTGTTCAAAGGCTCCTGGCAAGGTGTGGAAGAATTTAATAATGAAGTTCTATTGGTTGCAAAGCTTCAACATAGAAATCTAGTTAGGCTACTTGGATTTTGTTTGGAGAGGGAAGAAAAGTTGCTTATCTATGAATTTGTGACAAACAAAAGCCTTGACTACTTTTTATATAGTATGGATCTAAATCTATTTTATTGAGCATTTAAATTACATTCCTTAATTTCATATGTAATTTTGATCTTGTCATTTATGTAGATCCTGAAAAACAAAGAGAATTGGATTGGTCTAAAAGATACAAAATAATTGGGGGAATTGCTCGTGGAATTCTATATTTCCATGAAGATTCTAGATTTAGAATCATTCATCGTGATTTGAAAGCTAGTAACGTACTCTTAGATGGTAATATGAACCCAAAAATTTCAGATTTTGGTTTGGCAATAATACTTGAAGAGGATCAAACCAAAGGAAGTACAGACAGAATAGTTGGGACCTAGTAAGTTTCTGACTATTTATGAATTTATTAATATTCAAGAACTAATGCGTGCTTCACTTGGTGCACGGAATATCCTCTATTTTTTCATATAGGGAATCACTTGGTCTGAACTAGGGTTAATGCAAATAAAGTTATTAAATTAGATTTCAAAGATTCATTACTGTATTTATACTAACAAAAGTTGTTGTCTTGCTGGTTTGCAGTGGTTATATGTCTCCTGAATATGTTATGCATGGTCAGATTTCTGTAAAAGTCGATGTATTTAGTTTTGGTGTTTTGATTCTTGAGATTATAACAGGCAAGAAAAACAATTGTTCCTATCAAATAGATGGCGTTGGGGATCTCTTAAGCTACGTAAGCAAAATTAAGAAAGTACATGTAAAAAGTAAGGGAAAAAGAGTTAGAATTGCAGCAGTTTGATCAAAACTTGATGAATTATTTCAGGTTTGGAAACATTGGAGAGATGGGACACCTATGGAATTGCTGGATTCGAATTTGATTGATTCTTACTCGAGAGATGAAGTCATGAGATGCATCCATTTGGGTTTGCTATGCGTCCAGGAAGATCCAGCTGCAAGACCAACAATGGCAACTGTAGTTCTCATGCTTAATAGTTATTCTGTTTCCCTCCCATTACCTCAACAGCCTGCGTTTTACATGGGGAAAGATTCTGACAAGTCTACATGCAAGTCCATGCTATGTTCTGTTGATAATGCTTCAATCACTGAACTACATCCTTGCTAAATACTGACGAGGTGTTCTTCAGCTATGTGTTAGTAAATGATAGAACTTTCATACAAAGCTCGTGTACCTATTATCCCAAAATTTTGTTACAACTGTTGTCAAAAATCACAATTTCATGCTCTGTTTAAAACAGATTTATGTCAGAATGGCCAAAAATGACTTCCTATGATAATCATTGGCATGTTATAGACTTATAGTAAGTGTAACATGGTGTTAATCATAATTTTTTTTAAGGTTGAACTCTGTTTTCTCTAAGTTAAAAAATAAAACAATAATGATAGCTGTTATGACATCAGACGGTATTTGATAATTATATTTTGGCACACCATGAATAATTTGTTTGTGACAAAAGAAATAATTAAATCTACCGGTCGATGAATCGTCTTATCTTAAGCTCTCATGGTATAAAGAAATACACAGATGACATCACTCCTCCACTTCTGTCTTTATCTAAGTAGTTTTCCTTCTAATTTCCTAAATACAACATAACTGTGATACTCGACGTTTTGAAACAACTTAAAGACAGAAAAATCAAAGCAGTTTCTATTTAACAGGGTAAGTCTCTTGGGGCCACAACAGATGTTTATTTGAAACTTTTTTAATACGGATGATTTCGTGAACAACACAACAGTTGACTAGTGCAGCTACTGTTTTTAAATGTTAAGGATGGCTATCTCGGTGATTGAAACCACACTACTAAAAAATTAAATAGAAACAGCTTATAAGTCCATTAGACTTGGTGGGTCTATATTGTTTAATTCTTGGAAAGGTGCATAAAATATGCAGATTTTTGAGATATTGGAGCTACTGGTAAGTATAAGAAAATTGAAATAATTTTTTGGCAACTTGCTACATTTTTTTTAACACAATGAATCCAATAAAAATGCGTCCCGTTATTCAGTATCAAAAGTTGTGCTTTACTTCCTGTTCTTCCATGCCTGCATAAGTTTAACAATGTTCATATGTAATTTCAGTGGTTTTCATTAATGTTCACAATGTCATGGTCATTGTTGGTCTAGTACACTCAAAAATAGAAAACATTTATGAAGAATTTAACTGACATAGGTTAGAAAATGCATTGCTTTTACTTCAACAACGAAAACCATGATTCTTTTGACCACAGACCACCCATGATGTTTACTTTCAAAAAAAAAAAAAAAAAAGACCACCTAAGACTTGCACATAAAAATTATAAACATTAAACTTGTAACCGAAAACTGTCCATACTTTGCACAGTCAGAAACAATGTACCTACTAAAATTGGTTATAGAGAGTTGTATTAAATCGTAATTAGCTTAATGAATGCATAATTATCTTTTAATATTTTCACAAGAATCCAACTAGTCTTTGGGCCGCTCAGGATGGGCCGTGCTTTGCCCAAAGAGAATTCATGCAAAATATCAAATTCCCAAGTTTCTAACTTCTTAGCTATGCAAATTGACAGCCTCTACTTGTAATAATATTCTAAGATTGCTTTTCAATGTTGTAATTGTGTGCATAAGGCTAATAAACTAATGACTTGCTTTTCTCGTAAGGTTAAAATCATCCAGAAAATTATTATCGACACATTTAACATTCAGTTTCTAAAATAATATTTATTTGATCATAAATTTCAAGACGATATATTTATTATACTATTACTTAATAAATCCAATAATTTTTTTTTCCACAAGGCTACAAAATATTTCTCTGTTACAAATATGTTTGGAAAAGGAGGATATGGTTCTGTGTACAAGGTAAATATATACAGAAATGATCTGGATAGTATATGGAAACATTATTTGAAACCTTTTATAGGTTTTCTTACATTACCTATTTTTATCACATAGCCACTATTTGTATCTTTGTCGTAACAATTGAGAATTGCTTCTAGGAACAATTAGGAGATGGCAAAGCAATTGCAGTGAAGAGGTTCTCCAGAACATATTCGACGCAAGGGATAGTAGAGTCTGAGAAGGAAGTGACTTAAATTTCCAAGTTACGACATAAGAATATTGTGATGCTCTTGGGCTGCGGCACATAAAGAAATGAATTGATTGTTATCTATTAATACATGCCCAATAAAACCCTTCATCATGTTCTTTTTGGTATGTCTCTCAAATTTTGTATATTAGATACTACATATGTAGAAAGTGGGAAATAGGAATTAGATATATTATTATTATTATTATTATAATCTAAAGTAAATCCAAATCCCTTTTCACTAATCGATGTGAATAAGATTTCAATTCAATTTCTTTTTTGTATGAGGACAACAGGTTTTACCAACTAAATTATGTTTAAATTGTTGAATGGTAAGTTATGCAAATCAGAAAAGTTAATGTGAATAGGTTTAAGCTAGTGGCGAGGCTAAATGAACCTTTTAAGTGTCCATGTTTACATTATTTGCTCTCTTTGTAGATTATAGTCATTGGACGATCTAGGGCTTTCTCTCTCACACACATAAACATGGTAAATAAGGTAATCATATTAAGTTTATTTTCAATCCATTGATAGATTAAGAAGTGGGACAAGTTTTGGAAAGGAAAACGTTTAAACATTATAAAAGGAATTGCACAGGGTCTTTTGTGTGTGGGCATGTGACTGCTCAAAAATGCGTGGTAAATAATGTAATCATATTTATTTTATTTTCAATCCAGCGACAGATTCAAAAGCGGGACAAGTATTGCCATGGAAAACACGCATAAACATTATTAAAGGAATTGCAAAGAGTTTTTGTATCTCCATGAAGCTTTGGAATTCAAAATAATTCACAAGGACCTCAAACTTAGTAACATATTGCTAGATGATGCTATGAATCCAAAAATATCTGATTTTAGAATGGCCGATATCATACATGATACATATGACAACGAAGCTACGTAGAATTTCTGGGATGTTGTAAGTGCAATTCTCTCTCCCTCTCTGTCTTTTTTAACTTTTCTCTTTCTTTTATAATATTATCTATCTTTTTTATATGGAGAATATTTTTAATGAATTTTATTAAATATGTTTATTATAATAAATAATTTACATATTTTAGTATAAAGAAAACAGAAGTAAAAAATAAAAATAAAAATAATAAAAATCAAATTCGTACCAAGGCAAGAGTTGGAAGCTCACCATCTTTGGTGGGTTTCCATTTCCTGCCCTGATAAGAAAATCAAGTGGGCCAGCAATATTTCCACCCCTTAAAAACCATACGTTCACCCCCTTTTGTATTTACATCCCATTAAAATTTTTAAAAATTCGTATTCTGTAATTACACTCTGTGAATTACCAATTATGTCCATTCACTCACAAGTTGATGACCTAACAGAAATCCTTCTTTTTGCCTCTACGTGTGCAGGTGCCCATTCAGTTGGACGAGTTCACTGCGTGAATCTGGGACAGACTATACCCAACTCTTGATCCAACTTTGGACGAAGACTACGCCGAGTACTTGGAAGGCCAGATCACCATGACATCATCTCTTAACTTTGTATTGTTTTTCGGACTTCATTGTTTGCATTAATTTTCCATGAGTGTGGTGGATTATCAATTATAATTCATTTTTATGTCGGTTTTTTCTTTTAAAACAAAAAGAGTTTTCGTGTTGGCAGAGTTTAGTTGACTTTCGTTTTCTAGGTTGAACGTGTTTGTGTATTGGGCTGTGAAATTGGAACACGTTTATTCATTTTCTGTTTGTGTTGGGATTTGGTTTTTTCTGAGTTCCAATTGGTTTTGGAGCTAGAAGACAAAAAGAGTTGTTGCTTTGGGTGGGAAGGTAAGAAAGCTGGGAGATATCGCCACTCTCTCTTTAGTTATTGATGTTGTAATTTCAGGGTAATGTTGAAATATTAAAAATACATAAATTAAGGGGTGGAAATGTCCCCACTCTATTTCCCTTCCTGGACCCAAACATAATATTTGATGGGTTTGGGATTTGAAACCTCATACCATCCATCAAATCCTGTCAAACAAACAGGGCATATGTTTCATCAGTAGTAATGGCAGCGGTCTCGTCTTCTATTCCCGACAAAGTCATAGGAACCTTTCAAGCTTCATATATGTAATCATTAAACTAGAAATCATATCAAGAACAGGTCAACAGGGTAAAAACAATTCAAAGCCGAAAAAGCCGCAGCTGCCCCTCTCGATGCATGCTATTTGCACCAATCTCCGTTGTTCAGTGTACAGCACCGATAACCAACCTATTATTTTTTGTCTTCTCGTCGTTTCAAAGCTTTGCAGACTTATCAGGCTTGTAGGCCTAAGGAGTCGAGCTCAACCCACCTAACTATAGGGTTTGGACATTGGAAAATTTGCGGATTGGAATGTGGGCTGGGCCTGAAGCTGGCAGGCTCACTTGAAACCTCTTATGTTTGATTTTTTTTTCTTTTTAATAATAAATTTTTTAGGCCAACACCAAACAATTTGTAGGTTTGTCAAAAACCTGCCAAAGTCTGAACTCTGAATATCAATTTTTTTGATTAGGAGAAAACTACTCTTACTGTAAAGAGAAAATAAATATTCAAACAGCCTTGTTAAATATATTTGATGGGAATAAATAACAATCGTATTAATCAATTTTTCATTCTACAAATTTGAGCCTATATTAAAAAGTAATGTGAAAAGTGCAATGTAAGAAGCAAGCATACATGATTAGGTCAAAACAGTAGACTAGTAGGTGAAAATCCTAGCTCTTGTGGAAATCCTAGCAATTGATCTAACAACTCTTGCCCAGTTAACGGGTACAAATTAAGTAAATTAACCATCAAATTTATTAAGTCCGAGTAATATATCTTTTCTGTAGGCAAAGATGAAACGACTGAGTACAGGTGCAGACACTAAACCACCATCCTTGATCAGTTCATTGTAATAGTTGACAATTTCCAATAACATATTCTCAATTTTGTCATACTCTAAATATGACATCGTAGGAGAAGATTAAACTTTTATGATTTAACAGAAGAGTGAAATACATATATATATATATATATATATATATATGAGAGTGAAATATATATATATAGTAATTCTACCATCGGTACCTCCTAACATTAAAAAAAGTTAGGTTACCTGTGGATTAAATCTAATGAGTAGAAAAAGAGAAAACAAAAATAGATATAAATAATTATATTATATTAGAATTATAAAATTCATAATTTATCACTCTAATATAATAATATGAATTGTAAAATTTTATTACTTTAATATGATATAATTATTTATTTCCATTTTTTTGTCCATTAGATTTAATTTACAGTTGAGATTGTTTGGTTCTAATATTTTTAAAATTAGGAGATACTGATGTCTGATGGTATAATTATATTATATTAGAGTAATAAAATTCATAATTTATTACTCTAATATAATAATCCACTGAAGTGAATTTTAAAATTTTATTACTTTAATATAATAGAATTATTCATTTTCATTTTTTTTTTGTCCATTAAATCTAATCTATGATTGGAATTATTTGGTTCTAACTTTAAAAAGTTAGAAGATACTGATGTCTGATGGTAGAATTACTATTTTTATATATACATCTTTTGAAAATCGAAAGCGTAAAATATTTAATAGTGAAAGAACGACAGCATTGAAAAGATGTTTTTACGTTCAAGAGATATCTAGAAGTGAGACATTTTCTCATTTTGATAACATGTATTCTGTTTGAGTAAAAATTCTTTACCATCGCTTTCTTTACTAATCTTTTCATAATCTAGTGATATATTAACATTTGAAAAAGTATATAATCAAGATTATTAGATTTTTTTTCTTTTATACATCATTCAAACTTAAATTTCTCTTATAAAAATATTAATATCATATCAATATTGAAAGTGAACTTTTACTCTCCAATAGATTTTAAGAAGAAGTGGGCTATTAAGATAACATTTTTGAGGTCTTTTTAATAATATTAAAAATAAATAAATAAATAATTGAGGTCTACAATAACATTGCCTTTTGAGAAATTTCCAAAACATCATTTTTAAAATTGAGGTCTACGGAATGGAAACGAAAGTCTTCGTTTTACTGATTGCTTCTCGTTTTAGTCGTCGGCCTTAAAAGCAACCAACGATACAATATCTTTTATTATTTTCTGTTTTCAAAAATGATACCATACAATTTTTATCATTTTTTATTTTCAAAATGAGTTTTCAAAAATGCTACTAAATGTATTATTATTTTTAAAATATTATTTTTAAAATACGTTTTTAAAAATACTTTTTAAAAATATCATTTTAAAAACACATGTAAATACACCGAGTTTCAAAGAATGGATTGAGAGAGTTTCGAGAGTGATTATTTTTTAGAGTCGTGTGAAAGAGTTTAAAAGATTTGTAAACATCGTTATATAGTGGAAAAAAGTGTCGTTGTACTCCATAAACATAGAAAATTTTTCGAACAATGAAAAACTCTTACATCCCTTTATTATAGTTTCGTGTGTGCGCGTGCATGCTTGGGTATGTGTTTTGTGATTACCCTTGAGTGCGTGTTTTGCAATTACCCATATTTTCCAACCACTGAGTCCGTCAAGGCCCGGCTTGAACCCCTCCTAGTAACCTCCTCAGTTAGACTTACCCAACATTAGACTTCTTTCCGGGCGGGCACGGGAGCGCACTAACCTCTTTTTGGGAGACCTCCAAGGAACCTTTTACACTTGTCGGCATGAAGGTGGAATTCCTATGTCAATAGGATCTATTTATTTTGTTTTTTCTGTCAACCAAACAACTATCTTTTTTAAAGTTTTATTTATAAATATAATACTATACTATATTCTTATCACATTTCTAGCAAGTGTACTCACCACGTTAAAATTTATCGCCCCTCCCGTCCATCCTCTCATCCGGGCCACAATATGATTTGTTTATTTTGGTTTTTCTGTCAACCAAACTACTATATTTTTTAAAGGTTCATTTAGGGATATTATGAAAAACCACATTGAAAAATAAAATAATTGAAAATTATCTTTGATTTTTTTATTAGGTGAATCGCCCCTTATCATTAACTTTTCATCCAAAATGTTAATATTTTCCATCTGGAACAGTGAAATGACCAAAATACCGTCATTAAGGTCCTATAAAATCCCTCATACCCTTCAAACTTATATAATAACTAAAATACCTTTTAAATTATTAATTAATAATATTATTAAATAAAAACAATAACACAAAATTTATAAAAAGAACAAGCCTAAAGTCTAGAAATTCTAGGTTTCCAGGTTATTGGAAACCAAGAATTTCTGGATTTCCACCAACCTCTAGTAACCTAAAAATTCATAGGTGGAAACCTATAATTTTTGGGTTTTTAGTAAATAACACCCTTTACTCGACTCCCATTAAAATAAAAATCTAGTTGAATGATGCTACATTACTCATTCATTCTTTTCAAACGAATATTATTATTATTATTATTATTATTATTATTATAAAATCTGGTAGAGTTTCGTTTGTTTTTCTAAAAACCCAATAATTTAAAAACCTGTAAATGGAAAGAAAACACTTCTAAAAGAATTTTATTTTCAAAGAATTTTATTTTCTCAACTACCATTTCGGACCTCTCATCCAACTTAAGATCGACTCCACCGCTCAAACATTTACGAATACCATACATTTAATGAAAATCGTATTCATGAAAAGTTAATACAAAATAAAAATATAAACAACAATTAGTTTACAAATCTACTTTTTAATACAAAATCTTTTCAAATTGATATAACTATCTTTTACAAAAATTCATATATATATATATATATATATATACATATTTCATGTACATGCACATTAATATATATATGGATAATATCAAATAAGATAACTACCCAAAATATGGATGAATGCGACTTGTTGGAAGTATTGTAAATATCTCCTCTTCAGTCTTTATTTACAATGCCCAATCAATAACCTATGTATGGTAAATCCAATGCGCTAAGTATTTCTACTTAGTGAGTGTACACAAAATTTAAATTCAGCATTTCCCAAAAATACCATATTGTAAATGTAAACCCTTAGTCTCAAACTCTAAACGTCCTAGTGTTAGAAGCTAGATTATGAAGTTAGAATGATAAATCTTGCCTACTTTAAATTAATCTGGAATATTGAAGAATTAATAGTAATTATTGAATAACATGAATTGGTTTAAGGAAAATAAAGTTGAATAAGGGTAAAAATGTATTTTTGCAAATAAGAGATAATATATAATTGACGATGTGGACAAGTTCAAAATTAAAAATTTTATTACACAAATGTCCATAAGCAATAGACAATTACTAATTGATTAAGAGAAGTCATTAGTGATGGTCAAGAGGTCAGTAATTAGTAATTATTGAATAACATGAATTGGTTTAAGGAGAATAAAGTTGAATAAGGGTAAAAATGTATTTTTGCAAATAAGAGATAATATATAATTGACGATGTAGACAAGTTCAAAATTAAAAATTTTATTACACAAATGTCCATAAGCAATAGACAATTACTAATTGATTAAGAGAAGTCATTAGTGATGGTCAAGAGGTCAAAGGGACAAGCTTGGCATTTTGAGAAATGTTAATTCTATATATATTGAACACTTAGACAAATTTTGAGCAAAGAATAGAGAGTTTTCGTGAGATAGAAAAAGCAAAACAGAAGCTGCTGTCCAAAGAAGCAAAACAGAACCTTGAGAGGTAGAGAGTAAGGGTGGATGGCCAAGGAAGGAAAAGACAGCTTTCTCACCCAAATTTCAAGCCCTAATTTATCATTCTAGAGTGTTTTCAAGCTAACCTAGCAAAACCCAACAAGATTTAGGTGAGATCTCATCTCGTTTCTCTCTACTTTCAAGATAGTTGGAGTTGTATGGGTATGGTAATGACTATGTGATTTTAGTAGATTGTGATGGTTGATTTACACTTAAATTTTGTGTAAAACCCTAAGTGAGTGTTGTAGAAGCTTAAATGAGAAGTTGTGGTGTGTGAATGGTAGCTTAGGGTTTGTGGATAACAAACTTTAAAGTAAAAGTTAAAGCATTAAAGTGCCACAAAAGTAGTAGACAAATTGTTTGATGAAAAAATTGTGAAAGATTGTCTTGTAAAAATTGAAAAGTTCTACTCTTTAATGGGTATGTGAGTGTGTCAAGGCCATGAATAATAGTTGGTAACCTTTGAATTTTGATTGATTTGAACTCAAATTTAAACATAATTAAGGTTAGGAAAGCATATAGAAGTGATAGGATTGTCAAATGAATAGTTTTGAATAATTTGGGAATCCCGAGCTCAGACAATGGGATAGAGATGACCTGCACAAGTTTGACTTATTTAGGGATGTTCTAGACCTCAAATCATGCCTAGGAGTCATAGAAAACCATAGGTTTCGGAAGGGAACGATTCCGATAAAAATTGCGCAAGTTATGCCAAAAATAGTGTCGTTAGAAAGTCGTTAAATAAGATAACTATGTAAATGTAATTTTTATTATATGAAATGAATATATTTGATCATATTTAAGTAAAAGAACCTTAGATAAGAAAGAAAAATCATCGTCGCTTGTCCGATGCGAAAACGTGCATAAAAAAGTGCCCGAAAAATGACGTTTTTCTTAGATTTGATATAGCAAACATATAATTTTTTGATGAAATTTTATGGGTGACCAGAATGTGAGATAAGAGGATCGTAGGAAAAAGAACGAAAGAAAACGAAGCCCTGAGCAGAGCTGTGCATCACATTCTGTTTTGGGGTGCCAAAAGAGGCTTAAAATTTTGATTTTCCTTTACGGGCTTTCAAAAATTATATGGACTATATAGGGATGATCCTAGGGGTCTAAAAATGAAACTTTTACAAAGAAACTAGAATTTTAAAGATCGAATTAAAAATAAATCTGTGTGACTAGTTTAAGTGTAAAAGCAATGTGACTATGTACATTGTCAACTAATCAAGTGTTAAACTTACTTTTTATGAATATGAATGTTATGTAGGTAACGAGCACATGAGCGAGGTACGAAGGGCCCATTGAAGCGCTAGAGCATATTTAGATCGAGGTAAGTGTACTTCGCTTACGTTATTTTAATCTCAATTTACATTGTAATTGTTAGTATTCAACAAACTCTTAAAATGGTTTTCCAAATATAAGTTGGATTTTAAGTAAACGTCGTTATCTCAAATCAAGAAATGAGGTTTGAAGGCAAAAGTTATTTTAAAAAGTTTGATGCAAAATTTGAGTTAAAAACCATGTGCATACCGTAATATCAAAACACTTGGCACTACGTGGCGATATAGGAAATTCCGCTCGTAGTTGTCTAGATTTATAATCACTTGCAATAAGCTACAATGTAGAAAATTTTGTATTTAATTGCAAGTGATAGTGAGTAGTTACACTACAATATGTGATATAGAGAATTCTGCATGTGGTTGCACAGGGTATAGTTTATTAGCACTACAATTGCGATGTAAAGAATTCCGTATTGTAGTTGCCCAGAGTTGAAATTATTCCACCCTACGTCGCGATGTAGTAAATTCCGCACGTAATAGTCGATATACTATAGTAGCTTCACGTTGGCGCCAGTAGAAAAATCGTCACGTGATGGTTAGAGTACATTAGGGTATACATATGGTCTTTTTATGAGAAATGTTTTTAAAAATTAAAAAAGAAATTTCAACATCTATATAAGTAAAACATTAAAGTGAAATATTATTACGTGTTATTATTATGTGACGAACTAACCTCTCATTTTTATTGTGTAGCTTGCTTACCTCGTTAGGTATTGTTATAGGTGACTCTATGGCCAAGAGATTGACATTTTGCTTATAGGTGAGAGACGATCATATTTATCCTATGAATGTCAAATATATTTTTGATGTTATTGTATATAATTTAATAAAGTTATTGTATATTGACATACAAACATTTAGTAAATTGTAAACTTATATTTTGATATGTATATATAGTTGGAACATTCTCACTTGAGACACAATGTACATATATGTTTTGATATATATGATTTGCATGTGAACAATATATGAATGATGGAAATGCATGATTGTGAAAAGAAATTATTTAAACGTATGTTTGGGATTAAAGAAGTTGAGTGGTGATGAAATTATAGTCGAAGTGTATTTTCTTTATAGGTAAAATTTTGGATTTGTCAAAATTACAGCCGTTATGCTATCAAAATTTTTATAAAATCATTTTCAAATAAAATCGCGGGAAAAAAAAATTACACTAATCCTAACTATTTTAAAGAAAACCAAATTCTTAAGTTTAAACGAGTAAACCGGTTAAGAAAGTATAGGGGTTCACTTCTCGGGTTTCTTCAATCAGACGAGCCAGGTTTAGGAAGTCCGTTGAAGTACCCGACGGGATCCTCCAGGCAAGAGCCTAGAGAGGGTCTGGTTAGGGTTCTATCAATAAAACCAAGATTTCATATTTATCAAAATTTTCATAATAAATCACAAAGAAATCAATTTATTAGTAATCACACACATAAAATTTTTAAAGGCCATTTTTCAAGTATAACTACACAATTGCACATATATTTTTCAGCGCATTTTGTAAATACTAACATGATACCCTGGAATAGACAACGGGCTTTTCTGATATCGGACACTCGGTACCTATCCGTCGAATCTTATTTCACCTACAACATCATTTCTGGGACCGGACATTCAATACCTCTTAAGGTCCATAAATTTAATATCAACATATAGGCACATCGAAGTAGTACTGTTGTAGTCACCCGATTGGTATGTCAATTACCAATCATCACCTACGGATATTCAAGTTTACTAAGTCCCTTAGAAACTTTAGTAAATAACAAAAATTCTCTCATTAACATTTTCCATTTTAATTCCAATTTTTATTAAGTATGCCACCAATTACATTTAGGTCCATTCTTTTCATATTTCATCCAATTACTAATTCTTTACTTCACAAAAATCAATTTCCATCCAAAGATTTCAATTAAAATTTACATAAACGCCATCCCCTTCACCAAGCATGCATTCGGCCAAGGCACTAAAATTGTTGAATTTCTTTTCAATTCTCATTTATAAATCATTAAAATCACAATCAATAACACCAAGTGTAAAAATCATCAAAAGCAATTCACAATTCCTCCAAGTACCACACTCGGCCAAGCTTACTTCTTTCACAAAATTTTTAGATTTTTCATCATTTAATACCTCAAAATCATACATAATATAATTCATACATAGTTATTAAATCAATTTGATTAAAGATAAAAAGTTTCAAATATTAACATAAACAAAACCCTAATAAAAAAAATTGAGATTTTTAAATCAAATGTACATCAACCTTTTGGACAACTTTTATGGCTTTTTCTACACCTTCAATTGAAGTCTACAACTTCTCTTTTTCCTTCTCTTGATTTCCCCTAGCCACTTGGTCACCTTGAATTTCAAGAATGCATATTTCATCAATAAAATCAAATCTATTCAATTAAATGCAAAATTCCCTAATTCTACATAATCATGAATGCATTTGTACCCTTACTAGCTTAGATCCACTATTCAATCAAATACCCATACCAACTAACTTTGATTTGGCACCTCTCTTTGGAAAACAACCTTTGAATTTTGATGGAGTTTGATGAATTTGATGCTTTGAATGAGTAGGTGATGGAAGAAACTAGATTTATGGATGATTTGGAGGATTGAAATTGAAGAAAATTTAGAGAAAAAGGGGTGGATAGGTCACGGCAAAGGAAGAAAAGAAAAAAAAAAAAAAAAAAAAGGAATGAGTTCCATGCTTCTTCACTTTATATACTCCTCTTTTTTCTTGACAATTTTACCCCTAACTATCTCATTAATTACCACCTTATCCTTAGTCATAAATGCATGAATTTCATTGGTTAAAATTCCAACTCACCATTCCATTAACTATCTTGACATCTCTTTCATTCAAATTTCAACTATTTTACATCAACTTTTTACTTTTGGTTTGAGAATTTTCTATTGGTCCAAAAATAAATTTCATGCAATGCATTCTAATTGCATTCCTTTCTTGTCCAATTATATTTTTCCACCATTCCACTTCCCTTATTAAATTTCTAATTTAATTCCTACTTATAAAATACCTCCAAAATATTAAATTTTTTAAATAAAAAAAATACACTTTATAATATATGCATAAAATTCCAATTTAATCTAAGTTTTTTGCATACTAATTTTCAATCAAGGAACACAAATCTTATTAAAGTAAAATTTTTGGGGTGTTACATAGCAACCTTCTACAATAGAAACCCAACAGAAAAAAGGAACTACTAAGGGATAATCACCCAAGATCTTTCATGAGTACATTATTTATATGAGTATTGTTTTGGTTGATAATGTGCATGTTTAATAGGAGTTAGTGTTTTGATACTCTTTGTTACAGACATATTTTACATTTATTTTCTACAAAATAAAATGTAAGGTTCAATTATAAACTCTTAATGTTATTTATGTTTGATCTCACTGAATATTAAAGTATGACTAGTTGGAAATAAACATGTTTGAAATCATATTGTATGTAATTTCCATGTTACGTATTCATACTCGATCTATGTCATTGAATATATTGATATAGTGACCATTGATGGGTCTAGTTACAAATATATATAACAAAGGTCGTTTTGATCTTATACTAATATAGTAAATAGATCAGATTGTAACTAAGGAGATATTTTAAAATGGATAGTTTTTCGGTACGCACTCAAGATTATTGGTAATATAATTGTCTTAGGAAACATATATAGCCCAAGTGAGAGATTGTTGAGATTTTTTTTTTATATTTTTTATTATAGGCTTACATATCAAATAACAATTATATTATGGGTTATATATTTTAATAGGACCAAATAAGGCTCTAGAGAGATCCATTGGGTATGGGCTTTAGTGTGTGGAAATTCAATACTAATTAATTAGGGTTAATAAGAACCTAATTAGGTTAGTATATAAAAAATATTATAAGGGTTATGGTCTCCAAATCAAATCAACATACATAATAATTTGCACTCCTTCTCCTTCCCTATTAAAAAAGAAAACGATAAAGCATCTCAGGTGATTTGACTGTGGAAGACTCAATCCTTCTCAAGTTTGTCAAATGAATTCAGGTATGTCTTCTCTACAATAATTTTTAATAATTTAATATGAAATTCTAGATTTTGGTGAAGGGTTTTGCCTATTAAAGTTATATCCAACGGTATTGTGCTTTGCCTCAACAACTGTTCACTGGCTTTGGCTGCTTGCTAGCTTTTCTATCCCTTTTCATGTTATAGAGTTGTTTAGCTAATGATCAGCTCAAACTCCACCGCCCCTCCAGTCGAAAGCTTTGTCCAAGTTGTAATACGAGGTTTGAATTGTATCCCTTTAGCAGGGATTCTCTAGCAGCACAAGAATCCATCTCAGATCAGACTGGTCACAGAGTATGGATTCCTATGCGTGTATCTGTATCAGCTGCTGCAGCAATGATGCTACTTGGTTCTTTTCTTTGGCATATGAGCAGAGGCAATGCACTATTTGAAGGTAATTCATGACTTTTACTTTGTATTTTAGATATTATTAATTTTTGTCATTTCATAAGCTTAACTCGGAGTTGCTTGTAGAACAAGAAAATGATCAAGAGGTTGATATACGTGGCTCAAGAGAAAATAGAACTGGAAATGACTGTACAGATAATACTTCCGAAGGTGAAAACCAGGTGGAATGTCCAGACTCGTCTTTGTGTCGGTTAGATGTAATCCGCAAGGTTACAAAATATTTCTCTAGTGAAAACAAGGCGGATTACCAGGTGGATGCTCAGGACGTGCTTTTGTTTTCGTTAAATGCCATCTACAAGGCTACAGAATATTTCTCTGATAAAAATAGGCTTGGATTTGGAGGATTTGGTTCTGTGTACAAGGTAAATATATACGAAAATGATATGAATAGTACATGGAAACGTTATTTGAAACCTTTTTAATGGTTTTCTTACATGCCCTATTTTCCTCACATAGCCACTTTATTGATTTGTATCTTTGTGGTAACAATTGAAAATTGCTTCCGGGGACTATTAGGAGATGGTAAAGTAATTGCAGTGAAGAGGTTCTCGAGAACCAGGACACGTTCGACGCAAGGGATAGTAGAGTTTGAGAAGGAAGTGACTTTACTTTCCAAGTTACGACATAAGAATGTTGCGAGACTCTTGGGCTGCTGCAGAGAAAGAAATGAATTGATTCTTATCTATGAATACATCCCAACAAAAGCTTTCATGATTTGCTTTTTGGTTTGCCTCTCGAACTTATATACTAGATACTACATATATAGAAAGTGGAAAATAGGAATTAGATATATTATTATTATTATTATTATTTATTATAGAATAAAGTAAATCCAAATCCCTTTTCGCTAGTCGATGTGAATAATTTTTTCAATTCAAGACTTTTTGTATAAGGACAATAGGTTTTACCAAATAAACTAATCTATTCTACATTTATATGTTTAAATTGTTGAACGGTAAGTTATGCAAAGCAGAAAAGTTAATGTGAATAGGTATAAACTAGTGGCGAGGCTAAATGAACCATTTAAGTGTCCATGTTTACATTATTTAATTGAGTGGCAATATTTCCAACCCTTAAAAATTGTATATACACCCCGTTTTGTATTTACACCCTATTAAGATATTTAAAAATTCATATTCTATAAGTGCATCCTATGTATTACCAATTATGTCTATGTATTACCAATTATGTCCATTTATTTATTTACCTTTTAAATATTATAGATAAATAATTATAAAGATAATTAAATTAATTAAATTAAAACATTAAAAAAAAATCAAACTTTCTTTTTTAAGCTTGTTTTCATGTTCATGACTTCTCTATCTTATGTTTTCTCTTATCTTCACTCAAAATTCTTGTATCAAACAAAACTCAAACTAAGCTTTAACCAAAAAAAAAAAAAAACTTCAAATCTAAACCTTTATTTTCACCATTTATAAAACCTCTAAAACACAACAAAAAGTTCTTATCTTTAAGTACCTTTATCAAAACAAATCAAGTTTTATATTGGAATTTAAAGGTTTTTTTTGAATCATATTGAAATTTGAAGTTGGAGTATTCAAATCTAATAATAATGATGATAATAATAATAATAATATCATTTTTTAATTAAAGTGTTAATAGTTTAATTTAAGGGTATTATTGAAATATTAAAAATGTATAAATTAAGGGGTATACATACGATTTTAGATGGGTGGAAATATTGCCACTCTATTTAATTTGTTCTGTTTGGAGATTATAGTCATTGGACATCCTAGGGCTCGCTCTCTCATACACACACACAAGCATGGTAAATAAAGTAATCACATTTAGTTTATTTTCAAATCCATTGACAGATTGAGAAATGAGACGAGTATTGGAAAGGAAAACAAACATAGGCATTATATAAGGAATTGCACAGGATCTTTTGTGTGTGTGTGCGAGCATGGTAAATAAAGTAATCATATTTATTTTATTTTCAATCTATTGACAGATTCAAAAGCGGGACAAATATTGAAATGGAAAACACGCATAAACATTATTAAAGGAATTGCACAGCATCTTTTGTATCTCCATGAAGCTTTGGAATTCAAACTAATTCACGAGGACCTCAAACTTAGTAACGTATTGCTAGATAATGCTATGAATCCAAAAATATCTGATTTTGGAATGGCCGATATCATACATGATGTATGTGACAATGAAGCTACTGACAATGCAATTCACGGAACGATGTAAGTGCTTCTCTCTCTCTCTCTAACTTTTTTCTTGCTTTTAGAATATTATCTATCTTTTTTTCATGGAAAATTGGTTGTATTGATATCATACAATTTCTATTAAATAGTTCAAATTTGGATGATAATTATAACAGCATAAATCAATATTATTATTACAAAAATAGGATTGAAGTTTAGAAACAAAATTATCAAGGCAAATAAAATTGGAGTTAGCCCCGCTTAGGAAAGATGCATCCCTTTCTGTACTGGAAAGATACAACAATGTTGCATCTCTTCCATATCTTGTAATAATCCCTTGAACAAAGGATCACCTGCACGCATTCACTCAATAAATTCAAATTAAAAAGTACTGGGTCAATTAAAGAATATATGGATAGAAGAAACGAAGCACAGGGAGCTTTTTGCACTATTGATACATAGGCTCTTCAACTTTCAATTGCATATCACTTTACTTTTCAGCTTTTTTTTTTTTAAACAGGGGATATATGGCCCTAGAATATGTCAGGAGCGGAATATATTCAGTCAAAACAGACATTTTTAGTTTTGAGTTTTTAATACTAAAGATTATTAGTGGGAGAATGAACAATTATTTTGCAGAATATAATATGCACCTGTTGGAATATGTAAGTGACTACACCTATTTATGTTTTTGGGAAATGATTTCCAATCATTGATGCACCAATAATCTTAGTTTATAACTCATGTACCATTTCAGACATGGAAACTATGGTGTGACGGAAAAACAATAGAGCTCACGGATCCAGCACTCATCCAATCATGTGATCGTATTGAACTAATAAGATAAATAAATATCGGATTATTGTGCGTTCAAGAAGACCCAACAGATAGACCTACTATGTCATCTATAGTTCTTATGCTGGCAAGCACAGAGCATGACACAAATCTTCCTCGACCAAAAACCAACCTGCATTTGTTTATAGCCAAGTTGAATAAACTCAATCGTCATTTCAATATAGTGTCTCTATCGATGAAATATCCCTGTCGATTGACTTACCTCGATGACAATTTTCTTTCTCTTTTCATAATTTTCTTCCATTCAAAGATCAATTAATATGTATTATGATGTATATCATGTTGTTCATTTGAGATGCAATGCTAAGTTCGGTTTAACGCCATGTTCAAGGCGTTATTATTCAGCACAGTTGAAAACAGTGAAAAATAACAAGATTAAATCAAGGATATTGATGAATATTTATTGTATAAGAATGATAAATGTAGAAAACATCTTATATGTTGGTGTAAACATTTACACGAAGAGTTATTATTATTATTATTATATATCTAATATAAGTGATTTTAAATAGTAGAAATATATCATGCAGATACTTGAAATTTATATTAAAAAGTCATAACTACTTATCATGATTGTACCAAGTGATGAATGAAAGCAAAGAGAAACCATAAAAACAAGGTAATGAGATATATTATAAGTGTAACTTTGATTAAAAATTACAAAATACAAATTTTGTAGTAAAAGGAAATTGAAGCAATAACATATTAGTTTATTACAACTTTTGAAGTAGAAGAAAGAGGACTTGGGTGGGAGAATTTAAATAACTTCACAGAGAAACATAAAGATTACACAATGACTACAAAATTTCACATTCCAATTTCGGAAGATAAGATAGACAAGTTAATCCTTTTAATTGTTAATGTCCTACCCTTAGACAACATAAATAAAGGTGGATGACAAAATGTCGACATTGATTTGGGCGGTTTAGAATAGATCCAGCCAGAGTTGAAGGTCAGTCAATTTTGGGCTTTAATTTTTTGTTGGGCCCTGACCTGTCATGACTTTTGAAATGAACAGGCTTCAGGCCGGCCGGCCGCTGCGTTTGACGGTTCAGTTTGGTCAATCAATCATTATTAGATACTTCAAGTCTCATGTAATCATGAAAGGAAGGACCTCTAATCCACCCGTTGAAGTCAGAGCACCTGCCAGCTGTCTTACCCTCGAAGGTTATTTACTGGGTCGTGGCCAGGAATACGTCAGTAGGACAAAAGTCTTCATCGGACCGCTTCTTCCAACAATTTTTCTTTATTTCTGATAGAGTCTTATGTATGCACGGCGGTGACTTTATTTATCTTGCCATGTGGCTTTTATCTGGAATGAGAGAAAAATTGCTTGCTTCACAATTTTTGAAATTTCATTTTCCTTTATTTCAATCGTATCTAATGTTTTTCATTATACAACTTTTTTCCTACATATATATATATATTTAAAATTGACATCAAGTAAATTAAAAAATTATTGAAAATCTATGAACATTAGATATTAATTAAGCAATCTGAATATTTATTCTAATAAATAAAAAACAACTAATCTCATAATATAAAGAGAAAATTATTTATACAAATTGTATTATGTATACTCCTAACTTTTAAAAATTGAAGGATAAACAATCACCTTTATTGAGGATGGTATGTTTTTACTGCATAACTTAATTTAATTGAATGAGTATACAAGTGAGTGATAAAAGTCTTATTTTAGATTTTTTTTTTTTTTTTTAAGTAACATTTTAGATTTACTTAGTGATTTTCGGTAGGCAAAGGCGGACTCACTATAGGGCCAGGGGGGACACGTGCCCCCACCTGAAATTGAAAAAAATTAATTAAATAATTCCATTGTCACAATGCTTCACGTCAAGCAATTGGCGCTGAGGGTTGTAGTGCGCCTTTGTCTTCGCTACCATCTGAGTTCGAATCCCAATAGTTCAAAGCTTTTGCTTTTTCTCCTTTTTGCTCAAGTAGAATACTATATATATAAAATGCCAAAATAGAGCACAGCCACACACTAGCTGTGATGGCTGTGCTCATACTTGTTATGGAGAACGCGAGTTCAATCTGAATGTGTCTTAATAATGGATTTTTTTTTTAATTCACTAATAATAATTGCTTTGTCTCCCTTTTTTTTTTTTTTTTTTCTTTTTTTTTTTCTTTTTTTTTTCTCCATTATTATAAATTGATCTTCAAATTTAAAATATTTTAATTTTATAAATTATTATATTCATTTCAAATTATTTTTTTATCGCAAATTATATCATGTTTACATGAATTAGAGAATAAAATATATTATGTTATTTAATCTTAATAAATTTTAGTTTGCTCACGATTATTAGTGTGATTTATTTTTCTTTTATATAAACTATTTTATATGATGAAATTCATAAATAAAAATACTCATATAAATTATAATTATTTTTACTTTTATTTTTATTTTACTTTAATTTACTATAAATCATACATATTTATTGGATAAACGACTATAAATATAGCTGATTAGTGACTTTAATAATAAATATATATAGTTTGATTATATACATTTATTTCCAATCTAAATAACAACTATTATCATAAAGACGACATATCTCTAAATTAAGTTTCTATTTATTTTTTCAAGTAATATAAAATTTGAACTTCTCTTATTAAGAAAAGTGGGGCTAGTGTACAATCAACTCATAATTAGTATACTTTTATTTTTATACTTGTATTAAAAATATTATTTTAATAAATTTTGCTTATAATTTTGTAAGGAGTAAAACTACATATTTTTTACTGATTATATATTTTAACTATGTTTATTTCATATAATGTTCTTCTAGCAATTTAAAGAAATATTACAAAAAAAAAAAATTATATATAAAAGTGCCCCCCTCATATAAACTTCTGGGTCCGCCACTGTTGGTAGGGACATGTTTGTATCAAATTAAATGTGACTTAATATTTATAAAAAGATGAGAAAGAGTCAAACATGGAAGCATTTATTTATAATTTTTATTCCCCTTGTTTATTGAGTTGTTTGAATTTTGAAGTCAATATGTAGAGTTTACATGTATTAAGCTTCCTCTGCCAGGAAGCCGGCCAGGACACCCCAGAAGACAATGGCGATTGTCTTATTCTTACCTGCCTCAACAACTATTCGCTGCCTTTGTCTCGTCTCTTTCTTCTGCTTCTTCTTCATGTCACAGACTTGTTTAGCTGATGATGTTCAGCTCCACCGTATCGGATGGTTCTGCGGACGTACTCCTAATAATACTGCTACAAATACGTTCTCCTTCAACCTGGGCCGCCTCTTCAACCGGAAGCTTTACGACGAAGGTGGCAACTCCATCTATTACAATACAACTGATGGGAACGATCCTGACAAAGTTTATGGCCTCTATCTATGTAGAGGAGACGTTACCAAGCAAACCTGTCAGACCTGTATAAGTGAAGCTGTTGATAGCCTTTTCAAAGAATGTCAAGGCACCAAGACTGCAATTATGTGGTATGAAGAGTGTCTTGTGCGCTATTCTAACGGATCTTTCTCATCTGTTTGGGAATCACAACCGGCTAACCGTTTGTCCAATCCTGATAAATTAAACGTTACGGATCCTGCTACGTTGAAAAACGCTTTGAATCAGTCCTTCACTCAGCTGATTGACAACGCAATTTCCACTCCTTTAAAGTTTGCAACCAATATTGTCAACGTTTCCAGTTCAGTTACTTTGTATACTCTGGGGCAGTGCGTACCGGATCTGTCCAAAGAGAACTGCCGCGCCTGCCTGGACAGTGCTGCTCAATTGTTACAATATCAACAGCTTGGTTCAAGATATCTCTACCCAAGTTGTAATACCAGGTTCGAGTTGTACCCATTTTTCAGGAACTCTTCAGATGATGACCCCATCACTCCGGTTCAACCTCCTACACCCCTCTCTGATAACACTGGAGGCGCGGATGGTAAGTTGAATCGAAGCTTTACATTTGTTTATGTCATTTCTTCTATGAAGCTTGAAATTTTGTAAATTAGGACATCTCTCCTTGTTTAATGTTTTTGTGATTCACTATCATTCTTTTTTTTTTTTTTTCTTTTTTTTTTTTAACGTTGGATCCGTAGACTTGAATATATTGTGAAAATTGTCAGGGGGTAAAGGGAAGAGAGACAAAGCATGGATTCCTGTTGTTGCAACGGTTTCAGCAGTTGTAGCAGTGATGCTGCTTGGTTCTTTTGTTTGGCTTATGCGCAGAAGAAATAGAAGTAATGATGGTAATAGCTTTACTTTGTATTACAAAGACCATTTATATGTTTACAAACTTAGTTTTTAAGTGGCTTGCAGAGGAAAAAGCAAATAGTCAAGAGATTCGATTACTTCGCTTGAGAGACGGTAGAATTGGAAATGACAACCTGTATGATACTATGCAAGGAGAAAACCAGGTGGAAACTCAAGACTTGCCATTGTTTCCTCTAGATCTCACCCTCAAAGCCACCCAACATTTTTCTAATGAAAATAAGCTCGGGGAAGGTGGTTTCGGTCCAGTTTACAAGGTACAAGTTGAGAACCTTAAATTAGTTGGTGTTATTTTGGATCCATTCAGCTCAAATAGGCACTCATAATTTTTTTTTTACAATAAGCATTAATAGAACACTGTTTGCAGGGCACATTAGCAGATGGTAAGGAAATTGCGGTGAAGAGGCTATCAAGAACATCTGGACAAGGCTTGAGAGAATTCAAAAATGAAGTTACTTTAATTGCCAAGTTACAACATAAAAACCTTGTTAGACTGCTGGGCTGCTGCATAGAGGGAAATGAATTGCTACTGGTTTATGAGTATATGCCCAACAAAAGCCTTGATGTCCTCCTATTTGGTTTGCCTCTTGAACTTTTAACTTACGTTAAATTCTACTGTAGGGAACTAGGATTTCCATACGTTTATTTAAATTATTGGTTGGTGAATTGTACACATGGCCTTTCGGGTGGCCATGTTTACAAAATCAAAGCGACCTGCAAGACCTGAATTGACATATCCTTGGGGATTTCCTAAATTCTAGAAAGCATATAGTCGATTGGTAATTAAGTATTATGTTCAACTCATGGGCAGATTCAACTAGGAGTGCACAATTGG
This sequence comes from Litchi chinensis, assembly GCA_019925255.1. Taxonomy (NCBI): domain Eukaryota; kingdom Viridiplantae; phylum Streptophyta; class Magnoliopsida; order Sapindales; family Sapindaceae; genus Litchi; species Litchi chinensis. The sequence goes on along the minus strand of CM034469.1, from coordinate 26,348,773 downwards.
ATTGGAAAACACGCTTAAGCATAATCAACGGAATTGCACGGGGTCTTTTGTATTTGCATGAAGATTCTCGGCTCAAAATAATTCATCGGGATCTCAAAGCTAGTAACGTGTTGTTAGATCAAGAGATGAATCCAAAAATATCAGACTTTGGAATGGCTAGAATATTTGGTGGAAATCAAATTGAAGCCAACACTAATAGAGTTGTTGGAACATAGTAAGTGCAATGCTTCTTATTTGGCTTTGTTTCCTTAATGTTAAAAGTTATTTCGCGTAAAGCTGTGAAGCATGATATGACTAGAAAACTAGTTGTAATGCTTCACTTTCTATTAGATCTAATATTGTTGAAGTACAAAAGCAAACATGTATATATTAATGCAGAAACAAGACTAGGGTTAGTTAATGTGAAGTATTAAGGCACATAACTTTTGGAGAAAACATCCATCCCTTATAAGCGAGTCCGATTGTTTTAATTCTCTTTCAAAATCAATTCTCTTTGTACCAGTTCCTCATTGTAATTTAATCCCAATGAATCACATATGTGCAGGCAAATTATGATTTTGATAAAGTATTAAAAATAAGAGATTAGACTACCAATGACGTGTAGAATGAAAAAAAGTAGATGAAATACAAGCCCCTTAATATTTGATAGCATCTAATTAAGTTTTATTCTTTTGTTTTGAACAGTGGATATATGGCTCCAGAATACGCTATGGAAGGATTATTTTCCATCAAATCGGATGTTTTCAGTTTTGGAGTACTACTTCTAGAGATTATAAGTGGAAGAAAAAATAGTGGTTTTTATCTTTCAGAGCACGGTCTAAGCCTATTAAATTACGTATGCAACTACATTTACTTATCGTTCCTTTAAGACATACTTTCCATTAAGTATATATCAAATTTTAGTGATGATTGTACTTGTGTATAACATTGCAGACTTGGAAACTTTGGTGTGAAGAACAAGCATTAGAGCTGATAGATCCAGTATTAGTGCAATCATACGATCAAGCTGAACTATTAAAATACATTCATATTGGATTGTTGTGCGTTCAGGAAGACCCAGCTGATAGACCTACTATGTCATCCATCGTTGTTATGATAGCAAGTGATAACTTAAAACTTCCTCAACCAACCGAACCTGCATTTTCTGTTGGCCGCAATGGGAGATCAGCTCAATCTTCATCTGATGCTAAAGTTGTATCCGTCAATGAGGTAACCCTTTCAAATGTATTCCCTCGATGATAGTTTCCTTCATTTTTCCTAATTGTTTCTTTTATTTCTAAGTAGATAGAGGAATATGTAATACCATGTACTACACATTTATTTTTTTGTAAAAGCTACTAAAAAAAACTGTAAGTACATATAAGGTATGTAAATCATTATCCAACCATGGCTCCTGAGACGTCCCTTAATCGGTAAGGTCGCATTAACCTGTATTTGATTTAATTATAAGATTTGTAGCATTGCATTATTACGGGGCTGGTGACTGGACTGTCTGGACATGTATAGAGTATAGTGGGACCAAAATTATAGTCAGCCTGAGTATTTATTTCCTTACTCTTAATCAGAAATTTCTAACATATAATCATGCAATATTAAACGTAAAAGCCCAATTGCTTTCACAAGGAAAAACCGTAAAACCCCAATCAACTCTATAAAGCATCTAGAACAAAGACATAGATAAATTATTAATTCATTTGAATATGAATACCAAGGTATGCGAGAGACAGGTATTATTTTTTAAATTCTTGGTGGAAACGTAAAGGCATCATGAGAAAAAAAGTTATTCAAATGCAAATTTAATCCAAACGGCACTATCTGCAAAGTCCACATGAACATGTTTAAATTCGACATGAATAACATAGTCTATTTTTATATTTCGTTTGTATTTCAATTTGTAATATATTAATTGGATTCACATTAAGTATAATAAGTGAATTAAATAATAAATAATATATTCATATATTGATTGTCGAACGTAAATTTTGAGGACTCTTTGTTGAAATTTAGTTAAAATAAACAAATTTAGTTAAAATTTTTAATTTTTTAATTTTAGTTGTCGATGACATTTCTATATAAAATTGGTACATGAACTTTTTTTTTTTTTTGAATAAATACCTTCACCACATCATGTCCACAAGCATTGCCGTGACAACTGGCAATACTCATATATTATTTATTTACCACTTTATTTACTGCTGTGGACAGAGTCAACAAATTCATCGCAGAGACGTATCACAAACAATTGCAATTATAAAATTTATATTAATCCCAGGTGCATGAATGTCCTGGTTATGTTAGGGTCATACTTCTACATATGGCACTGGTTATTAATTAAATTGTAATTTGAAAATTTATAAAAATCAAATGCTTAAAAGTTTAAAAATATTAATTATTGTGCTTAAAAACAACACTTGGAGTGTAAGTTCACTAAGGTCCAAAAGACCATCCAGCTCAGAAATCTAAAAATAAGAATGAGATAGTATAAACCCCATTACTCAAGGATAAGTCAGTAAATATCACATCAGCAGGAGTATGAAACAGATTAAATAACACTAAAACAGTAAGATGACCAATTTCAGTTAGCTCAAGATCATAGTGATATAGCAGCCAAGAAAATATAGATAGAGTTCTAGAAACAGAAAACTTTTTATTTTATGCAAAAGATCGCCATAAACAGGAAATTGCCAGAATAATAATCATTTTTTTTTCTTTAGATTTTTTAAAATTAATTTTAATTTAGGTTATCTAATAAAATATCTAAATTGATTTTATTTTTAATCCAATTCCAACTTACATAAAATATAATATGATATAATTTTATATTAATTTTAAGTTCTATTAAAAATAGGATAATAATTTTTAATTCAATCTAATTACATCGAATTCAAACTTTTTTCATTTATATTTTTATTTTCAATCTCATTCCTACGTGTCAACCGGCCAATATTAATTACAGGGTAGTTGTCTTGTCGTGACAGGAACTTTCCAAGCTTCATGTATATATTAAACTAACATGAATCTTCAAAAACAAAAAATCATATCAAGAACTCGTCAACAGGTTTCGATGCATGGTATAAGCGCCAATCTCCATTGTTCGGTGTACGCCGATGACCACCCCATTATATTTTATCTTCTTGTCGTTTTAAAGCGCTGTTGACTTATCAGGCTTGTAGGCCTGAGGAGTCGAGCTCAACCCACCGAACTTTAGGGTTTGGACGTAGGAACAATTGCGGATGGGAATGTGGGCTGGGCCCTCAAGCTGGCAGGCTCACTTGAAACCTCTTAAGTTTGATTTATATATATATTATAGATTTGTGGAGAGCCTGTATCAAGGAAAGCTATTGTCACTCTGAAGAGAAAAAGCTATCCAAACGACCTTATTAAATGTATTTGATGGGAATAAATAACAATCGTATTCATCAATTTGTCATTCTACAAATCTGAATCTATATTATAAAGTAACTAGAAAGGTGCAACATAAGAAGCAAGCATACAGGATTAGGTGCAGGTGCAGCCACCAAAACCACCATCGTTGATCAATTCATTGTAATAGTTGACAATTTACAATAACATATTCTCAATTTTGTCATACTAAATATGACATTGTAGGAGAAGATTAACCTTTTATGATTCAACAGAAGATTAAAATATTTAATAGCGAAAGAATGGTAGTGTTGGAAAGATGCTTTTATGTTCAAGAGATATTTAGAAGTGGGACATCTTGTCATTTTGATAACATGTCTTTCGTAGTCAATAGATTTTAAGAAGAAGTGGGTCATTTTGATAACATTTTTTAGGTCTACAATAACATTGCTTTTTGAGAAATTTCCAGGAGCGTGTAAGCATCAAACTACCCATAAGTCTAGTCCACCTCCTGAAAGAGTGACGGCACATTCGAAGTCGTGTCCGTGTTTAATTGGGATAGTACAGGAGTTAACATTTTACTTTTCCTGCAACTGTATTTAGTCCTTGGGCTGCAGTTATTCCCCAATTAACATAGTTTGAGTTTGTTAATGCTAAATATCCGGAGTCATCAGCCTGGACATTTTCATGGGAAAATGGCAATTGTTGTAATGTCTACTTCATTAACTATTCTCCGGTTTTGGTTGCTCTCTTTTCTATTATTTTTCGTGTCACATATATCATTTGGAGATGATCAGGCGATTCAGGTCCATCGTATAGGCTGGTCTTGTGAACGTACAGCAAATAATACTGCTTCCATTGCGTATTCATTCAACCTAGGCCGCCTCTCCAACCCGAAGCTTTACGATGAAAGTGGCAACTCCATCTATTCCAATGCAACTTATGGTGAAAATCCTGACAAAGTTTATGGTCTCTATCTTTGTAGAGGAGATGTTACAACACAAACCTGCCAGACCTGCACAAATGCAGCTATTGATACCCTTGTAAAAGAATGTGAGGGCACCAAGAGTGGAATTGCATGGTATGATGAGTGTTTGTTGCGATATCCGAACAGATATTTCTCGTCTGCTTTTGAATCAGTACCAGCTGTAACAATGTCAAATGAGAAGGACTTAAACGTTTCCGATCCTGTTGCATTTCAAAAAGCTTTGAATCAATCTTTTAGTCAACTGATAGCCAATGCAACTTCAAGCGAATTGAAGTATGCAACCAATATTGTTAACATTTCCAATTCGGTTACTCTGTATACTCTGGGGCAGTGCATACCATATTTGTCGAAAGAGGACTGCCGCGCTTGTCTAAGTAGTGCTGCTCAATTGATGGAATCTGAAAAGCTAAGTTCTAGATATCTTTACCCAAGTTGTAATACCAGGTTCGAGCTGTACCTGTATTTCAGGACCTCTTCTATTGCTACTTCACCGCCTCTGTCTCTGGTTCAACCGCAATCACCTCCACCACCTGTCTCCGACAAGACTGGAGTGGCTGATGGTGAGTTCATAGATTAGAGGCTTAAATTAAAATTTATAATTAATTAATGTTATAAGGCATCTCTTCTATGGAACGTGAAATTGGAAAATCAGGATAACCTTTCTTGTGTTGGAAGAAATTATATGATATCGTAAAGTGTTTCAATGTTTTTGTCATCACTAGTGTTTTTCTTCCTTTCTGTTTGCGTTCTCAAAATTCAAAATCTATCATGTCATAGTATTGGTTCTGTAGACTTTAAATCTTTAATATTTAATGAAAAATGGCAGGATGTAGGAAGAGGATATGTATTCCAATCAGCATATCTATATCAGGAGTAGTGGTGCTGCTTCGTTCTTTGCTTTGGTATATGCACAGAAGAAATAAGAGAAACAAAGGTAATGGTTTTACTCTTGTTTATCCATTAATAAACTGAATTCTGTGTGATTAATTTGCTTGAGAGAAGGTACAATCGAAAATGACTATTCCTATGATGCTTTGCAAGGAGAAAAGCAGGTGGAATCTCAGGAGTTCCCTTTGTTTCCAGAAGATCTCACCCTTAAAGCTACGCAAAATTTCTGTGATGAAAATAAGGTTCAAGAAGGTGGGTTCGGCCCTATGTATAAGGTAACCATACACCTCACTTGAATATTTGAAAATTAAATTGGTTTTTTCTTCGGTGATTATTGCAACAATTGAAAACTGCTTCTAGGGTGTGTTACCGGACGGCAATGAAATTGCAGTGAACAGAATTTTAGATACATCTGGACAAGGATTGAAAGAGTTCAAAAATGAAGTTACTTTAATTGCTAGATTATAACATAAAAATCTCGTGAGACTGTTAGGTTGCTACTTGGAGAGAAATGAATTGCTGCTTATTTATGATTACATGCCCAACATAAGCCTCAACGTTCACCTATTTGGTTTGTCCCTCAAACTTTCTTATTTTGATTACTATATACATGGAAACTAAGACTTAAATGTGTTTCTCGATTGCTGGATGTGGTAAGTAACACAAATGAAATAAGATAACATGAGCATACTTCAGCTAGGTAGTAGGGATTATCAAGCCTTTCGAGTGGCCCTGTTTACATTATTTGCTCTATTTAAGTATGATAGCCTCTAGCTACAATTAAATTAACATATCCTAGGCCTTTATTAATTTATTTTCATTATTCTTTTCTCATAGAAACTCTAAGCAATTTGGCAATTAAGTGAATGTTATATTCATCTTATTGTCAAATTCAACCAGAAGTGTACAGTTAGATTGAAAAACACGTGTAAGTATCATCAATGGAATTGCAAGAGGTTTTTTGTATTTGTATGAGAATTCTGGGCTCAAAATTATTCATCGAGACCTCAAAACTAGTAACGTATTACTAGATCATGAAATGAATCCAAAGTTATCAAATTTTGAAATGACTAGGATATTTGGTGGAAATCAAAGTGAAGCCAATACCAATAAAGTCGTTGGAACATGATTAGTTAATTGCTTCTTATTCAGATTTCATTCCTTCATGTGGGAAATTAGTTCTCGCAGACATGAGGCTTACATACCGCGTCTAAAAACTAGTTAATGCTTCCCTTTGATCTTTTACAACTGAAATGGTAAGTTTGACAGCAGACAACAATATTATTAATGCACAAACAAGACTAGATTAGAAAGTAAACATTTAAGGGCGCATCACAATTGGTGAATTTTTTCAGAAAAGAAACGTCCCCTTCTTATATATACTTGTTTGAGACATTTCTCTCCGAATGTATAATGATCTTTGTATCATTGGCTTTTGGTTTTTTTTTTTTTTTTATTTAAATAATTTTGCTTGTGGTGATATAATCCCATGAAACGTGATCTCATATATGCACTTAAATTAGAATTCTTATGGTATATTGATATAGTCGAGTAGATTATCTAAAATATGTAAAAACCTAAAAGTAGGTGTTCAACACTATGAGATATAGGCCCTTTAAATTTCAATAGTATCTAACTTTTTTTTTTTCAATTTAAATAGTGATTATACGGTTCTAGAATATGTTATATAAGGATTATTTTTTGTCAAATCAAATGTTTTTAGTTTTGGAGTTCTACTTCTGGAGATTAGAAGTGGAAAAAAGAATAATAGATTTTATTTTTCAAAATATGGTATAAACCGATTAAATTATGTATGTAACTAAATCTCTCTAGTTATCCTTTAAAGAATGCTTTCCAATGATTACACATCAAAGTTAAAAGTTCATGACTTGCATGTATACAATATAGCAAACATGGAAACTATAGTGCGAAGGACAAGCGCCAGAGCTGATGGATCCAGTACTAGCGCAATCATGCGTTCATATTGAATTATTGAAATATAACCACATTGGATTGTTATGCGTTCAGGAAGACCCAACAGATAGGTCTAACATGTCAACTGTGGTTGTTATACTAGTCAGTGACAGTATTAAACTTCCTCTAACCAACTTAACCTACATTTTCCGATGGCCGCACTACAAGACCAGATCAATCCTCTTCTAATTTTAAAGTTTGTTCTAATGAGGTAACACTTTCAAATGTGTATCCACGGTGACAATTTCCTTCTTTTCAGCCTAATATATTTTATAAGATTGAGAGGACTTAGACCGTGTAATTGCATAACACTTATGTAATATTCTGAAGATATCCACATTTTTTAAGCTGAATAACTTACAAGTTATTTAGCTTTGTCTGCACTCCTTTCAACTGAAAGAGCTGCGGTTTACATTTTAAGAAAAAGCCACATACAAGGCTATATGATCAACTTTACTAATACTTTCGAAATTCTTTGTACATATCTTTTTTTGTTTGGATAATTGTATGTGTCATGTTTATTGCAAATTAATTTTGTAGTTAATTTTCTCTCTCAAGATACTCATGCTTTCATCAAATCGTGAGAATTGAAGTATGCCACATGTATTCTTTTGTTCGGGTTTTATCATGAGGGGTGTGTCATGTGTCAATTTCAAGTTTTTAAATATTATAGTTGAACATTTTCTTAGCAGCTTATACTTTTTGGTATGATAATAACTAACCAAATCGATGCGGTGCGTTATTGCTTATTATATTACAATACAAAATAGTTGAAAAATTAGACAGCCAGCCACATACCTCGCTACTGCTCAAGGAGCTCAGCTAATTAAATAGAACTAGTAAGAAGCTACATACCGGAAAAAGTCTTGCATAACGAACTGGGGCTTTACACTTAGGTTTCGTTTGGCACGCGGGATTCGAATGGAATGAATTGGATTGGAATAATAAATCACTGTCTCATGTTTGTGAACTTGTGATTGGATTAAAAATATCTCATATTGTGTTTGGTATAGGTTGGGATTGAATTGAAATAAAATTAATTTAAATATTTTATTATATACTTAAAATTAATTTTACGAAAAATCTGAAAAAAAGGAGAAAAAATATTTTATTAATTTAATTACAAGTATTAATTTTAAATAGTAAAATGCAGGTTAGGTTTGGATTGGAGTAAAATTAATTTAAATATATTATTATATAACATAGTTTATATTATACATAAAGTTAATAATATTGTAAATGGAGTAGGTAGAGAAATAATTAATGAGGAGAGAGAGACAAAAATTCATCTCATTGAATGACAAGGGGGAGGGTGGGATTCAACAATCCCATGAGATTGGAATTCAAGTGAACTTGGGATTGTGATTACATTCCCAAATCAGTCACTCCAAACATGAGATTTGAGAGTTTGGGATATTTTCAATCCTAAACTCATCCTAAATCTCATATACCAAACATTGCCTTAGAACCAGTATGTATCATCAAAATTTAGTTATTAAAGGGCAGTTGTCTCCTATCCTGAATAAGAACAAATGACACAGAAAAAATTCCAAGGAACTTTAAAAGCTTCAAATGGAACCCATATCTAAAACGAGGAAAATTTATAGAACTCGAAAAACTTAAAAACATAAACAATAAGAGGAGAAGCTGTAACAATATATTTAAAACAAAAAAAA